>JAUDYJ010000006.1:84238862-84571362 GCA_030761175.1 Masticophis lateralis | reverse complement strand
TTTTAGAGCAGTGTTTCTCAACCTTGGTAGCTTGAAGATGGGGGGACTTCAACTCCCAGAATCCCCCAGCCAGCAACGCTGGCTGGGGGTTTCTGGGAGTTGAAGTCCCCCCCATCTTCAAGCTTCCAAGGTTGAGAAACACTGTTTTAGAGAGTCCTTGAGGCCACTTGGAGGTTTGTCTGTGTCCTCAGGGTCACTTGAGTGGTGCTAATGGTTCCTGTAGTCTGCAATTATTACGGGGTTTTTTTTGGCGGGGAAAATCTGTTCATACTCCCACCATTCAAAGGATGTTCCTCCCAAATTGCACAGCTAAAAGTCCATAAAGATTCTTAATCATCCACATCACGATTGTCCCAAAAGTGCTTTTTTTCAGGAGGCAACTGGACATTCTTCTTGTTTTGTTTTGTTTTTTGTTTTCCTTTAAAGACGATTCGCTCCTCATCCATCCAAGAAAAAGCAAGAAAATCCAGTCCAGGGGTGAAATGCTCCCGGTTCGGACCGGATTGCCCGATCCAGTAGCGAAGGAGGTGGGTGGTTCGGAGAACCGGTAGCAAAAATCCCTGCCCCCCCCTCCCCCCATTGCCCAGCTGAGCCGCGCAATCATCAGAGGCTTTTTAAAATTATTTTTAAAAGCATTTTTTCTACAACCTCTTTGGCCGAAAAAAATGCTTTTAAAAGTAAAAAAAAAAAGCCTCTGATGATCGTGCGGCTCAGCTGGGATCATCAGAGGCTTTTAAATGCATTTTTTCTACAACCTCTTCAGCCGAAAAAATGCTTTTAAAAGTAAAAAAAAAAGCCTCTGATGATCGTGTGGCTCAGCTGGGATCATCAGAGGCTTTTAAATGCATTTTTTCTACAACCTCTTCAGCCGAAAAAATGCTTTTAAAAGTAAAAAAAAAAAAGCCTCTGATGATCGCGTGGCTCAGCTGGGCAATGCGGGGCAGGGATTTTTGCTACCGGTTCTATAGCGGAAGAGGTTATAGAAAAAATGTTTTTAAAAGGAAAAAAAGGCAAGTCAGCTGGGATCGTCAGAGGCTTCGAAAGCACCTTTTTTTTTTACAGCCTCTTCAGCCGAAGAGGTTGTAGGAAAAAACGGTTTTAAAAGTTAAAAAAAAAAAGTTGGCCACGCCCACTCAGTCATATTACCCCCCCACACCAAGCCACGCCCACGGAACCAGTCGTAACAAATTTTACATTTCACCATTGCCTCCTGAAAAAGCACCGTGGCTTGGATGACTGAGAATCTCTACAGACTGTCTAGAAAAAGCCGCTTGCAGAACATCAACTAGAGGAAAAGACAACCGAATTTTGCTTCTCTTGGCTCCTGCGGAGTGGCGTTTTCTCTCCTTTCTTCCATTTGCAACGAAATCTCTCAGAAATAACCCAGAATCCACCAGTTAATGCTGGAATGTGCCTAATCCCATAATGGCAAACCTCTAGGACGCGTGCCGCAGCTCAGATCCACCGCGCATGCACACGACCGCCTCCTGCTGGCAGCTAATTTTCGGGAGGTACAGGGGGTGCATGCAGGAGACATGTGTGCATGGGGATTGTGTACGCATGACGGGGCAGGGGTCACGTATATGCGTGGGGGGGGTGCATGCAGGAGGCTGCACGCAGGCCTGCTGGGCCCAAAATGAGATGGTGGGGTTGAGATACGCCACCCCATTGCCTGTTTTTGGGCTCATGAGGTTGCAAGGAGGCCTCCTAGGGGCAAAATGGGGTGTGGGGAGCTGCGGTGCTCCCCTGACAGCCCGTTTTTGGACCCAGAAGGCTGCAGGCAGGCCTGCTAGGGGCAAAATGGGGTGTGGGGAGGGTGAGGCCTGTTTTCGGGCCCAGGAGGCTGCAGGAGTCTTGCTAGGCAAAAAACGGGGGGGGGGGTGTGTCACACCCACATGCATGGGGAGCGGGGGGTCATGCATGCATGTGTAGGGTGGCGGGAGGAGCAGGGGGGTCATGCACACATACACAGGGGGGCCGCATTGCATTATGGGTGCGTATGCTTTCGGCACACGACAAGAAAAATGTTAGCCATCACTGCCCTAATCACTTTCTCTCCCACTTTTTTTTTAAATTAAAGAGTGGCCCTTTGAGAGAACGTACATGCAGGGGGATAAATAAATACTTGTAAACATTCAAAAGGGACAGTGGTTTCCTTCTCTTAAACGAGTCAAATGGGAAACGCTGAGGCCCAAAGATTTCTCCTGTACACAAAAGCTTGTAAATAGATTTACCGGGACAGCTGCAACCATCAACGCACTGCTCCGGGCACACTTCATTGATATTCAGGCTCTGGCAGGTCTTGGCACAAGGGGAGGTGCACTCGTGGTACTCCAAGCCACTTGGACATCTTGGTCCTGAAAAGGTGTAACAGGGAGAAATGAACCTTGCGGGCATCATCAACCTGAAATCAAAGAGAAACTTCCTAACAGTGAGGACAATTAACCAGTGAAAGAGCTTGCCTCCAGAAGCTGTAGGGTGCTGAAGAAGTTGCTTCTTCACTGGAGGTTTTTAAGAAGAGACTAGACAACCATCTGAAATGGTATAGGGTCTCCTTCTTGAACAGGGGGCTGGACTAGAAGACCTCCAAGGTCCCTTGTAGTTCAGTCCTTGAGACAAAGGCCCAAAGTGAATTTGATGCAGGATTTGCCTGAGCCTGAGCTGACGTACCAAATTGTGTGTCATTTTTTTAGATGGATGACCTCGACTTACGACAACCCTTCAGCCCAAAATTTCCGTTGCTAAGATGAGACATTTGTTAAGTGAGTCTCACTCAATGTTATGACCTTTCTTGCTGCAGTTGTTAAGTGAATCATTGCAGCTGTTAACTTATTTATTTATTTCTTTTATTAGATTTTTATACCGCCCTTCTTCTACTGGACTCAGGGCGGTGAACAGCCAAAGATAAAAAACATCACATACAAAATTTAAAATTTTTAAAAGAATTAAACAAATATTGGCCCAATAAAGTTTAAAACACCCCTACTAAAACCAATTAACAATTAAAAATATCTAAGGGTCAAGCCAGCCCAGCTTGATGAAATAAAAAAGTTTTTAGGGCACGGCGAAAAGCCCAGAGATCTGGTATCCTATGTATCTCCGGGGGAGGTCGTTCCAGAGAGCAGGTGCTGCCACAGAGAAGGCCCTCCCCCTGGGGGTCGCCAGACAACATTGTCTGGCCGACGGCACCCTGAGGAGTCACTCTCTGTGGGAGCGTACTGGCCGGTGGGAGGCTATCGGTGGCAGAAGGCGGTCCCGTAAGTACCCAGGTCCTAAGCCATGGAGCACTTTAAAGGTGGTAACAAACACCTTGAAGCGCACCTGGAAGACCACAGGGAGCCAATGCAGCTCGTGCAGGAAGGGTGTCACATGGGAAGTTAGTAACCCAGTTGTTAAGTGAAAAACATTCCTTACATATTTATCCTGGGAAAGCCAGGATTCTGCAATAATGCACTAATAGCTCACAATCCTTGCCCCATAGCCAATGAGGGCTGTTTTGGAAACAGAAACTTAAGTAAGAAGTCTTAGGGCATGGCTTATCCCTGCAGCTTCTGAGTCTGTGCAGAGAAACTGAAACTAGTCTGCTCTGCTGAAATGAAACTAACTGTTATCTCCTACCTTGTGTTTTGCTTGTAACTGCTACTATTTGATTTCTACTGCAAACTCTGATATAAGCATAGGGAGAACTTCACAACGTTGAATCTAGAATGAGGAAGCCCAATACCCCAAGAACATTAACCCCCAAAACTTACTGCAGGCACTGCTGGCTGGCCAACCATTCAAGATCACACCTTGCTGAGCACAGTTTCTAGCATACTCCAGAAAAACTGGGCAGTGACAATTACTCTCCTGAGCACACCGGCACATATCTTCTTCACAGAGGCCGATGAACTTTTCAGGGTCCACCAGATGATGACATTTAGAGAAGACCGAGGAAGTTCTTAGCAGCTGGCAGTTTTCAATGAAGTCCTGCAGAAATTAAAAAAAAACTGGAATCACCACAGTCCATAATTGACTGAAACAGGGGAGGAAGGCAGGAGTGTCAAACTGGATTTCTTTGAGGGCCGGATCAGCATTGTAGTTCTCTATGGGCTGGCGGGAGAGGGAGCGGCGGGGTGGGTGGGACAGATGCAGGGGTGAAATCCAGCAGGTTCTAACAGGTTCTGGAGAACTGGTAGCGGAAATTTTGAGCAGTTCGAAGAACCGGTAACGGAAATTTTGAGTAGTTTGGAGAACCAGCAAATACCACCTCTGGCTGGCCCCAGAGTGGGGTGGGAATGGAGATTTTGCAATTCCTTCCCCCAGGAGTGAGGAGGGAATGGGGATTTTGCAATATCCTTTCTCTGCCATGCCCACCAAGCCACACCACCCCCCACCAAGCCACACCCACAGAACCGGTAGTAAAAAAAATCAGATTTCACCACGAATGGATGGACGGATGCCTCCTTCAGCACCCTGCCAGCCAAAACAGGGCATGGGGGGTCTGAGCACGCCCCCTCCCCGGCACCTTGTTTTCACCCTCCATGGCCTCTGCATCACTCTGCCGGCCATTTTCGGGGCCCTTTTTCGGGTCTGTTTTTGGCCCAAAAATGCCATTTTTCGGCCAAGTTTTGGGCCATTTTCAGCTGGCAGAGTGCTGCAGGAGGCCATGGAGGATGAAAACAAGGAGCGGAGGGGCGAACGCAGCCCATTTTAGCCACCAGAAGGCACCACAGGCTGGTCCTTTGATATTTCCAGGCCAGTCCCACAGGCTGGATTTAATCACCCTGTAGGCTGGATCTGGCCTGTGGGCCTTGAGTTTGACACCCTTGATCTATGGTTTTCTAGACCCAGAGTTATTAGACTTTTGTCCTTCATGGTGTCTTTCTTAAAGTCTTCTGCTTACAGTAGAGGCAAGACAAGGAGATTACATGAACTTTTACTTTGATGTTATATATGCAAGAATACTTCACACACAAAAACGGAAAGGATATTTTGATTCCCAACATGGGCGAATGGCTGCAAAAGTTGATGGATTTAACAGAGGTGATTAAATTCACTGCTTTGATTTAAGAAAAAAGAAATACAACTAATTTTGCTTCTATTTGGAAACCACTTTTGGACTTTGTGCTTGAGGTGGGAGGAAAAAAAATGAAACTTTGATTTTGTGTTTTACTAATTAGATGGGTTTGGGTTAGGGTTAGAAATGGTCAGTATATATTATTATCAAAAAAGAAGAAGAAGGTTGTATGCAGGGGTGGGCTGCTGGGGGTTCGCAGGGGTTCGGGAGAACCTCTAGCTAAGATTCTGTGCAGTTTGGGGAATCCCCAAATCCCAGTCTTGGCTGGCCCCGTCGACCCTACCCCACTCTGTCCCGCCCCTCCAAGGAGTCCCCATGTGGCCTGTTTTGGATGTAGGTAAGTGCAAGGCATGCACAGAGGCTCAGGGAGGGCAAAAAACTGACCTACCGGAAGCTCAGGAAAGCCAGAAATGGGCCCATTTCTGGCCCCCAGAGGGCCTCTGGAGCCTAGGGAGGCCATTTTCGCCCTCCCAGAGGTCCAAGGAAAGCCTCTGGAACGCAGGGGGCAAAAATGCCCCACCCACCATGGTACAGACAGCCAATTAGGCCACCCTCACCTGTTGTGGTCCGCCAGCAGCCTGCAGAGCTGGCAGCAGAGTCGGAGAGTGATGAGGCTGAGGAAGAACATGGGCCAATCCTGGAGGCTGGGGAAGGCCCGGATGGGGGCTCTGTGTTGGAGGCAGAGATGGGGCCAGGGCCATCTGGGAGTGATGTGCGGACTCTGGAGCCTCCAGAGACTGACAGCAGAGAGGCAGAGGAACAGGAGGAGCCTATTCCTAGTGCACGCATGCACAGAGCTGCCAGAAGGCAAGAGCAGCTACAGCAAAAAGGACAACTTGGGAGTAAGGCCAGGAGATGATTGGCCCCTCCCATAAGGCTTAAAAGACCAGCAACGGTTCTTGGGCTCTTTGCCGGAAAACAACGTTGGTAGCTTCGTCTTCTTCTTCGTCTTCGTCTACGTCTTGTATTTATTTTTGTATCTGTGACTTCTGAACGTTTGCCAAGAAAGGCCTTTGGCAGTTTGCCTAATTGGACCAAGGTTTGCGATAGGACTGAGGAATTTGTGTTGGGAGGAATTTGCTTTAATTTAGTTGAACGACGCTGGGAATGAAGTCATTCTCAGCTGTTCGAATAAAGTTAGTGTGTTTTTTCACTGACTGATTTTCCTACTACTTACTTAGGCCTGGATCACTACACCACCATGGCCACCCCCACCCAGCAACCGGGCAGAGAACCCCTTGCTAAAAAATTTGTATGGTTGTGTGTTATTACCTTATTCTACTGTGCCAAAAGGAGTCAATACTTTTCTTCTCCTTTCCCCCTTTCCCCTACACTTTTCCCTCTTCCCCCTTTCCACCTCTGTTTTTCCTTTATTTTCATTTTTCTTTGTATTCCTGTATTTTATACTTCGATAAACAAATTTTTAAAAAAAATACTTGAATTACAAGAACCAGACTAGGTGATTTTTTAAAAACAATAATCAACAAAATAACCAAAAAAGAAACCCCAAGCAAGAATAACAAAAAAGGCAATTGTTACACCCAAAGTTTTCCATGATTTTTTTAATCCTTATTTTTGCTAGTTGTCATTCAAATGCAGTCAGTCAAAATAAATGAATAATAAACTCTACTGTTCTAAAAAGCTACGTCTGTCTCCAGTACGAGGGAGGAAGCAAATTCATATAGCTCACAACCCTTCCTTAAATAAATACTTGTTTAAAGAGAAATAAAGAAACACAGTTCCCGTGGAATAAAATATCAAAGAATGAAACACTGGCATGAGATACATCTTTGATCCAAAACTAACAGTATATTACATTTTAGAAATACTTCAATTCTAACTATTTACAAAGAGCTCATTTTAAGCCCTAGATTTTCCAGGTCAAAAGTTGAAGTTCTGAAGACTAAAATGAGAGAGGATGTTATCAAAAGGCTTACTATATAGCTTCAAGCTTGAACACGATCAACCTTTTGGTTTCATTTGTATATTCAAAAGAATGTAAATATTTGCTCTTTGTTTCTAAAAATTTAATCCTCTACATCGCAGGCTCTGCTGTAGAACAATTGGGAGTTACAGTACGGAATATCGATGCTGTTGGCTTTGAGGTGATAAGCATTATGGGATGGTGATTTTTTTTTTTTTTTTTTGCAATGTTGTCAAAGGATGAAACTTTGTCCTTGTTTTGAAAGAAATGCCTACCTCCAAGCTGTATGCCAAGAAAACTAGGTGCAAAGATTATTATATCAAATGAGAAAAAGCCAATGAGCCAGTGGAAAGGCAAATCTAATGAGCTACTATATTTTCAGAGTATAAGATGCACCGGAGTATAAGACACACCTTACTTTTTGGGGAGGAAAATAAGAAAAAAGCTGACTGGTGGGTGGATCAGCCTCCCCCCAATCAGCTGTTTCCAGAGGTGAATTTTAGCACAGTTTTGTTGGTTGAGAGCTCTGTGCCTTGCTTTTTTTTTTCTGCCTCTGAAACTTCTGAATCTCCATGTCAGAAAAAAAAACTTTTTTTTCTGCCTCTGAAAGCCTCCGAAACAGAGCTTCAGAAAAGAAGCATTTTTTCAGAGGCTTTTATTCTGAAGGACTATCTGTACTCTGTCCAATCTCTTTTCTTTGGTATTGGTATGTAGATTAACCTCTTCCGATCTGTTGCTTATTGTGTCATTCCCCAGAATTGTTAGCATAGTTTGGTTAGAACCTTTACTGATTCGTCTTTTGTTACTTGCCATATTACTTTAGATAAAAGCCTTTCAGAGGCTTTTTTTCTGAAGCTTCTTTCAGAGGCTTCTTTCAGCCTCTGAAATCTCCATTTGCGAGGCTGGGCAGGGCTACATTCGGAGTATAAAATGCACCCAGATTTTCACCCTCTTTTTTGGGGGGAAAAGATGCGTCTTATACTCCGAAAAATACGGTATTTCTTTAAGCCAACAAAGTAGCTAAAAAAAGGGCATTCCAGTTACCTTGAAGGGCAGTTTATAAATTTTAAAAATAAATAAATTACCGATGCAAGCAGGTACCAGTTTGCAAATGTGAGCTCTGTACCTATGCAGAGCATCTAAAATGGGATGTGATGACATCCGGGCAGGTGGGTGGAGCCTCCTACAGCTGCCGCTACTGGTTTTCCCGAACCGGATAGAACCAGCTGAATACCACCACTGGATGCAAAACCATAATCAGAAATATGTCAGGCCTGCAGCCATGGATTGAAATTGTCTCTTTGGTGAAGATGTAGCAGCCCATCCCACAAAATGATTTTGTGGCTGAATTCCTACCATCTTTTCAGGAATCCTAATATAAGAGGGTACTTAAGAGACTAACTTAATAAGGAAGAAGGTCTCACAAACCAACCAAGATGCACAAATCCATTGAAGTTCTCCAAAACATCTTAAGTAAACCAAAAGACCCAGTAGTCCAGAAAGTAAATCAGGACTAACAGCCAGTATGTAGGACAGACACACAGAAAACTAGCAGAGTGCATCCATGACAACCAACTAGCAGTCAAAAGGCATGATGAAAACTCCTTAATCTCACAGCACATGGACAGGCTCAATCATCATTTAAACTGGTCAGCTATGAGCAGACTAAGCTAAATCCAAAAAGGATAAGGAATTTGTGGAAACTTGGCCCTTAGACAAATCAGCCATCAGCAGGCACGCAGAGATAAACAACATTTACACAGCATTCAAAACGGACAATAAAAAGGAGACAGAAAGACCAGAACATTTCCTTACTAGAAATCAACAATGAGATAAGCAGGGATTAAGACCAGACACTCCATCAAGCAGTAAACAATTCCCTAATCAAGGAACTACCAACTCAGAAAAACAATTTAGGAGTAAGCAACAGTCTAATCGAGGAAGTACCAAGGAGAAAACAACATCCCTACCAACACTGACAAGCCAAGATATTATATATAAACAAAGAGCAAACCTCACTCCTTTTTAGTACTGAAGAAATCTGGTAACGAAGTGTCCATAAACCAACAACCAAACTTAGACAGCACCAAGGACTCCACAGTTTAACCCTGACTTAGATATTATCTTCTGTTGAAAGAAGGATTTGGCTCCATTCTGTCCTACCAGACCAGTTTTAAATCATAGAATCATAGGCTTAAGCCCATCACTGCTACAGAATACTCATTCATTAAATTAAAATGGACCTTAGCTAACATTTAACAAAATTCAAAATTAACAAACACATTAGCGTAGTTGAGTTGGTCATCTTCTTGTCTAGCAATTACTCTTTAGCTTGTTCAACTCTTCAATCGGGACATTTCTGACTTCAAGGTATAGCATAGGTCTGTGATGCCGAACCTATGGCACAGAGCCATATCTATGGGCACTGTGAGCTTTGCCCTAGCTTGGCTCCAGCACGCATGCCAGCCAGCTAATTTTTGGGCCTTTCGGGCTCACTGGAAGACAGAAAATGGACCATTTCCGGCCTCCAGAGGGCCTCCAGGAGAGTGGGGAAGGCCGTTTTTGTCCTCCCCAGGCTCCTAGAAAGTCTCTGGAGCCTGGGGGGGCAGTGAAAAACAGGTTTTCTGGTCCCACCGGAAGTTGGGAAACGGACCGTTTCCGGCCTCCGGATGGCCTCCATGGGGGTGGGGAAGGCCGTTTTCACCCTCCCCAGGCTCCCCAGGCTTTCTAGGAGAAGAACCAGAGGTGACATAATATCAGTGTTCTGATATTTGAGGGGGCTGCCCAAAGAAGAGGGAGTCGAGCTCTTCTCCAGAGCACCAGAAGGCAGAACAAGAAGCAATGGATGGAAATTAATCAAGGAAAGAAGCAACCTAGAACTAAGGAGAGATTTCCTGACAGTGAGAACAGTTAATCAATGAAACAGTTTGCCTCCAGAAGTTGTAAATGCTCCAACACTGGAAGTTTTTAAGAAGAGATTGGACAGCCGTTTTCCTAAAATAGTACAGGGTTTTCTGCCTGAGCAGGGGGTTGGACTAGAAGACCTCCAAGGGTCCCTTCCAGTTCTCTTATTCTATGTTCTAAGTCACCGCAAGAGCACGGAAGATCTTCTGAAAGCCGCCTGCTCTGCATTGGGGCCTGCAGGGGATGAGAAATGAGAAGAGAAATTCCTTGGCCTGAACCAGGGGCTATTGTGCCCTGATCACAGCAGCTGACTGTGGCAGCCTGAAACAAGCCGTGGTAGGAGCAGCCGTGCATTGCCAAGGCTGAAATTAGCAAACAAAGAAAAGTCTTTTCTTTGTGGAAAACTAAATTCTTCAACAGAAGAATGCATTGCCAGGGCCCTATTAATAGAACAATGTTCTGCTTTGACAGCAAATATATGTCGGACAATGCCGTAATGTCTTCTGAATGTGCAGAATTCAGAGAACTTCTCTTCTTCAGCATTTTCTTGCTAGGGTTTTTCTGGGGGGGGGGGGTGGATTCTTTATCATTTGTGCTGCTTTTTTGGGGGGGAGGCAAGTTTTAGATTAAGCACCTCCTGCCGTTCTTAAGGTGGATCTCTCACAGTCCTCGACTCATGAACCATAATTGAGGCCTAGTCAATAGGGTTGCCAGGTGTCCACTATTTGAGTGGACAGTCCGCTTTTTTCACATTATGTTCACTATTTTTTTTCACAAAATAGTGGACATTTTTTTTATTCAAAAGCTTTATGATGAAATGGCATGTAATCTAAAGCCGTACAGTCTAGGCGAATAAGGATAGGAGAATCACATTTTGTCTTTTTTTTTTTCATGTTAGAATGAGACAAAGATCGAATATCCATTGAACTCGATTCTCCGGAAAAAATTAATGATGAGATTAAAATAAAAATACTGTATTTTCCTGCGTATAAGACTACTTTCTAACACACAAAAATTTTCTCAAAAGTCGGGAGTCGTCTTATACGCCGGGTCTCATTCTCCTGTAACCAGGCAGACCAGCCCATAAGGCTCTGACGAGCCTTAAATGGCTCTGAGGAGGGTCGTCTTATATGCCCAGTCGTCTTATACGCCGGAAAATACGGTATATTATAAAATTATGTACAGTTCACATTTTTAAAATGTATGGTAGCTTGTGTCAACTGACCTAAAATGGCGCCGAGTGATGAGAGTGACAGCGGCGAGATTTCGAATTCTTTAAAACGAAAGAGAGGAGTGTGCAAATACACCAAAGATAAGGAGAAAATAGCTTCCAGCAACAAGCGAATCAATTCGTTTTTCATTGTTAAATTAAATATATAATGTAATTGTAATTTTTTTAAAAAAATTTTTACTACTTAACCACCACCACCACCCCGCTTGTCCGCTATTTTTTGGAAGCAGACCTGGCAACCCTAGGCCTAGATTTCTGTTGCCAAGTGAGGCTTTCATTAAATTGGAAGTGACACTTGGAATCCTGCATTCAGTGTTGGTCACCACGATGTAAAAAAGATGTGGAGCCTCTAGGACAGACCAAAAAGGTCACGTGCCAGAGGCTTTCTTGGAGCCTGGGGAGGGCAAAGACAGCCTTCCCCATCCCTCTGGTGGCCCTCCGGAGGCCAGAGACAGCCCATTTCCCGACTTCTGGTTGGCCCGGAAGACCCGTTTTTCAGCCTCCCCAGGCTCCAGAGAAGCTTGGGGAGGGCAAAAACAGCCTTCCCCATCCCCACCGCCCTGGAGACGCTCCAGAGGCCGTAAATGGCCTGTTTCATGACTTCTGGTGGGCCTGGAAGGCCGAAAAATTAGCTGGCTGGTGCACACATGTACGCTGGAGCTGAACTAGGGCAACACTCTCGTGTCCACAAGTTCGCCATCACGGCTCTAGGAAGATTGCAGAGAAGAGCAACAAAGATGATTAGGGGACTGGAGCCTAAAACATTTTAAGAACAGTTGCAGGAACTGGGTATGTCTACTTTAACGAAAAGAAGGACCAGTGGAGACATGATAGCAGTGTTCCAATATCTCAGGGGCTGCCACAAAGAAGAGGGAGTCAAGCTATTCTCCAAAGTACCTGAGGGCAGGACAAGAAGCCATGGGTGGAAACTGATCAAGGAGAGAAACAACTTAGAACTAAGGAGAAATTTCCTGACAGTGAGGACAATTAATCAGTGGAACAACTTGCCTCAAGAAGTTGGAAATGCTCCAACACTGGAAGTTTTTAAGAAGATGTTGGATAACCATTTCTCTGAAGTGGTGTAGGGTTTCCTCCCTAAGCAGCGGGTTGGACTAGAAGACCTCCAAGGTCCCTTCCAACTCTTCTCTTCTCTTCTCTTCTCTTCTCTTCTCTTCTCTTCTCTTCTCTTCTCTTCTCTTCTCTTCTCTTCTCTTCTCTTCTAAATAGGTTTGCCCCATTTTCCCACTTACTTTGCCACAGTTGCTAAGTGAATCACTGCGGTTGTTCAGTTGTCTGAAGAACCCACTGACTTTCTGTGACAGAAGGCAGCAAAAGGGGATCACGTGACCCCCGAGACTCGGCAACCGTCATAAATAGGAGTCAGTTGCTAAGTGCCTGAATTTTGATCACGTGACCACGGGGATGCTTCAAAGGTCATAAATGTGAAAAATGGTCATAAATCCCATTTTCGGTCCTATTGTAACCTTGAACGGTCGCTAAACGAAAGCTGGTAAATCAAGGACCATCTATACTTAGCAGAAGGGAAGCCAGATAGATTTCCGAAGGATCAGGAGGTTCTTCAATACAACTCTCACTTCAGCACAAACAGACAAGGAAACTACAGGGACTTACGTTAAGAAGGAGAAGGGGAAATGCCTCTAGCTTTCCTAATGGTTATTGCTTGACAGCTGAACGCAACAAAATTTCATTTTAATGTATGCTGATGAGTGTACATTTAAAGTAACAATAAAGTTTCATTCTATTCTGTTCTGTTCTGTTTTGTTTTAGTCCAGTCCAGTCCAGTCCAATTCCATATTTTCCATTCCATTCCATTCCATTCCATTCCATATTTTCTATTCTATTCTATTCTATTCTATTCTATTCTATTCTATTCTATTCTATTCTATTCTATTCTATTCTATTCTATTCTATTCGAATCAAATCAAATCAAATCAAATCAAATCAAATTGAATTGAATTGAATCATGTAACAATCATCTTGCTAACTTAACAACTGAGGTGATTCACCTATCAATTCTGGCAAGAAAGGTCTTGAAATGGGGCAAAACTCACTTAATGACTGTCTTTTTTAGCAACAGAAAATGGGACTTAATTATGGTCATAAAATGAGGACTACCTGTAATTATATGCAGTATCTCACTATCTGTCTGTCTGTCTGTCCGTCCGTCCGTCCATCCATCCACCCACCCAACCAGCCACCCACCCACCTACATCTATCTATCTGTCTGTCTGTCTGTCTGTCTGTCTGTCTGTCTGTCTATCATTCCATCTATCATCTGTCTATCTATCTCTCACTATCTATCTCACTGTCTCTGTCTATCCATCCATCCACCCACCCACACCCACCTCTATCTATCTATCTATCTATCTATCTATCTATCTATCTATCTATCTATCTTCTATCTATTGTATCTATTATCTATCTATCTCACTCTCACTATCTATCTCACTGTCTCTGTCTATCCATCCATCCACCCACCCACACCCACCTCTATCTATCTATCTATCTATCTATCTATCTATCTATCTATCTATCTATCTTCTATCTATCTATCTATCATCTATCTATCTCACTCTCACTATCTATCTCACTGTCTGTCTATCCATCCGTCCGTTCGTCCATCCACCCACCCACCTCTATCTATCTATCTATCTATCTATCTATCTATCTATCTATCTATCTATCTATCATCTATATATTATATCTATCATCTATCTCACTCTCACTATCTATCTCACTGTCTGTCTGTCTATCCGTCCGTCCGTCCGTTCATCCACCCACCTCTATCTATCTATCTATCTATCTATCTATCTATCTATCTATCTATCCATCCATCCATCCATCTCTCTCTCTCTCTCCCTCTTTCTCTCTCTCTCTCATCTATTATGTGCTTATCACAGCCTGAGAACATCCATGGAACTAAGGCCAGGTGGAGAGACACTGAGGAGTTCACAAGGAAGGCCTTGTATAAGCTTATAAACTCATACATTTTTAATTGTTTGCTTTGCACCCGTGATTAATCAATGCTCACTGTGTTGTGTATTAAAGCTTTAAATCCTGCCCGCTGGCACCAACATGCCATGGCAGAACATGGCATACATCCCCAGTGTCTGTTCCCAGGAGCGCTGCAGGTTTATTCCTGCAAGTATTTACATTTAATAAAGTTTGTGATGATCACACCACCTCCTTTCGGCTCCTCTTTCTTGCAAATTTCTCCTAGTTATTGATCCCTGGAGGGCTCAATAACTAGGAGGAAATTTACATTTACAAGCAGGGAAACACCCTGTTTCCCCAAAATATAGAATTGTCAATCTGACCCCAGAAGACCCAGAAGGACAGTCAGTCAGAATGTTCCTGAATCAATGCACTATTTACCTGAAGTCTTTTTTTCAGTGGCGTTGAAACTTCGAACGGTCACTGAACGAACTGTTGTAAACCAAGGACTACCTGTTTTGGAATCTTCTGGAGGTTTTCCCACTCCTACCCTCCCTGTTGTGACCCAGGCCCAAGTAGTTTGTATGAAATGTAAACAGTTCGAAAACAAACAGACTTTATTAGAACAGCTGAGAATTAACTCATTCTCAGTGTCGTCCAAACTAAATTAAAGCAAATTCTTCAAAGCACCATTCCTCAGTTTATCACCGACCTTGGGATAATTAGGCAAACTGCCAAAGGCTTTTCTTGGCAAATGTTCAGAAGCAGAAGACACCAACAAGAAATGAATACAGTGAAACAAGAAGCATTTCTCTCAGCGTTGTTTTCTGGCAAAGAGGCCAAGAAAGGCTGGTCTTTTAAGCCTTATGGGAGGGGCCAATCATCTCTTGGCCCTACTCCCAAGTCATCCTCTTTGCTTTAACTGCTCTTGCCTTCTGGCAGCTCTTCTCATATGTGCACTAGGAACAGGCTCCTCCTGTTCCTCTGCCTCTCTACTGTCATCCTCTGGAGGCTCCAAAATCCGCACATCATTCCCTGATGGCCCTGGCCCCATCTCTGCCTCCGATGCAGAGCCCTCATCCAGGCCTACCCCAGCCTCCAGGACTGGCCCATGTTCTTCCTCAGCCTCAATTGCTGTCCAACTCCACTGCCAGATCTGCAGGCTGCTGGTGGATCACAACACCCTCCCTGTTGTTATTTCAATATACAAAATACAATTGAGCGCGTCCAGAAATATTTCACAAGAAGAGTCCTCCACTCCTCTGCTCGCAACAAAATACCTTATGCCACCAGACTTGAAATTCTGGGTTTAGAAAATTTAGAACTATGCCGCCTTCGGTATGACCTGAGCACAGCTCATAAAATCATCTACTACAACGTCCTACCTGTCAATGACTACTTCAGCTTCCACCACAACAGTACACAAGAACACAATAGATACAAACTTAAAGTGAACCGCTCCAAACTCGATTGCAGAAAATACAACTTCAGCAACAGAGGTCAATGCCTGGAATGGACTACCTGACTCTGTGATCTCATCCCAAAACCCCCAAAACTTTAACCTAAAACTGTCTACTGTTGACCTCACCCCATTCCTAAGAGATCTGTAAGGGGCGTGCATAAGAGCACCAGCGTGCCTACCATCCCTGTCCTAATGTTCCCTTTAATTGTATTCATTTTATGTATTCAATTCATGCTTATACTTATATACTGTATTTTCCTGCGTATAAGACTATTTTCTAACACACAAAAATCTTCTCAAAAGTCGGGGGTCGTCTTATACGCCAGGTCTCATTCTCCTGTAACCAGGCAGACCAGCCCATAAGGCTCTGACAAGCCTTAAATGGCTCTGAGGAGAGTCTTCTTATATGCCCAGTCGTCTTATATGCCAGAAAATACTGTATATTATCTAATATGTACTCGACAAAAAAAAGGGGAGGGGGGAGGACCCTGAGTCTCACACTGCTACACACAAACCTTTTCTGCAGCATCTGAGGAAATGTTGCATGTGTAGCTCGGTGGCATTACTCGCTGGCACTTCTTCTGCTGGTTACTCATCCCCCAGGAGTTCGCAAAATTGTAGCTGTTCTCTTCCAATATCCCTGAAATGGGCAGGAGAGAAAAGGCAACATTATGCAATAATCTGATTAGAATTCCCTTGTTAATACACACTTTTAATGGGTTACAGAGAGCTCTGCATTGTAACTAGGGGTGAAATCCAACAGGTTCTGGAGAACTGGTAGTGGAAATTTTGAGCAGTTCGGAGAAC
The DNA here is from genome assembly GCA_030761175.1 of Masticophis lateralis. Classification (NCBI taxonomy): domain Eukaryota; kingdom Metazoa; phylum Chordata; class Lepidosauria; order Squamata; family Colubridae; genus Masticophis; species Masticophis lateralis. The sequence continues at coordinate 84,555,020 of JAUDYJ010000006.1, read as the reverse complement.
CGGCAAATCCATGCCACCTCTGGCTGGTCCCAAAGCAGGGTGGGAATGGGGATTTTGCAATATCCTTCCCCTGGAGTGGGGAGGGAATGAGGATTTTGCAATATCCTTCCCCCACGAGTGGGGTGGGAATGGGGATTTCCCAGTATCCTTCCCCCAGGAGAGAGGTGGGAATGGGGATTTTGCAGTGTCCTTCCCCTGGAGCGGGGTAGGAATGCAGATTTTGCAGTATCCTTCCCCCAGGAGTGGGGAGGGAATGATGATTTTGCAATATTCTTCCGCCAGGAGTGGGGTGGGAATGGGGATTTCCCAGTATCCTTCCCCCAGGTGTGAGGTGGGAATGGAGATTTTACAGTGTCCTTCCCCCAGGAGTGGGGAGAGAATGGGGATTTTGCAGTATCCTTCCCCCAGAAGTGGGGTTTGGGATAGGGATTTTGCAGTATCCTTCCCCTGGAGTGGGGAGGGAATGTGGATTTTGCAGTGCCCTTCCCTTGCCACGCCCACCAAGCCACGCCCACAGAACCGCTAGTTCAAAAATTTGGATTTCACCACTGATTGTAACCCAGCACCCAAAGCTTATCGTTCTCTTTAAAAGCTATTTTCCCAAATGGATCAAACCTCAAAAATCACTCTGGGCTCTTGCATTTCTAAAAAACCCCTTCTAATTGCATAAGATACTCAGGAATTACTTTACGAGTTGGCTTCAGTTTCTAACTGTATAAAGGAAAGTTGTGCAGCTCAGGCCCCAGGGAAAATTTCCTGATTTATTTGTGAGATCACAGCCCCCATCACATCAGCCTGCAAGGTACAAAGTCTTTGGAATAAGACTCTCTCACACACACACCCTTTCTCCCAGAACAATGTTTCCCAATCTTTGGTCACTGGAAGATGTGTGGCCTTCAACTCCCAGAATTCCTAGCTGGCTATGGAACTCTGGGAGTTGAAGTCCACGCATCTTCCAGTGACCAAGGTTTGTTTGTTTATTATTCATTATGAAATTGATTTGCCGCCCATCTCATCCTACCTTATACCCCAAGCATGGAAACCCTGTCTGAAGGAGAGATGGCACTATAAGAGCACCAGATGTTCCTTAAAGGCATTGGCAAGACAGAAGCTTCAAAAACAGTCAGTCTTCGATTTTCAAAGGTTCATACACCGGTCCTGAAGAAGTACCGTATTTTTCGGAGTATAAGATGCGCATTTCCTCCTCCCAAAAGGGGGTGAAAATTTGGGTGCTCACCCACTGGCCCCCGCCCTTTGGCCTCTGCCTCCCAGCAATTTACCTCCTTACCTTGCAGCAAGCAGCAAGAAGAAGCAGCCAATTTCAGCTTCAGCACAGCCTAATTAGCACAAGTTGATTGTCCATTGGATCGGCCTCCTGACTCTCAGCTGTTTCAGGCTGCGGGGATTGCCATTGCCTATTGCTGTGCGGGCCTCTGCTGCTTGCTGCAAGGAGGTAAATTGTTGGGAGCAGATTTTTTTTTCCTTGTGCTAATCAAACTATGCTGAAAACGAAAGTGAAAGTAAAGCAGGCTGTTTGCTGTTTGCTGCAATGAGGCAAAATTGCTGGGAGGCAGAGGTAGATTTCTTTTTCTTGTGCTAATCAGGCTATGCTGAAACTGAAACTGGCTGTTTACTGTTTGCTGCAAGGAGGCAAATTGCTGGGAGGCAGAAGCAGATTTCTTTTTCTTGTTTTCCTCACCAAAAAAGGTAGGTGCATTTTATAATCCGGAGCGTCTTGTACTCTGAAAAATACGGTAACTTATGACCATCTTTCACACTTACAACTGATGCGGCATCCCCATGGTCCTGTGATCAAAATCAGAACACTTGGCAACCAACTCATATTTGTGATGGTTGTAATGTCTCTGGGTCATGCGATCCGCTTCTGCGTTGACAAGCCGAGTCAACGGGGAGGCCAGATTCACTTAACAACCGTGTGACTAACTTAACAACCGCAGCGATTCGCTGAACACTTGTGGGAAGGAAGATCATAAAATGGGGCAAAATTCCCCTAACAAATGTTTCTCTTAGCGACAGAAATGTCAGGCACAATTGTGGTCATGAATCGAGGGCTACCTGTAGTGACAACCTCAGAAACACAAACCATTTCTTAAAACAAAAGAACTGGCTTTAAAAAAAGGAAGAAGAAGAAGAAGAAGCAGATTGTGAATTTAGTTCCTGCCTTTCTGTGTGGGGAAACCTATCACTATCTGATCACAGACACGGAAAAATACTGCAAATACTGAATTATCTTTTTTTAAAAAAAGAAGAACAATTAAGCTTCAAATATGTTTCACGCAGGGTATTTCTTTTTTTCCCATGAGAAAGCAAAGTGGAAATTTCCTTCCTAAAAATAATACCAGTGTGTTTATCACTACTCATTCATTGACCTTCCTTCCAAGAAGCAAAACCAGAAAAGTGACTCAGATCTTCAAGAGGAAAACATATGGAGTCACCATCTTTTAGCACCTGGGGGCAAATACGGATTTTCTAGAGCATTCACACCACACAGCTGCAAACCACAATGACTATTCACACAAAAACTCTCCCAATGAGCAGCAATTCTTTCCCAGAAGACAAAAGGTTGAGGGTTATATTTGCATTCCCTCGCCAGACCCAGAATGTCCCTCTAATTTTGCTGGAATACTGGCAAAACCCTGATCTGGAAACCCTTCCAGACAAAACCCTGATCTGCCAACATCATTTATTATTTGCCAAAGATGCCACTTAAAGCCTCTCTATTTGAATCCAGAAGCATTTTTAGAAACAAAGCTAATTCAGATGGCCACCGTGCTCATATCTTCTTTTTTTCAAATCAAAAGAATAAGGAATAAAATTTGTTTGTTTGTTTACTTGCTTGCTTGCTTGCTTGCTTGCTTATCTATCTATCTATCTATCTATCTATCTATCTATCTATCTATCTATCTATCTATCTATCTATCTATCTATCTATCTATCTATCATCTATCTATCTATCTATCTATCTATCTATCATCTATCTATCATCTATCTATCTATCTATCTATCTATCTATCTATCTATCTATCTATCTATCTATCTATCTAAACTTTTATACCGCCCTTCTCCTACCAGACTCAGGGCAGTGCACAACCAAGAATACAAAACATCCCAATACAAAATTTTAAATTTTAAAAGGATTAAACAAGTTTTGGCCCAAAATTTAAAACCTCCCGACTAAAATCCATTTACAATTAAAAATATTTAAAAATATCTAAGGATGGGGGGATGGTTATGCCAGCCCAGTTTGATGAAATAGAAAAGTTTTTAGGGCATGGCGAAAAGCCCGGAGATCTGTTATCCTATGTATCTCTGGGGGCAGGTCATTCCAGAGGGCAGGTGCTGCCACAGAGAAGGCTCTCCCCCTGGGAGTCGCCAGCCGACATTGCCTGGCTGATGGCACCCTGAGGAGTTCCTCTCAGTGGGAGCGTACTGGCCGGCGGGAGGCTGTCGGCGGCAGAAGGCGGTCACGTAAGTGAAATTGAAGTGGAGATAGTAGAGAATATTTGCGGCTCAGGGTTGAGTTGTGGGATCCTGGGCTGCCCTCTGAGGTTGTTCGTTTTCTTGCCGATGTTTCATCACCCAACTTAGTTCAACCCGACTTCAATTTTGGAATCTTTGGTGCTCTCACTGAGCTTGTTGTTTCCTTGCAAGAAAGCAACAAGCTCAGAGAGAGCACCAAGGATTCCAAAATTGAAGTCAGATGGGACAGATCTTCTAAGGGCCTTGAGGAAGCAGGGGTGGGTTTCACTTAACTTTACCACTGGTTCGCCGCAGATGCACATGCTTGCTTCACATGCATGTGTGTTGTCTGTGCGCGTGGGACAAGCACAGACAGTAGATACATGTACTGCCTGTGCTTGCGCCCGGCCTTCCACAAATGTGCCTGGCCTCGAAAATGTGCCTAAATAGCATGACTTTGAGCCAGGGCGGGTGGATGAGCCCATTTGAGATCTCCGCTACCGGTTCGGGCAAACCAGGACGAACCGGCTGAATACCACCTCTGGGAGGAAGGTCCCAAGAGACATCCAATGAGGGCTCCTTGTTTTCTATGAAAACTGAGTCTCTGAAGTTCAGGACTCCTGGGGGAGGGCATATTCAAATAGTTCCCCTCTTGCAAACATTGCTGGAGACTGCCTGCCTCCCAGTCTTTGCATCTTCCACTATTGAAGCAAATGGCCGGAAGTAGATGAGGGGAGTGGCCTTAATCAGCTTGCCCTGAGTCTCACCTTTTGTGGCTTTCCAGGAGAGAGGGGCGGCATTCCAGGAGGACCAAGAGACACTGTGACCGTCATAAATATATGAACCAATTGCCAAGCACCCGGATTTTGATCATGGGACTATGTGGGATGCTGCGATGGCCGTTAAGTGTGAAAAAAGTCATAAGTCACTTTTTTCAGTGCCGTTGTCACATTGAATGGTCATTAAACTAACAGTTGTAACTTGAGGGCTACTTGGAGTGTGTCCTTTCAGCTTTTCTTTTTCTTTGGAGCCTTTTAGAAAATTTCCTAATCACGGGATACACCCCTCTTAAACTGAGTCAACATTTCATGCAGTGTTTTTTTTTAAAAAAATAAGAAAGAAATGTTTCTCAGGTAAAATGAATCATCGGAGCTGGAATAAAATCAGCCAAAAATAACAAGAAGAGACCTTTCACATTTGGCTGTTAACGTATTGACCCTTTTTCAAAAGATTTAAAATTGCGCAATGCCTCATTCCAGTAAGTTTTTTTTCTGCACAGCCGCCCTGGAGCCTTAATCAGATACGTTAAAATTCTTAAACTTTGTACAGCCTTACCCAAAGTAGAGGTTAAGGTAAAAGTTCCCCTCGCATATATGTGCTAGTCGTTCCTGACTCTAGGGGGCAGTGCTCATCTTTATTGCAAAGCCGAAGAGCCAGCGCTGTCCGAAGACGTCTCCGTGGTCATGTGGACGGCATGACTAAATGCCAAAGGCACACGGAACGCTGTTACCTTCCCACCAAAGGTGGTCCCTATTTTTCTACTTGCATTTCAAACTGCTAGGTTGGCAGAAGCTGGGATAAGTAACGGGAGCTCACCCCATTATGCGGCACTAGGGATTTGAACCGCTGAACTGCCGACCTTTTGATCGACAAGTTCAGCGTCTTAGCCACTAAGCCACCGCATCCCTAAGTAGAGGTTACGAGATGTTTAAAGGCACATTTTTGTGGCGGGCTCAAACCCAGCTCCTGTCACGGCTGCACCAAGGACTCAAAACTTTCCCTAGAAGGCTACTCATTTCCTTCCATACACCTTTCAGCAGCTGTTTGCACTAAATAACATTTTCGGCTTTGCATTACTAATTGCAATTTCCCCAGTTGAAAATAACAAGGCTGTGAGCACACAGCTCCAGATCTGGATCAGAGAGCCCTGTGTAGTTTCTCCCAAAAAGAAAGTGACTGGGAGAAAAAAACTCCGCTAACTTTGAGGAAATGGGGTTGAAAGACCTCACCCCATTCCTAAGAGATCTGTAAGGGGCGTGTATAAAAAGCATCAGCATGCCTACCGTCCCTGTCCTAATTTTCCACTATTTGTATCTATTTTACGTATTCAATTCATGCTTATATTTATCTATATTACCTAATATGTTCTTGACAAATAAATAAAATAAAATAAAAGCTGCAGAGCAGGTGAGGAAGAGGCTCAAAAGAGATCTTCCCTAGTTTCTCAGGCTGTATAAAAGACCTGAGGTGGGGGAAGGAGTGTACTTCCTTACTTGCAAGATTAAGCGAATGTAGCTTCACAATCAAGTAGAATGAGCTCATCTAATTGTGATTCTTATCTAGCTTGCCCCACAAGGGTAACACAGATGTCCTGCAAAGAGATACGCTCCAGACACAATGAAGAACCGCATAACGAGTGAGGAATATTAGAAGCTTTCAAGTAAACATTACCGGAAAGAAAGCAATACCAAAAGATACTATTCAGTACATACTGACTACTCACCTTCCTGGGTCATGAAGTCATCTTCAGCAAATCGGTTGAAATTCCCACAGAGTCCACACGTCCTATTATAGTGTTTCTCTGCAAGGCTTAGAATGATATTCCCACTGGCGTCAATCTTCACTACGAAGCCATATTCCTCACCGGACAGCTTATAATACCCGGCTTCCTCTTCCAGAAAGACTCCGTTTGAGGCATACGGTATCAAAATCCTTTTATTTTTACAAGAGGAAGGAGAGATTCCCTTAGTATCTGGTGCAGAAAAGAATACACTACTTTCGATTCTGGAATACAGATAGTCCTTGACTTAGGACCACGATTGAGCCCCCAAATTTCTGTTGCTTATCAAGACAGTTGTTCAGTAAATTTGGCCCCGTTTTACAAACTGTCTTGCCACAGTTGTTCTTCGTGTATGATTATTATTGGTTTTTCAAAATATAAAATACAATGTAATTTTTTTTAAAAAAATAGTAGAAATTAAGGACAAAAAGGAAACAGAGTATTACTTAACATGGGACTTATTGTACAAATGGTTAGATAACAGGTGCAGAGATTAGTAACAATAACAAAAGAAGATTAACAAAATAGAGATAGATACTGTAGATAGATAGATAGCGAGCGAGAGAGAGATGATAGATAGATAGATAGATAGATAGATAGATAGATAGATAGATAGATAGATAGATGATAGATAGATAGATAGATAGATAGATAGATAGATAGATAGATAGAGATAGATAGATAGATAGATAGATAGATAGATAGATAGATAGATAGATAGATAGATATAGATAGATAGATAGATAGATAGATAGATAGATAGATATAAGCATATATACTATAAGTAATAGTACTATTGGACTGTACTTGACTATAGATTAGAGTGTATACAGTGACAAGTGTATAGTATTATGGTATAACTATGAGAATAACAGTTATAACAAAGGCATACAAGATTATTTATATTTAAAAGAGACTACATTGTGTAATTATGAGAACAATGGTTATAATCAGGGTGCATAATACTATGTATACTTAAAAGAGATGTGTTACAGACAGTAAGTACACTGTCATCGCAAAAATGGAAACGTGATGTATAATAAAAGAAAATGTACTGCGTTTCCCCAAAAATAAGACCCTGTCTTATATTTTTTTGAACCCCGAAATAAGTGCTTGGCCTTATTTTCAGGGAGGTCTTATTATTTTGGGGTGCATGGAGCAAGATTTATTTATTTATTTATTTATTTATTTATTAGTTTGATTTATATGCCGCCCTTCTCCAGAGATTCAGGGCGGTTTACAATGCATTAAGCAATTGATGGGGTTCCTCTTGCTGTCTTACCTGATTTCTAGCTCTACGTTTAAATATTTTCAGGGGGGGCTTATTTTAGGGCATGCACTCAAAAGCCTGATTGGGCTTATTATCATGGGATGTCTTATTCTGAGGGGAAAAGGGTATAATAAAAAACAATAATTAAAAAAATAGTAGAAAACTTAAGAAAAGGAGGAGGGAAAAGAAAAGAAATATAGTGCAAATGGAGATAAAGAAAGAAAAAGGCACCAACGTCCAACTCTCTTTAACACAGTTAACAATATTACAACCACAACTTTTTGCTTTTATACAACATTACGTACAAGCCATTCCTATGACAATAGGCCTGCCTAGTTAACAACAAAAAAAAAGTTTTGTATTTTTTTTTTTCATTGCAAGCACAAAATTCGGAAGCAATTTCAGAATAGAAACAAGGTTAGATATATTCTCTTCTTTGGATAAAATAATCAATTTGATTCTTTGCTACCCTTTGCTGTGTGGAGGGGGGAGTGTTAATATATGCTTCCATAAACTCATTAATCTGTATCATAATTTATATTGCCACAGTTGTTAAGTGCAGTTGTTAGGTTAGGAACAGTTTTTAAGTCGGGGTCTGCAACCTTAAATACTCAAAGAGCCATTTGGACCCATTTCCCACAGAAAAGAAAACATCGGGAGCCACAAAACCTGGGTGGGCGTGGCCAACTCGATGTCACTCACTTCCACCAGTCACATGACCCCCTAGCCACGCCTACCCAGCAGGTCATTAGGGCAGAGAACCAGTTGTTAAAAAACACCGGGAACCATAAAATCCTTTTGACATCTCTCTCTCCCCGCTCCCTCCCTCTCTCTCTGTATCTTTCTGTCTCTGCCCTGGTCACTTCTTCATCCCCTACTGTCACCCTTACCTTCTCAGGCCAGGCGAGGAGTGACTGGGAGGGGAGGGCAAGGGGCGGGGCCAGCCAATGGTGGGATCACCTGACAGGGAGCCACATCAGAGGGCCCAAAGAGCCGCATGCAGCTCCAGAGCCGTAGGTTGCTGATCCCTGTTTTAAGTGAATGTGGCTTCCTCCATGGACTCTGCTCGTCAAAAGGTCACAAAAAGTGATCACATGATCCTGGGACACAGCAACCGTCATAAGTATGAGTCAGGTGCCAAGCATCTGAATTTTGATCCAATTTTTGAATTTTGATGGGGATGCTGCAAAAGTCGTAAGTGTGAAAAATGGTCAAGTTACTTTTTTCAGTGCCATTGTAACTTCAAATGGTCACTAAATGAATGGTTGTAAGTCGAGGACTTCCCGTATTGATGTCGACGTAACCAAAATGTTTACCTTTTTTCACCTTGAGTCACAGTGCCATTTAAGAATACATGAATATCAAAATATTCTCCAAGGTACAAAGAAAGACCGGTTCTTTTCCCATTGTGATAGTCACCTGAAACGGAACAAAAAGTTAGTAACATTTTTACTAATAATCATTGGCTTGTTCTCCTTTTTAACAATTATGGGTAAATTATGAGAAGCAATTGTTCTTACTGCTTCTATTTATTATTATAGTGTTGTGGCCCACCAGCGGCCTGTGCAGCTGGTAGCTGATTCCGACAGCGAGGAGGCTGGTGTGGTGATTTGCCAGCACCCTGTGCAGCTGGCACTCGAGTCAGACAATGAAGAGGCTGGAGAAGAGTTGGTGCCAGAGGTGGGGATTCAGCCAGGACCTTCAGAACCTCCAGAAGTTCCCATTAGTGAAGAGGAAGAAGAGGAGGAGCCTCTTCTCAATGCACGGGCGTGCAGAGCTGCCAAAAGGCAGGAGTGGCTCCTCAGGAGGAAGTCTCCTTGAGAGTAAGGCTTGGGGCTAATTGGCCACTTCCCTAGCCTATTTAAGGAAGGACGGACGACTGAGGCAATTTGCAGAAAACAACTTCATTCATATTCTTTCGCGTATTGACTCCAGAAACATCTGATCGGCTCTTGCTTCTCTCTTGTCATTTTTCCTGCAAATTGATTCTGGGCAATTCATTCTGCCAACCACAGTAAGCTTACGGTTATCTGAAAGACTGTACCTCAAAATTGAGTTATTATTTCTTGGACTCTTGTCGGCGGTTAATGAAGTTAAATTAACAGCCCTTGTTCAGAAAAGACCGATTTAAACTGTACTTGTGTTTGAACAACTACTAAGAAAGCTCATTAGTAGTCCTTCATTAGTAAACTAAGGTTTGTACGGACTTTGTGTGTGCTGCGTTCTTTGTGGTCCATAGCTGGGGCAGAACATATACCAGCTCTTCGGTATGCAATTTCCCAAAAACCATGCAAAATCGTCAAGGCCATCCAAATCAAAAGTAAAAAAAAAATGCTACTGTCTGGATTCCAAGGAACACCCCAATGAAATCAAACTCCGAGGCTTGAAGTTCCTCAAAGCTGACTTTTATTAGAGATGTCATATTGGCACATCTGGGAAAACCCGACTCTGAAAGCTTCCGGGTTTTCCTCAACCACAAGAAAGTTTATAGACCTTGCCCACATCTCCCACATGTCCACATAGCTCCAATCAGTTCTTTCCCAAGCAGAAGACATCCTCCAATTTCTTCTTTGCACAGCTGCTGGACACCATGGCCTTGAACTTCTCTTTGAGAAGTTTGTCATGGCTATCTCTACTTCACTCATGCAATTCCCCCTTCCAACTTCCCACGGTATGACTGTGGCAGGCCTGGACCTTCAAGGCACACAGGTAATATGGCTTCCAGGCATACAGCTAGCTTAGCTAAAATGTTTAAAAATATGTTTAGCAGAGGCTGGAAACGTAACCAAAAAATGGGCACATTTTATCATATGTGGTGGACTTGTGTTAAAGCAAAAGAAAAAGCAAAATTGGACAAAAATACACAGATGGTTAGAAAAGATGATAGGGAAACATGTGGATTTTAAACCTGAACTGTTTTTATTAAGTATAATATCAGAAAAGAGCCTGGTAGCTCAGCAGACTAAAAGCATTGTGATTAACACCAGCTGTCTGCAATTACTGTAAATTCGAATCTCACCAGGCTCAAGGTTAACTCAGCCTTCTATCCTTTCTAAGGTAGGTAAATTGAGGACCCAGTTTGTGGGGGCAATAAGCTGACTTTGTATAAATATACAAAAGTATGAAGGCTATTGCTTAACTCATTGTAAGCCGCCCCGAGTCTCCGGAGAAGGGTGGCATATAAATCAAATTTAAAAAAAAACCCTGATAAGAAAAGTATGTATTTAATATTACATGTTTTAACAGCAGTGGGGATTATATTCACACAATAGTGCAAAAATGAAGAAACACCACGAGATGAAGCGATAATTACGAACATACTAGACTGTGCAGAAATGGATAGACTTACATTGAAAATTAAACAGAAAGAATACACCAAATATTATCAAACATGGAATCTATTTTATCAGTGGTTGGAAAAAAGGGGTGGAAATTAAGAATATATTGCTAAGCAAATTAAATACCCAGACAACACGATGCTTATTAAGCACTAAGAAATGTAATTAATAGAAAATCAATTTTTTAAAAAAAATCATCCGTTTTTTACATGGATAGGCGGAACAAATGAAAAATGCGAACCAGCAACCTTGCAGAAAAGTTCAAATTAAAAAAAAAGAAAATTCTCTACCATTTTTAACAGAAGTGCAAAATGATTTTTCTTGTAATTTCGTGGAATCATAGGAAACCCTGCAAAAGTCACATCCCCTGGTGCATCATCATCATCCTCATCATCCTCATCCTCATCCTCATCATCATCTAGTGGCATGCCATTCGTGATAGACAGATGTCCCAAATCTGTCTGAAATCTCTTGTGAAGGAGGATCCAGTAAGACAGTATGATAAAAGAAAAGATGTTGAAGCAGATTTATGTTTCCATTTAGGACGGGAGGAAGGTAAGAAGACACTGGAAGCAAAACCCAGGACTGAGAGAGAGAGATGGTTGGCTATCTAGGGCAGGATTGGTGCAAGTCATTTATTGGGAGGTTTTGAGTTGGGTGGGATCAACTTAACACTAGTGGGACCCTAGAAAGAATGCAGAGAAGAGCGACAATGACAATAAGGGGTCTGGAGCAGGGGCGAAATCTATTTACCTTCCCTACCAGTTCGGAAGTGCGTGCACATCACGTGCTATTTTAGACCCTCTGCGCATGCGCAGAGGATCAAAAACAGGTTACTTCCTGGTTAAAACCAGGAAGTAACGACATCCAGGTGGGTGGGAGGAGCCTCGCGCTGCCTCCACTACCGGTTCTCTGAACCACCTGCCATCGCTGCTACCAGTTTGCCTGAACTGATGCAACTGAGGAGCCTCAGATAGCTCAACCGGCTGAATAACCTGTTATTAACATCGAGCTGTCTGCAATTACACCAGTTCGAGGCTCAAGGTTGACTCAGCCTTCCATCCTTTCTAAGATAGATAAATTGAGGACCCAGTTTGTGGGGGCAATAAGCTGATTTTGTATAAAAAATATACAAAAGTATGAAGGCTATTGCTTAACGCCTTGTAAGCCGCCCTGAGTCTCCAGAGAAGGGTGGCATATAAATCTAATTTTAAAAAAAAACAAACCCAGTAGCATTTCATCCCTGGTCTGAAGGTGAAAGCATACTATGAATGAGGGAATGAGGTATGTCTAGTCTAACAAAGAGAAAGACTAGGGTGGTCTGATAACAGTCTTCTAGTACTTGAGGGACTATGAAAGAGAAGAAGGGCTCACCCTAGTCTCCAGAACAACTGAGAGCAAGGCAAGAAGTAACGACTGAAAGGTCATCAAGGAGAAATTCAACCTAGAATTAAGGAGCAATTTCCTATCAGTGAGAACAATGACTCAGTGGAACAGCTGTCCGCTAGAAGTTATGGATGCTCTATCACTGGAAGTTTTCAAGGTGAGCCTGGACAGCCCATTTGTCTGGGATAGTATTACTGCTTGAGAAGGGGTTGGATTAGAAGACCTCCAAGGTCTCTTCCAACACTATTATTCTATGTTCTACATTTTTTTTTTTTTAATTTGATTTATATGCCGCCCTTCTCCGGAGACTCAGGGCGGCTTCCAATGCATTAAGCAATAGCCTTCATACTTTTGTATATATTTATACAAAGTCAGCTTATTGCCCCCACAAACTGGGTCCTCAATTTACCCACCTTAGAAAGGATGGAAGGCTGAGTCGACCTTGAGCCTGGCTAGGATTGAACTCAGAGAAATTACAGGCAGCTGGTGTTAATTGCTGCCTTTAGTAGGAGGCATTTTGTTGAACAGCTTCCATTTCTAGCAAGCTCCCTTATATTTAGCTGGATTGCTCGTTCTTCCAATTTCCAAAAACTTGGGAGAACTTCAGACAACATTCAAGAAGGATTCAACAGCATATTCAAAAGGCAGTTTAAACTCACCAAGTAAGAGGAAAGACCGCTTCTCACAGTCTCCAGCAAGCAAGTAGCTGCAGTCTCCGGCAAAATCATACAGCAGTTCATCAAAGGTTTTGATGTGATCGTCTCCAAAAAGGCTACAGCGTGCAAATGGCGGAGAGAAATCTTTTTGCCCTGCAAGATCATGATTAGTTAATGTAGGATGTTCATAGATATAGAATAGGGGTCTCCAACCTTGGCAACATTAAGATTTGTGAACTTTAACTGACAGATTTCTGGGAATTGAAATCCACAAGTCTTAAAGTTGCCAAGATTGGAGACCCCGGTGTAGAACATTCTATGAAGTTCTACCATTTTCAAATGTGGTGACAAGTACCAGGCAACACTCGACATTCAAACTAGAAAATCGAAACTCCACATAGCCAGTCACACATTTATTTATTTATTTTAAAATAGAATAGAATTTTTGATTGGCCAAGTGTGATTGGACACACAAGGAATTTGTCTTGGTGCGTATGCTCTCAATGTACATAAAAGAAAGGATATGTACATCAAGAATCATACGGTCCAACACTTAATGATAGTCATAGGGTACAAATAAGCAATCAGAAAACAATATCCATATAAATCGTAAGGATACAAGCAACAAAATTACAGTCATACATTCATAAGTGGAAGGAGTTGAGTGGTGGGAACAATGAGAAGATTAATACTAGTGCAGACTTAGTGAATAATTTGACAGTGTTGAGGGACTTATTCGTTTAACAGAGGGATTTGGGAAAAAACTGTCCTTTTGTCTAGTTGCTCTGGTGGGCAGTGCTCTATAGCATCGTTTTGAGGGTAGGACTTGAAACAGTTCATGCCCAGGATGCGAGGGGTCTGTAAATATTTTCACAGCCCTCTTTTTGACTCGTGCAGTATACAGGCCTTCAATGGAATGCGGATTGGTAGCAATTGGTTGGTTTTTTTTTCTGCAGTTCTAATAGGCCTGCCCTACTCTCAACCCCTCCATGAAACAAAGTCAAAATAAGAGATGGGCAGGGTTTTTACTGAACATGACAATCATCATGAGCTGCAAAGAAAAAGGAGAAAAGCCAAGGAGCAAGGTAGCTCTTGGGGGTCCTCTCTACACTCCGCCCCACAAGTTTTATTTTGGCAAACCCCAGAGATTTGGGATGGGACAAAGAAGGAAAAGCAGCAGTGATCCTTTCCTCCTGTGGCTTGAGAATGGATCAAGTTAGGAAATCACAAGTTTCGTTGATATACTCTAAACCGCAATGTGGCTTGCTAGGATTGCCTCAAGAATCCCAAGTTTGGTTAGTAAAGTCAGTAAGAAAGGCTTGGATTCAAATGACTTGCAACCCTTTATACCAGTCATTGCAGGGGACAAACCCGATATAGGGTTAGACCTCTGGGGGTATGCAAAGTGCTAATACATGCTAATGACTTGACAGTCACTAACAGGCAACAATATTTTGTGGTGTGACTATGCACTGAGCAGAATGCATGCACTAATCGTGCTGGTTGTTTGAACAAGAATGCCACAACGATAGCGTAACCGAGCAGGCAAATGATGGACTTCTTACCCAGGGTTGATATAGGCAGGGCTAAGAGCAGCAGGAGTAAACATCTGGATCCAATCATCTATGAAATAATTGGTTTAAAGAAAAAGAGTAATTAGGAGAAAAATCCCAACTGTGCAACACAATCCTGTGGTCGTTGGATTACACTGGATTTGCTCCAAGGAAGGGTAGACAAGAACGTTAGCCCAGCAAAATCCTATCTATTGCTTTTTTTTTTCTTTTTCTTTCATGTACATTTATACTTAGTCAACTCAGCTCCCCCAATGAAACAATTTGAAACCTGCATAGAAATATTGCTGGTAGTCACTCCAACAGTTTCTGACTACAGCAGTCAAAAAAGTCCTAGAAATTAAGGCAAGCCCCCAGGGGAGCATTTTTTTTTAAAAAAAAGAAATCACAAATCAGAACAAGTTCTAAACTACTTTGAGCTCAATGCAGCCGTAAAAGGACCCCATTGGAGGATCTAGAAGGAGACTATATCTAGTTGAACTTGACTGCCAAGTAGGAGTCCAACACCCAATGCAAGGCTAACAATCTGCTAGGCTCTAGTGATTCTGCTCTTATCCAAAATTCTAGTTATTCTGCTCCTTTCCAAAATTCTAGGTATTCTACTCCTATTCTCAATTCTAGTGATTCTGATCCTATCCAAAATTCTACGTATTCTACTCCTATCCAAAATTCTAGTGATTCTGATCCTATCCAAAATTCTACGTATTCTACTCCTATCCAAAATTCTAGTGATTCTGATTCTATTCAAAATTCTAGTGATTCTGCTCTTATTCAAAATTCTATGCATTCTACTCCTATCCAAAATTCTACGTATTCTACTCCTATCCAAAATTCTAGTGATTCTGATCCTATCCAAAATTCTAGTTATTCTGCTCCTTTCCAAAATTCTAGGTATTCTACTCCTATTCTCAATTCTAGTGATTCTGATCCTATCCAAAATTCTACGTATTCTACTCCTATCCAAAATTCTAGTGATTCTGATCCTATCCAAAATTCTACGTATTCTACTCCTATCCAAAATTCTAGTGATTCTGATTCTATTCAAAATTCTAGTGATTCTGCTCTTATTCAAAATTCTATGCATTCTACTCCTATCCAAAATTCTACGTATTCTACTCCTATCCAAAATTCTAGTGATTCTGATCCTATCCAAAATTCTACGTATTCTACTCCTATCCAAAATTCTAGTGATTCTGATTCTATTCAAAATTCTAGTGATCCTGATCCTATCCAAAATTCTAGTGATTCTGCTTTTCTCCAAAATTCTAGTGATTTTGCTCTTATCCAAAATCTAGTGATTCTGCTTTTATCCAAAATTCTAGTAATTCTAGTCCTATCAAGAACAATCACTGCACCCAACACATTGTTCATCGAGAATGCTGTTTCATTAAAAGTACATAGCTGCTGCCCAGTCCTTATTCTAGGAAAAATTGTTCGCCTCAGATAAAATCAGAACAATAATGTTAAGCAAGTATTCATCTTAAAGATCTCCCCTCCTCACATTTATCCACAGACCCTGGAATTAGAGTTGGTCTACTGGCCAACACTCAATACATGGAGCTTTGGCCATCTTGGATACCTTTGCTCTGTGCCAGAATCCGATGTCCATCATTCATGAGCCTCTCTGTGGTCGGAGCCCTCTCGGTTGCAGGAGGCTACATTGGACTGGCCTTGCCGACTATTTATTCCCAGTTGTACAAGCCAGGCAGGAACTCTTGTTCCTTCGAAGGGAAGATAAAGGCAGGCGGTTGCTTCCGCCCAGGGCTTAACACAATGCTGTGATCAGGAAAATCAAGTGCTTTAATGGTGCGCGAGAAACAATGAAAGGAAGTCGTATTAAATACTTTTGCAGGACAGATCAACCTCTGAAATAAAAAAAAGTTCGGCTTGGGTATGGCAAGTAAGATGTGAAAGCCAGTTAAAAAAGAAGGGGGAAATGCTGGATTAGCTCGCACCGGAGGGCAGGACAAGAAGGAATGGGTGGAAGCTTGTTAAACAGAGGGATAACCTAGAAGTAAGGAGAAATTTCCCGACATTGAGAACAATTAACCAGTTGGAAAGCCTTATCTCCGGAAGCTGTGGATGCTTCATCACTGGAGGTTTTCAAAACTGGACAACCATTTGTCTGGGATGATAGGTGATCTCTGCTTGAGTAGGGAGTTGGATTGAAAGATCTCGGAGGTCCCTTCCAGACCTAGGATTCTAAGTAGATCATAAATTCAACATTTCTCAGTTTGTTTGTTTTTTCCCTATGCCTTTATCTAGTTTAGGTGAATCAGAAAAATCTCTGCGTTAGGAGCAAAGTGCAAAAGGTTGCATCTAATTGGTATGAATTCCTTCTCACCTACCTAGCAGGGGTAGTATTCACTTACTGGTGAATACTGGTTTAATGCTTTTGTCAGTTACGAAATAACGCTGAGCCATAAAACAGTTTCAAAGTTGGCGTTACAAGCATCTGCCTTGTAACACTCTTTAATCCCCTGCTCCATCCCGCCCGTCACTGATCAGCCGTCCGTCAGCTGTAGCGAGGCTTCTTCTCTGCCCCGACGCCCTCATCCTGAATCGACTCACAGCTTTACATTAGAGTAATCCTATCCCGGCGCCCTCATCCTGAATCGACTCACAGCTTTACATTAGAGTAATCCTATCCCGACAACCTATCATCTACGCCCGTGCCACTTACACTGCCACTGTTATGGAATCAGGAAAACGAGGAATTAAGCAAATGCATTTTAATATGCATTTTGAGCCTGAGTAGCATAGGGGGCTAATGCCTCCTACTAAAGGCAGCAATTAACATCCAGCTGCCTGTAATTCTGTGAGTTCAATCCTAGCCAGGCTCAAGGTCGACTCAGCCTTCCATCCTTTCTAAGGTGGGTAAATTGAGGACCCAGTTTGTGGGGGCAATAAGATGACTTTGTATAAATATATACAAAAGTATTGCTTAATGCATTGTAAGCCACCCTGGGTCTCCGGAGAAGGGTGGCATATAAATCAAATTAAAAAAAAATATATTTTCACAATCAATAAAAGCGATACTTTCCACATAGCAGATCAGCCCTATTTCTGCAGACTGATATCCTTCCTAGAGGATGAAAATTGAGTGAGCCAACACCATTTAATTCCTCCAGCTTGCTGTACTTAATATACACATAAGTAGATTGCTTGAATACATGGTAGTTTTTTGCAGATTCCAATCCCCTCATTCAAGAGATATGGGGACTGGATGAAGGATTTAATGGACTCTATTAAAATTAATCTTTCTATTAATATTATTAATATTAATATTTCTATTCATTTATTTCTATCTATCTTTAAAACTATTAAAATTAAGCCTTCGGAAGTTGTGGGTGCTCATCACTGGAGGCTTTTAAGAAAAGACCGGACAGCCGCTTGTGGGAATGATATAGGGTCTCATTCTTGAGTAAGGGGTTGGTCTAGAAGACCTCCAAGGTCCTTTCCAACTCTGTTATTCTGTCATTCCTGACGTATTCCCTGAAAGGAAGCTTTCAATGTTATATAACTATTTTTCCTACAGCAATATCATTAAAAATGTTGGGCATGGATTGAGAACATAACTACCAATGATGATGCTATCTAATTTGAGCAATGAAACATCTGTAACCAAAGCAACCAAGCTCAGAGAGCACCAAGGACTACTCATGAAAACATAACTTCTGGAGTTCTACCTTAGCTCAAAAAGTAATACTTGAGAAAGAAGTATTCTTGGACCCTGAAGTCCATCTCATTCTGAGCAGGAATCCAAACCAAAACATCCCTGATAGATGAATGTCTAGCTTTGATCACATTAGGAAGGGTAAACCATGCTTGTCTAGAGAACTGAGTCTACTGTCTTGGTATCCTATGTGAATGTTTCCTCAAGGTCCTCTCAAGTCCTTTGCTTCTCAAAGCTATACAGTCCCAGTTTCTTCATCTCCTTTCATAGAACCAGTTCTTCGCTTCTGAGCATTTGATTTGTTTCCAAGTGAGTTAACTTCACATTTACTTTGGTCAATTTCATTCTTTTTGCCTTCATCCCATGCTCAAGTTCACTTGGAAATTTTGTGTCTTCAGCAAATGGGATAGGCTTTCCTACCACCTCCTTATCCAACTCATGAATAAGACTGTTAAGGAGTTGACAGGACTAAGTGAGCACTGCATATTTCCTTTAGGTTTGTTTTCATCAAGAAAGTCATCTCAAATCAGTCACAGATCCTCTTCATTCTCCCACTAATCAGCTTGTCAATAGGCAGAATGGGACAACTTGCCTCAGCCAACTTGCCCTGGCCAACTTGCCATGGTCAACTTGCCACGGCCAACTTGCCATGGTCAATTCGCCTTGGCCAAATCACCATGGTCAACATGCCACAGCCAACTCACCATGGTTAACTCACCATGTCCAACTCGCCATGGTCAACTTGCCATGGTCAACTTGCCATGGCAGCTCACCATGGTCAACTCACCATGGTCAACTCACCATGGCCAACTTGCCATGGCCAACTCACCTCGGCCAATTCGCCATGATCAACTCGCCATGGTCAACTCACCACGGCCAACTCACCATGGTCAACTTGCCTTGGCCAACTTGCCATGGCCAACTCACCTTGGCCAACTCACCTTGGCCAACTCACCATGGTCAACTCACCATGGCCAACTCACCATGGTCAACTCGCTTTGGCCAACTTGCCTTGGCCAGCTCACCATGGTCAATTCGCCTTGGCCAACTCACCTCAACCAACTTGCCACAGCCAACTCGCCATGGTCAACTCACCACAGCCAACTTGTTGCTGACAAATCACCACAGCCAGCACGCTGCAGGACAACTCAGCATGGCCAACTTGCAATGAGACAATTTAACAATTCTATTTAATTATTTAAAATAAATTTTAAAAATACTTTAATTTTTGCCATTCACATTTCATTCTGTCTCTCCTTTATGCATCCTTTCTTTAATGGTTCTATTCCACTATTTCTTTGATGTCAGTGTAACTCTTGTCCTGCAGAGAGTTGTCCTGTGGCCAGTTGGCTGTGGCGAGTTGTCCCACACTGAGTTGATCACGGCAAATTGGCCATGGCGAGTTGGCCGTGGTGAATTATTCTAGCCATCATTGGCTAATTCATCAAAGGCTTTCCTGAAAATAAATTGTATTTGATCTACAAATCAAACTTGGGGAGGAAATTTTAACTTCTGTGCCCAACCAATCCCTTGATCCCTTAGGTTTCATTCTAGAATCTTCTCCAGGTTTCCACTGCAACAAGGTTTTGTTGCTCACTGAATCCTCTTTCTGAAGGTGCCATTTAAGCACTTCATCAGTTCTTCAAGATGCTCATCTTCGCCTCCCTCCATTCTAGCCACTTGTCACCCATTCACTTTTCAACAGTATCTTTACTGTTATTAACAACAGAGTTGGAACAGACCTCGGAGGTCTTCTAATTCAACCCCTTGCTCATAACCCCTATACCATTTCAGACAAATAGTTGTCCAATCTCTTCTTAGAAACTTCCAGTGTTGGAGCACCCCACAACTTCTGGAGGCAAGTTGTTCCACTGATTCATCGTTCTCACTGTCAGGAAATTTCTCCTTATTTCTAGGTTGCTTCTCTCCTTGATTAGTTTCCATCCATTATTTCTTGTCCTGCCCTCAGGTGCTTTGGAAAATACATTGACCAGTGTTGAAATCCTCTGAAGTCTGCTACCGGTTTTGTGAATCTGCTACCAAGCGCGCACTTTGCCCGTGCAATGCAGAGAAAGGAACCTTTTGAAGCCTTCTGAATCTGGAACGGTAAGTAGAACAGCGAGTGGGGCAGAATCCGCTATGCCAGTGATGGCTAACTTTTTTGCTGTCGCATGCCAAAAGCGGGGGGAGAGCGGGGGAATCGTGCATGTGCGTGCCCACACCCATAATTCAATGCCCACCCGTTCCCCACCCTCCCATCCATGTGTGCGTGCTCCCCCCATGCTCTCCCCCACTTTTGGCACATGATGACACAATGGGCCCGTTTTCAACTCTCCCCAGGCTCCAGAGGCTTTCTAGGAGCCTGGGGAGGGCAAAAACGGCCTTCTTCAACCCCCCCCCTGGAGGCCCTCTGGTGGCCAGAAACAGCCCATTTCCTGACTTCCAGTGGGCCCGAAAATCAGCTGGCCGGCGGGCACATGTGTGCTGGAGCTGAGCTAGGGTAACACTCGTGTGCCCTCAGATATGGCTCCGCGTGCCACCTGTGGCACCCGTGCCATAGGTTCGCCATCACAGCGCTATGCCATGTGATTTAGATTAGCTAGAAAGCAGGAAATCCAACGATTCTAGCTAATATAAGTAGTGCGTCACAGCTGATCGTCGCCCAGCTGATCCGATTCGCCCGAACCGGTCCGAACCAGTAGCATTTCACCCCTGATGTTGGCCCCCTCTTCTTTGTGGCAGCCCCTCAAATATTGGAAGACTGCTATCACATCACTCCTGCTCCTTCCTTTCATTAGGCTAGACATACCCAGTTCCTGCAATCGTTCTTCATATGTTTTAGCCTCCACTGACCTAATCATCTTTGTTGCTCTTCTCTATCTTTAGATAGAGTCTCTCAACATCTTTTTTATTTCATGGTGACCAAGATTTTTGTTTATTGGTGAATGTGAGCCTCTTGGTGAATGTGAGCCTCTCAACACATTGGTAATCCCTTTCCAATAAATACAGTATCTTCAATCTTGACAGCAGGAGGCACCAATTCCCTTGTCCCGGTGTCTACTCTCCTGCTTCCGAAACGGATTCTAGTTAGGTAACTTGGCAGCACAATCCTACACTGATTTGTTCTATTGAGAAGTAAGTCCCACCACGGAACTTAATGGGACTTTGCAGTCTCGGAAATGGAAGTTGGGTCAGACTCTTCCTATATTTACGGTATTAATGCTAACAATCTGAGCATGGCTGTTCTTTATTTTTATTATCTCAATTTATATGACTGCCCATCTCCAATCCATGATTTTGGCTGCTTACAACAATGAAAAAACTATATAGTTTATTGTTTATAGAAAGAAAGAGCAATATAATACACACACACACAGGATTTCGCTGCTGGGGGTTCGGGAGAACCTCTAGCTAAGATTCTGTGCAGTTCAGAGAACCCCCAAATCCCACTCCTGGCTGGCCCCACCCACCCCTCCCCTCCCCTCCAGGAGTCCCCACGTGGCCCGTTTTGGATGCAGGTAAGTACAGGGTGCGCACAGAGCCTCAGCAAGGGTGAAAAATGGGCCTACCAGAAGTTCGGGAAGGCCAGAAATGGGCCTATTTGTGGCCTCTAGAGGGCCTCCGGAGCCTGGGGAGGCCGTTTTCACCCTCCCGGAGGCTCAGAAAAACTTTGCCTGGAAAAGCAAAGTTTAGTGGAATATGAAGAATAAGTAATAAATGTTTGCCAGTAATATTTGGTAGAAGAGATAGGAAAATGGATAACAGTAAAGAATTGTGGAAAGAGAGAACGGAAAGGGGAAAAATGCATCTTGAGCCTGTGTCAAATGCCCACCGTGGCCACGCCCAACTCCATCACCACCCCAGCCCTCCGAGGTCAAACACATCCCTGATGCGGCCCTCAATGAAACTCTCGATCAGGGGTGATAATCACTTACCTTCATTACTGGTTCGCAAATGTGAGCGTGTGCGAACGCATGCACAGAACCTTCAGCACATGCACAGAGCATCAAAAATCAGACGTGACGATATCCAGTTGGGCAGAGCCTCCGACAGCCACCGCTACCAGTTCACCCGAACCGGATAGAACTGGCTGAATGGTGTTGTGGTTCACCAGCAGCCTGCAGAGCTGACAGTGGAGTCAGATAGTGAGGAGGCTGAGGAAGAACATGGGCCAGTCCTGGAGGCTGGGGAAGGCCCGGATGAGGGATCTGCGTCGGAGGCAGAGATGAGGCCAGGGCCATCGGGGAGTGATGTGCGGACTTCAGAGCCTCCAGAGGCTGACAACAGAGAGGCAGAGAAACAGGAGGAGCCTGTTCCTAGTGCGCGTATGAGAAGAGCTGCCAGAAGGCAAGAGCAGCTAAAGCAAAGAGGACAACCCAGGAGTAGAATAGAAAATATGGAATGGAATGGAATGGAATGGAATGGAATGGAATGGAATGGAATGGAATGGAATGGAATAGAATAGAATAGAATAGAATAGAATAGAATAGAATAGAATAGAATAGAACAGAACAGAACAGAACAGAACAGAATAGAAAATATGGAATGGAATGGAATGGAATGGAATGGAATAGAATGGAATAGAATAGAATAGAATAGAATAGAATAGAATAGAATAGAATAGAATAGAATAGAATATCAGAGTTGGAAGGGACCTTGGAGGTCTTCTAGTCCAACCCCCTGCTTAGGCAGGAAACCCTACACCACTTCAGACAAATGGTTATCCAACCTCTTCTTAAAAACTTCCAGTGTTGGAGCATTCACAATTTCTGGAGGCAACTTTTTCCACTTGTTCTAACTGTCAGGAAATTACTCCTTAGTTCTAAGTTGCTTCTCTCCTTGATTAGTTTCCATCCATTGTTTCTTGTCCTGCCCTCAGGTGCTTTGGAGAATAGCTTGACTCCAGTGGTGGGTTTCAAAAAAATTTACTACCAATTCTGTGGGTGTGGCTTGGTGGGCATGGCCAGGGAAGAATACTGTAAAATCTCCATTCCCACCCCACTCCAGGGGAAGGATCCTGTAAAATCTCAGAGTGGGGGGGGGGAATGGAGATTTTGCAATATTCTTCCCCTGAAGTGGGGTGGGAATGGAGATTTTGCAGTATCCTTCCCCTGCCATGCCCACCAAGCCACACCCACCAAGCCACGTCAACAGAACCGGTAGTAAAAAAATTTGGATTTCACCCCTGTGTTATGTGTACTCATTTTTTTTTAAGGTATCTAGGATAGAATATAATTATAAGCTCCTGGGCGAAAAATGGTAATCCTTAGAGATTAGTAGGGTGTCCATTATTATGGTTCCTTAGTAAAGCTTCTGAGAAATTGGAATAGTTTCAGAGCAGGGCAAAAAAGGGAAGTAAAAATTAAGAATTATGAAAAGGGATGGAAGGAATGGCTGTAATTAGTTTTCAGAAGAAATGACTAAGGGGCGGCAAGTTAGCGCTGTTCAGAGGTCAAGAACTGGCCTTTCCATTTGAGAGTGCAGAGCACAGCGTAATAATGTCAATTATTGGAAAATAGGTTCCTGTTGAATGTTAGGCCTCCTCCACAGCGTTAAACATCCTTTTGTTATAATCCAGGCCCAAGTAGGTATTATCAGACGCAATCAGTCCGAAACAAACAAATTTTATTAGAACCGCTGAGAATTAACTAATTCTCAGTGTAGCCCAAACAATTCAAAACAATTTTTTTTTAAAAAAAAAATAATCTTTGTTAAATATTTACAATAAAATTAACACACAATAATAATTGAAAAGCAATATAAGAAGCAAAACATAGAAACACTTAAACACAGGACTAAAAACGAACAACAAACAAGACTAACCGAGAGTTAAGCTCACTCTCCAATTAATATTAACTAATATCATCCTAGCCAAACATTTCAATGCAATCAGGTTCTTTTCATTAACAACAAAACAATTGGTCTGCTTTTATCAAAATTGTAAAGAGTTATAAAGCCTAGTGAATATCTAGTTAATCTAATTAGACAATCTTATCACCCTTCTCCTAAATCTAATCTTCTTTTGAGCCATACTAAACATCTATCCCAACTTCTATTATATACTGAATCTTTCTTATCTTTTAAGATATACGTTAGCCTGTCCATCTCAGCACATCGAAGAATCTTGTTTATTATCAGATGGTCAGGGGGCGTATCTGCATCTTTCCACAATTGAAAACAGCCCCACCCCCACCCCCTGTGGCCCTCCGGAGGCCGGAAACAGCCCATTTCCGTGGGCCCAGAAGGCTCGAAAATCAGCTGGCTGGAGCACAGATGCGCTGGTACACTCGCCTGTCTACAGATATAGCTCCACGTGCCCCCTGTGGCACATGTGCCATAGGTTCGTCATCACAGTCCTATATTATTTTGGACAAATGGCTGTCCAGTCTCTTCTTGAAAACCTCCCGTAATGCAGATGGGTTTTCTTGCCTAAGTATAAGACCTTACTTTTCTCACTGTTGAATTTCATGTGGTTTGATAGGCACCTATGCTCAGATCTGACAAGGTCCTTCTGGATCTTGAGCCTATCTTCTAAAGAGATTCCCTTTGTCCTATTGTTGCAGTGAGTTTCCCACTTCCTCAGAAGACTCCAGATTACTCACAGGAATCCTTTGAGCAACTCCACCGTTGATTCATTCATGCATGTTGTAGTCTTGGCGTCACTTAAAAAAAAAACAAACCTTTTTCTTGTTACCTCTTTGGACAGAAACCATGCCTCACAGCTACTCTGCCCACCGTTGAGTAAGCAACGGTGCCTGTTGCAGTGTTGCTTTCCATCACAAGTAGAGCTGACATTTCCCTCTTGCACAACCCTCACAGGTCTCCGTTGTAGTGGAAGCAGTGGTGAAGTGCTACCGGTTCACTCCAGTTCAGGTGAACTGGTAGCGGCGGCAGTGCATGGTTCGGTGAACTGGTAGCGGCGGCAGCACAAGGCTCCGCCCAAACACCAGGGCATCGTTACTTCCTAGTTTTAATCAGGAAGTAACCTGTTTCTGACCCTCTGCGCATGCGCTCCTAATAAAGGAATCATTGCTTCAACTACAGCTACAACTTTGTCGTGTTTGGGGAACTGGGTCAGAACAATATCTATATGTGTGTTGTGTGTGTGTACACTTTTGAGAGCAGGGAGCAGAATTTCATTTTTAATGTGCCAGAGTCCCACGGAAAAAAAATGACAATAAAGGTTATCTCACTATTATTGTCATTTTCGGCAGTCTCCCAGCCAGAGAGTCACTAACCTCTTGACATGTTATCTTCTTTCCAGGATGCTAAGCGCAGATGGAAAGGCCACGCTGAAACCCTTCACCAGTGGATTTTGGGAGTGACAAACACATTTGCAAAGAGAGAAGAGGCTCAGGAACCAAGTCCAGTAGAGTTGAGGCAGAAAAGGAAACAGATCCGCAATTGGTTAGGAAATGGGGAAGACTGGGATTCAGCCGGTTCGGGTCGGTTCAGGCGAGTCAGTAGTTAAATTGCTGGCTAGCCTCACCCCGCCCCACCCCTTCCAGGTGTCCCCATGCGCCCCCTTTTGGATCCCAAGTAAGATCAGGGAGGCCTACTCAGTCCAAAATGGGGCATGGGGGGCAGTGCAGCCCTCCACCCCCAGCTCGTTTTCACTTCCAGGAGGCTTCAGGGAGGCCTCCTAGGCCCTAAATTTTAGCAAGGGGTTCTTTGCCTGGTTTCTGGGTGGGCGTGGCCATGGTGGGTGTGGTCTGGTTGGCCTCCTGCACCACAGCAGGGGACGGTATTTTCGCCCTCCCCAGGCTCCGGAGGCTTTTGTTGAGCCTCCGGGAGAGCAAAAATGGCCTCCTCAGGCTCTGGAAACGGGCCGGTTTCTGGCCTTCCCAAACTTCTGGTAGGCCCATTTTTCACCCTTCCCAAGCCTCCCCACATGCCCTGCATTTACCTGCATCCAAAATGGGCCACGTGGTAGGGTTAGGGCAAGGTGGATGGGCAGGAGCAGTCAGGAGTGGGACTTGGGGGTTCTCCAAACTGCAACCCCCCAGCAGCCCACGCCTAATCTAGCTCTTATATGATATTTTATGTTGCAAGTTGGAATGAATGCAACCGACTAATCTATTTAAAGCTGCAGGAGAAGAGGTATTTAAAATTCTAACAACTCTAAGTCATCAAATATGAAAAGGACTGTTTACCCTAGGGATTGGGAAAGGGAGTTTAGAGATATACCGATGAAGATGTGATGAACTGCAAATTACTGGAATATTGGATTAGTTCCTCCTGCAAGCGAAGTTTTATTTAACACATTACCACGAGAAGAATAGAGACATACATAAGAGGTGGAAGCGCCATTATGAACAGGCAGGTCTTAAAAGGAGATCAGGTAGCTAACATACGGTCGGTAATAAAGAGACCAAGATAATGTAAGGAAGAGGCATATTTTTGCTTTATTGATGAGAGCAAGGTCTTTCGTGCCAGAACACAGAGCATATTAAGACTAATGGGTTTTTCAAAGCATTTGTTTATTCCCTTGAGAAATGTTTCCAATGTACAAGTAAACACTTCTTGGGGGAAAAAAAAAATTAGAATAATTCAGAGTAATGAAGGAAGTGCCAGAGCATCTATTTTCTGATTTTTACAAACAAAATAAGAATAGCAGAATCGGGGGGGGGGGGGGGGAACGATAGCTGGGATTAAAACTGGAAACCAAACCCTGAAACCAGGGACGAGTTTCAAAAATTTTAGCAAGGGGTTCTCTGCCCAATTGCTGGGTGGGCGTGGCCATGGTGGGCGTGGCCTAGTCAGCCTCCTGGGGGGGTATTTTTGCCCTCCCCGAGTTCTGAAGGCTTTCCTTAAGCCTTCAGGCGGGCAAAGAGCCTGTGTAGCGTAGGGGAGTAATGCCTCCTACAAAGGCAGCATTTAAGATCCAGCTGCCTGCAATTACTTGCGAGTTCAATCCCAGGCAGGCTCAAGGTCGACTCAACCTTCCATCCTTTATAAAGTGGGTAAATTGAGGACCCAGTTTGTTGGGGGCAATAAGCTGACTTTGTATAAATATAAATATACAAAAGTATGAAGGCTATTGCTTAATGCATTGTAAGCCGCCCTGAGTCTCCGGAGAAGGGCAGCATATAAATCAAATTTAAAAAAAAAAAAAAGACAGCCTCCCCAGGCTCTGGAGGCCCTCTGGGGGCCATAAACGGGCCTGTTTCCAGCCTTGCCAAACCTCCGGTAGGCCCATTTTTTGCCCGCCCCAAGCCTCGGCATGTGCCCTGCACTTACCTACATCCAAAACAGGCTGTGTAGGGACACCTGAGAGTGGCGGGGTGGAGTGGGGTGGGCGGGACCAACCAGGAGTGGGATTTGGGGGTTCTCTGAACTACACAGAATCTTAGCTAGAGGTTCTCTGCGTACCCCCAGCAGCCCCACCCCTGCCTGAAATATTTGAGACAAATCAGCTACATCATTGGCTTAGCTAAAATTATTAGATTACGTTGTTAATAAGCATAGGATATATTATATCATCTTTGGGAGAACCCAACAGGAAAAGGGGAAACCTCAGTTAATCTTAAATATTGCGAAGGCAAATGTAATGTCAAGCAACATGCTTAATGAACGTACAATTTGACGGCAAAGAAATGGAGACAGCAATTTTGCTTTTTTTGAATTTAACGGCAGATAAAAACGGATAGAAGAAAAAGGAAATTAACCCTATGACAGAAGGCCAAGACAAAATCATGAAGACTCAAGAAACCTTTGCAGTGAACAAAGAATAGGCTAGCGAAAGCCATAGTTTTTCCAACAGTGACTACGAAAGCTGGACACTGAGAAAGAATGCAGAGAGAGAAGCTCGTTGCCTTTAAGTTATGGATTGGAAGTCCGTTAATAAAAGCACCGCAGTCTGCAAGAATATCCCATCAATCAATCCTGAAAGGAAGTCAAGATTGGCAGCTTCCACGAGTTAGTGATGAGCAAGCAGGAACGGAAGTGCTGTTGCGATGTATGTAGATGATGGATAAGAAAAGAAAAATGTATGACCGTGTTTGGCAAGGTTGAGAAAACAGGTGGGTGGACAAGATTGAGGAGATTGCTCGAACGTCCTTGGAAGAGCCAGATGTTATTACAGACAGGGGTGGGCCTGCTGGGGTTCCGCAGGGGTTCGGGAGAAACTCTAGCTGAGATTCTGTGCAGTTCAGAGAACCCCCAAATTCCACTCCTGGCTGGCCCCACCCACCTTGCCCCGCCCCTCTCAGGAGTCCCCACACGGCCCGTTTTGGTTGCAGGTAACTTCAGGGCATGCACAGAGGCTTGGGGAGGGCAAAAAATGGGCCTACCGGAAGTTCGGGACAGCCAGAAACGGGGCTGTTTCTCGCTCCAGAGGGCCCCTGGAGCCTGGGGAGGCTGTTTTCGCTCTCCCAGAGGCTAGAGGAAAGCCTCCAGAGCCCAGTGAGGACAAAAACACCCTCCTCCACACGGTGGTGCAGGAGGCCAACTAGGCCACGTCCACCATGGCCATGTCCACCCAGCAGAGAACCCCTTGCTAAAAATTTTGGAAGCCCACCCCTGATGACAGATAGTCCTCCATTTACGACCACAATTGAGCCCAACCTTTCTGTTAAGAAACAACATTTCTGTTAAGTGAGTTTTGCCCCATGTACGACCTCCCTTGCCTCAGTTGTTAAGTGAATCACTGCAGTTGTGAAGTTAGTAACACCGTTTTGAGGCAGATCTGGCTTCCCCATTGACTTGGCTTGTCAGAGGGTTGCAAAAGGGGATCATATGACCTTCGGGAAACAGCACCGGTCATATATATGAACCAGTTGCCAAACATCTGAATTTTGATCACATGTCTGTGGGAATTCTGGAAATGTCATAACTGTGAAAAACAGTCCTGACTCATCTTTTTCAATGCAGTTGTAACTTTGGATAGTCACTAAACAAACTGTTGTAAGTCAAAGGACTACCGGTATTAGAGGCAGCTCATGTGGGTGGTATGAACACTTTACAGAGAAGGGGACATCAGAGGATGAGATGGTCAGGTAGAATCACCGATGCAATGAACATGAATTTGGGCAAACTCTGGGAGACAGTGGAGGTGAGGGGTGTGTCCATGGGTCATGAAAAACCAGACACAACTTCGCGACTGAATAACAACAAGTCATATCCAAAAGATGGGACCGTGTAAGTGTTGAGAGTTCAACATTCCCAAGAAATCACAGGTGGTCCTCAACTTACAACAGTTCAGTTAGTGACCATTCAAAGTAACAACAGCACTGAGAAAAGTGATTTACGGCCAGTGGTGGGATTCAAATAATTTAACAACCGGTTCTCTGCCCTAATGATTTCTTCCAATAACCAATTCACCAAACTGCTCAGAAAGTTAACAACCGGTTCTCCCAAAGTGGTGCGAACTGGCTGAATCCCACCGCTCTTATGGCCATTTTTCATACTTATGACCATTGCAGCATTCCCATGGTCACATGATCAAAATCACCCACTTGGCCAACTGGCTCCTATTTATGACGGTCACATGTCCTGGGCTCATGGGATTCCCCTTTTGCCACCATTTGCCAAGCAAGTCAATGGGGAAGCCAGATTCGCTTAAGAACCGTGTGACTAACTTAACAACTGCAATGATTCATTTAACACCTATAGCAGGAAAGGTCATAAAATGGGGCACCTAACCCATGTCTCATTTAACGACAGAAACTTGGGGCTCAACTATGGTCGTAAGTCAAGGACTATTATGTATGTGGTTTGTACGGAACAGAGAATTTGGGGGCAGATAATCTAAATATTTCTGCTTCTCGATCTTAATTTTGCAGCGATAAAAACAACAACAATGGATTCCTTGTAATCTCATGAAAATAGGTACCGTTTCGAATGACAGCATGCCTTTGAAACGGAAAATGATGCAAACAGAAAGGCATAGATATGATTCAACCAGTGTTGTAACGCGAATAAAAAGTTAGACAATCTTCTGGGAAGTCTTTTGTAAATCTACCTGTCAACTTCTTGATTATACCGAGCTAGTCCAAGATGAAAAACTTCAGTTCCTCAAGAGCCTGTCAGATGTCACAATTCATTTATTCCGTCAGTAACTGGCTAAGCCTGCCTTCAGGCAAAAGAGAATAAGGAGTAGTATCTTTCTTTGCTATTCCGTGCAGTTGTTCCTGCCAAGTGGCACCTATTAAAATCCACTTAGGGACACATTCTTCAAAGAAGTAGTTCAGGATGGAAGTTCTTCCTCATTCTCTGTTTTTTCTGGAAAAACATCCACCTGGTGGGTCAAAACTTTGTCCCTCCTTTGATGCCCCAAGCGGGGGGTTGGACTTGAAGACCTCCAAGGTCCCTTCCAAAATGGACATGGTGGCTCAGTGGCTAAGACACTGAGCTTGTCGATCGAAAGGTTGGTTGTTCAGTGGCTCAAATAAATATAAAAATAAATCCAGCACAACTGATTGTCGGAAATACTGGTTCATCCGAACCGGTAGCATTTTTTATACTACCAGTTCGCACGAACTGATAGCTTTTATTACTACCGGTTCAGGCGAATCAGTCCGAACCGGTAGCATTTCACCCCTGGTTTAGTCTGGCAAGATTCTGTCTATATCTAGGGTCTCCAAATTGGGCGTCTTTAAATCTTGTGGACTTCAACTCCCAGAATTCCTCAGCCAGAATGGGAATTCTGGGAGTTGAAGTCCACAAGACTTAAACTTGCCATGTCTGGAGACACCTCTGGGCTATATTGTGTGAGCAAATAAAAAAACATTGGCTGGATTCTTCGATGTTGCTCTTGTGCTGGGCCTGATGCAATCAGAAAGCAGAATTATTTAAGGAAGTTCCCCTTTATCCTGAATTCTGTCGAAGCACAGCAACATACATTCTCATAGAAATGTGAAATAAGAGTACCGTACATTCTTAAAGGAACTACATTATAGCAGTACAACCTCCTTCAAACCATGAAGCCAAACCCATTTGGGAAACAGATTTTGGAGTATCTGCTCAGTAACAGCCCCGGTACTACGCCTGTGTAGCGTAGGGGGCTAATGCCTCCTACTAAAGGCAGCAATTAACACCAGCTGCCTGTAATTTCTCTGAGTTCAATCCTAGCCAGGCTCAAGGTCGACTCAGCCTTCCATCCTTTCTAAGGTGGGTAAATTGAGGACCCAGTTTGTGGGGGCAATAAGCTGACTTTGTATAAATATACAAAAGTATGAAGGCTACTGCTTAACACATTGTAAGCCGCCCTGAGTCTCCGGAGAAGGGCGGCATATAAATCAAATTAAAAATAAAAAAAAATAATAATAATACTTAATACTGGAGGGCCAGGGACGTGGTGGCTTAGTGGATAAGATGCTGAGCTTGTCGATAGAAAGATCGGCAGTTCAGCGGTTTAAATCCCTAGTGCCGCGTAACGGGGTGAGCTCCCGTTACTTGTCCCAGCTTCTGCCGACCGAGCAGTTCGAAAGCAGGTAAAAAATGCAAGTTGAAAAATAGGGACCACCTTTGGTGGGAAGGGAACAGCGTTCCATGCATCTTTGGCGTTTAGTCATGCCGGCCATATGACCACAGAGACGTCTTCGGACAGCGCTGGCTTTTCGGCGTTGAAATGGAGTTGAGTGCCACCCCGTAGAGTCATGAACGACTAACACATATGTGCAAGGGGAACCTTTACCTTTACCTTAGTGAAAGGCCGAGAAGGAACATGGAGATGGTAAATATTTGCCTAGCACCAGTTTCTGCTCTTATGTGGCATCGAATTGACCTCCTGTTGGTATTCCATATAATTTATCTTTCAAAGGGTAGTGTCTGGCCTTTTCATGACCCAAGATAAGGAGGAAGCTGGCTGAGACTCCGTAAGAGGTTGGCTTGGACTTTATGGCCTCCTTCCAGTTGGACTACATTTTCTGCCAATACAAGGTTTAAAAGGCGGAAATATTGGATCATTAGCCAAGAGCTGATTATCAACTTCCAGACAATAACTTTCATTCTCACCTCAGTCTGGAAGAATAACTGTCAAAAAATAGATTTTTGGGGGTTTCATGGATCGGAATAATAGTAAAGAGGAATAGCTTTCTTGTATGCAATAGCACTGATGATCAACTTCCAGACAATCTCATTCTCACCTCAATTTGGAAGAACAGCATTCAAAAATGGATTGTTTGGTTCCATGGGTCAGATTAATAGTAAAGAGGAATAGCTTTCTAGTATGTAACAGCCTGTTTTGCCCTGGTTTAATTTCGGCTTGATCTCCTTCTCCAGCCAGGAACATTCATGGGTGTCCCTTACAAAGTGTAGGTAGGTGAGCTTTCTTCCAACAAGATAATCCTAATTTTCCTGTTTGATCACTTTCATCTGGCTTCAGGGCACATCACGGTTATGCAACCACAATGCCGATTAGAAACATGTCCTCGACAAACCATTGGTGGTTGGTCGCAGGCAGTGCTGGGCTTCAGCCGGTTCGGGACGGTTTGGGTGAACTGATAGTTAAATTGCTGGCTGGCCCCTCCCCTCTCCACCCCACCCCTTTGCTTTCAGGAGTCCCCACACACCCCATTTGTGTGCAATACTGGGGGATGCAGGATGCCGAGTGCTGCCTGTCACATCCCCTGGCTACCATGGCCACACCCACCCAGCCGGTTATTAGAGCAGAGAACCAGTTGTTAAATTATTTGAATCCTACCACTGCATGGCTTGGGTATTGTACGGATGAGGCCTCTGTGACACACAATAATGCCAACTGCTAGATAAATGGAGATATAAGATAATGAAATGAAATAAGATTAAAATTGGAGGTTAGGGCGGGTGGTAATATTGAATATATATTAAATATTAAGCAGAGATGAAAAATAACAGAAGTAGGGGAAAAAAGAATATTGTGGCAGAAATTGAAATATATAAATTATATTTGGGAAAAAATTTAAGAAGAGGATGGGAATTTGAAATATTATACTTATGTTATAAGCAGTATAAGTTTTGACCCGGTCAATATTCTATTCAGAAAAAAATATACTGTTTGTTTGTACGTTTGTTTGTTTTAAAAAAATAATTTTAAAAAAAATAATACTGTCAATTGATCACAGAAAGGCTGTGTGTATTCTCCTCACCACCATCATGACCAGAGATGGGTTTCAGCAGGTTCTGACCAGTTCTGGAGAACTGGTAGAGGAAATTATGAGTAGTTTGGAGAACCGGTAAATACCACCTCTGACTGGCCCTGCCCCCATCTATTCTCTGCTTCCCGAGTCCCAGCTGATCGGGAGGAAATGGGGATTTTGCAGTAGCCTTCCCCTGCCACACCCACCAAGCCACGCCCACTAAGCCATGCCACGCCCACCAAGCCACACCCACAGAACCGGTAGTAAAAAAATTGAATCTCAACACTGATCATGACCAAATGTCCCGGTAAAGACACAGGACAGCATCTTATCTATTTAATGCAGGCATAATTCTCCTAGTTCCACTGAGAATAAAGGGGACTCAAGTGGCCTAGGAAGGTGGCAATTGCCACGTGACACAGAAAATGGGGAGGAACTAAGATCTGGGCCCTCAGAAGAGTATCCAAGATGACAGAAAGACTGGTGAATTCAAGTTATGGGAAGATTCTAAGCTCTTTGAACATTGTGGATACCAGCCCTGATTCTTCAAGTTATGTTTATTTCGATTATTACGTTTAAAAATGTCAGTAATCTTTGTTCTCCCTTGCCTCACTCCCTCGCCTCATTTTTTAAAAAACAAAACAAAACAAAGGAATGAAATTTGCAGGAAGAAGGAACCTGTCACGAGAAGCTTCTGTGGCCAGTTTCAGGCAGGCAGTTCAAAACCATTTTATGCAAAAAGAGAGGAGAGTAAGGCATAAAATTTCTTTTCTTTTCTTTTCTTCCTGATGCAGCAGAATTAATTGTCAGACACTGGAAAGCTTGAAAAAACCACCCACGATGAACTCCCTGATCTTCTCTAAATAAAAGAAAACCGTCATTAACTCTGTCAGCTAACTACGAGAGGTGACAGAACACCAGTCGGTGAACTAAAGATGTTTGATGGGAAATAAACAAGGAGAACAGAGTGTGAATGTAACTCTCCGTCTCCCTGTCATCCAGAGGTGGGCTGCTGGGGGTTCGCAGGGATTCGGGAGAACCTCTAGCTAACATTCTGTGTACTTCGGAGAACCCATAAATCCCACTCCTGGCTGGCCCCGCCCACCTCGCCCCTCCCCTCCCAGGAGTTCCCCCATGTCCCATTTTTGATGCAGGTAAGTGCAGGGCGTGCACGGAGGCTCAGGGAGAGCAAAAAACAGGACTACCGGAAGTTCAGGAAGGCCTCTGGTGCCTGGGGAGGCCGTTTTCGCCCTCCCGGAGGCTCAAGGAAAGCTTCTGGAGC
Source organism: Masticophis lateralis (assembly GCA_030761175.1). Classification (NCBI taxonomy): domain Eukaryota; kingdom Metazoa; phylum Chordata; class Lepidosauria; order Squamata; family Colubridae; genus Masticophis; species Masticophis lateralis. The sequence goes on along the minus strand of JAUDYJ010000006.1, from coordinate 84,520,742 downwards.
TTGGGGATGGCAAAAACGCCCCCCTCCTCCCCGCCGTGGTGCAGAAAGCTGACTAGGCCACACCCACCATAGCCACACCCACCGAGCAATCGGGCAGAGAACCTCCTGGTAAAATTTTTGAAGCCCACCCCTGCTGTTATGCCATGTCCTCCTCCTCTCAAAATTGTGGCCTAATTTGATTTCTGGAGATCAGAGATGGATCTGCCATTCCTCCAAGATTTCCCCTCTCTCCCACCACCGGGCATTTAATAAGCCGATTTTGGTTTCCTCCAAAATTCTTGTTTTAGTCCTGGGCAAGTTAGCAAATCAAAGAGGCCTCTGAATTGGATGGAGTGAGCAGCAGCTACTCCTAGCTAGGACTTCCTAGAAGCACAGCCATTATCAATGGTTTCAGGAGGTGATAGAGGTCAGTTTGTAATATGGAGGATGACCTACATCTAGTCATTGAATGATCCAGGAGCCTCCCTTTGCAGTAATTATTTCCTGGTGGTTTTTCCTCCCAAGTCAACAAAACTTCTGACTTTATTATTCTCCGTCTCCTTCTGCCTTCCTTCCATGGTTTCTGAAAATGATTTCCCCACCTCTCTCTTTCTCTCTGAATATCAGTGAAGATTCTCAGTCATCCAGATAGAGTCACCTGGAAGTTGGGTCATAGGCAACTGGGTTTCTTGTTGGTTTGAAACATTTCGCTCCTTAACCATGCCATAGGTTCGCCATCGTGGCACTAGTTAATTGTTCTCACGGTTAGAAGCTTCTCCTGAGTTCTAGGTTGTTTCTCTCCATGATTACTTTCCATCCATTGTTTCCTGTCCTGCCTTCTGGTGCTTTGGAAAATGAGTTGACCCCTCTCCTCTTTGTGGCAACCCTTCAAATACTGCAATATTGCTATCATGTCATCCCTTCTTTTCTCTAGACTAGCCAAATCCAAATCCTGCAACCGTTCTTCATATGTTTTAATCTCCAGTCCCCTAATCCTCTGAGTTGCTCTTCTCTGCACTTTTTCCAAAGTCCCCAACATCTTTTTTGTAATATGGTCACCAAAACAGGATGCGAAAAATTCTTCAAAGAAAAACAAGTTGCCACTTGAAAATGCATCAGGAAGGGCTGTTTTTCCACAGCCTAGACATGGTTTTGTGAGGGAGGATGTTTCACAAGAGATTTTTGTCATGGAAAGTGAAGACTGGGTAATCCCACGCAGCATCTAGAGGAAATTTCCTGGTAACCAAGAATGCATCAGCCAGCTTCCTGCAGATGATGGGGTTTTTTGCCCATTTACGCATCCTGAAATATTTGAAATTAAGAAGTTCCTTGTTTGGGTTGCTGCCAGTGGTGGGATTCAGCCAGTTCGCACCTATTCGGGAGAACCGGTTGTTAACTTTCTAAGTAGTTCGGAGAACCGGTTGTTGGAAGAAATCTTATTTTGTTTTTTTCCACTTTACAGGGCTAATCCTGTAAGGAAGGCAGGGAGGAAACATTCTGGTGGTGTTTCTAGCCTAATCTTTATTGCCCTGCTTATAGAAACTGCCTCTCTGGTTAACCCTTATTACATTGTAAGAGCTAAGGCGAAGCACCTATTGCTGTAAGTGACGTTGAGTTGGGCACGCCCACACGGTCACATGACCACTGAGCCACGCCTAGCCAGCTGGTCATTAGGGCAGAGAACCAGTTGTTAAATTATTTGAATCCCACCACTGGTTGTTGCTACTGCTATTTGGACAGCAGCGTTCGCCTGTGTAAAATGGGTTTTCAAAACCTAATTGTATGGCAAGTGAAACCTTCTCCCACCCCCCCACCAAAAAATCTGGTTACAGTATCCTTCCCCTGCCACGCCCACCCACCCAGCCATGCCACACCCACCAAGCCAGGCCCACAAAACCAGTAGTAAAAAATGTGAATCCCACCACTACCTAAGTCCCCTTTTTCCCCGTTATAACTTTGAATGGTCATTAAACGAACCGTCGTAAGCCGTATTTACAGATGTCCTGCAATGAAACTGCCTGTATGTTTTTCTCCCAGTGGTTAAATGGAGGGGAAGGAGAGATCTTCGTGGAGCTCAGGCTGACTCTCAGCACACCCTTTCCCCCAAGCTGAAAAATGACGTGGCTGTTTCGGGGTGGGGATTTTTTCCTCGTGCAAGACGGTGCATGTTACTCATTGTGAAGAAGCAGCCTTGCGACAGCCACTTGTCCCACACAAAAAAAAACCAACAACAATCTGAACAATCGTGGCTTTTTCCCAGGGTAATTTTAAACCAGCGATTAGATAACCTCTTGGCTAAATTTAGATCCTTCCTCAGTCTTCGTTTGCCCATCTGTTCGAATTTCTGTTTACTCTTTCCTTTGCTGCTCTTTCTGAAAATTATAAGAGCTAATTTATAGGTAGCCCTTGACTGACGACCACAATTGAGCCCAGGGTTTCTGTGGCTGAGGGGAACATTGGCGACGTGAACTTTGCCCCATTTAATGTCTTTTCTTACCTGTTAAGTGGATGGCTGCAGTTGATAAGCTAATAACAGGGTTGTTAATTGAATCTGGCTTCTCCATTGATGTTGCTTGCATCCCACATGACTGTGGGAATGCTGCAAAGGTTGTAAGAGGGAGGGAGGGAGGGAGGGAGGGAGGGAGGGAGGGAGGAAGGAAGGAAGGAAAGAAAGAAAGAAAGAAAGAAAGAAAGAAAGAAAGAAAGAAAGAAAGAAAGAAAGAAAGAAAGAGAAAGAGAGAGAGAAAGAGAAAGAGAAAGAGAAAGAAAAAAATAAAAGGAAGCAAAAGGAAGGAAGGAAGAAAAAAGAAAGAAAAAAGAAGGAAGGCAGATAGGAAGAAAGGAAGGAAGGAAGGAAAAAAGAAGGAAGGAAGAAGGAAGGAAAGAAAGAAGGAAGGGAAGAAGAAGGAAGGAAGGAAAGAAAGAGAGAGTGAGAAAGAAAAATAAAAGAAGGAAGGAAGGAAAAAAGGAAGGAAGGAAGGAAAGAAAGAGAAAAGAAGGAAGGAAAAAGGAAGGAAGAAAGAAGGAAGGAAGGAAAGAAAGAAAGAGAGAGAGAGAGAGAGAAAGTGAAAGAAAGAAAAATAAAAGAAGGAAGGAAGGAAAAAGGAAGGAAGGAAAGAAAGAAAGAGAAAGAGAAAGAGAAAGAAAGAAAAATAAAAGGAAGGAAAAGGAAGGAAGGAAGAAAAAAGAAGGAAGGAAGGAAGGAAGGAAGGAAGGAAGGAAGGAAGGAAAGAAAGAAAGAAAGAAAGAAAGAAAGAAAGAAAGAAAGAAAGAAAGAAAAAGAAAGAAAGAAAGGTTAATTGTTCTCACTATCCAATGCAGCATTGATGATGTTACCTAATTTGGGTGTCTACAAGAAAACACCAACCTCAGAGCACCAAGGACCCTCATGTCAACCCTGAGCTACAAATAATTCTCCTTTATTAGAATAGTTGTTAAGTCGAGGACTACCTGCCATCTACTTGGAATCTAGCAGCCGTTCTTATTTCAGTTCAACAGGGCATCATTGTTTTTATAATTTGAGAAGCATCCTGGTTGGGTGTTTACAGTTTGCAAGATAAACACAATAAACAAACAATAGGAACTCCTGGATGTTTTAGGCCAAGCAGGAGAAGCCATCAGGAGATGTTATTAACTCTCTGCCAACTCTCTGCCAGAGTTTCATAAAGTCTAGCTCAAGAAAAATGGCATCTAAAATACAGGTAGTCCTCGACTTATGACCACCATTGAGCCCCAAACCCCTGCGGTTAAGTGAGACATTTATTAAGTGTGTTTTGCCCCGTTTTACGACCTTTCTTGCCTTTCGGCTGTTAAGCGAATTCACTGCAGTAGATAAATTAAAAACATGGTTGTTAAGCGAATCTGGCTTCCCCATTAAGTTGGCTTGACAGAAGGTCGCAAAAGGGGGTCACGTGACCAACCCCACCCCCACCCCTCCGGGACACTGCGACCGTCATAAATATGAACCCGTTGCCAAGCTTTTTGAATTTTGATTATGTGATCACGGGGTTGCTGCAAAGGTTGTAACTGTGAAAAATGGTCATAAGCAGAGGTGGGCTGCTGGGGGTTCGGGAGAACCTCTAGCTAAGATTCTGTGCAGTTCTGAGAACACCCAAATCCCACTCCTGGCTCGCCCCGCCCTTGTCTCCCCTCCCAGGAGTCCCCACCCGGCATGTTTTGGATGCAGGTTAGTGCAGGGTGCGTGCGGAGGCGAAAAACAGGCCTACCGGAAGTTCCAGAAGTCTGGAAACGGGCTCGTTTCCAGCCTCCAGAGGGCCTCCGGAACCTGAGGAGGCCATTTTCACCCTCCCGGGGGCTTGAAAAAAGCCTCCGGAGCCCAGGGAGGGCAAAAACGCCTTGGTGCAGGAGGCCAACTAGGCCACACCCACCATGGTCATAGGCAGAGAACCCCTTGCTAAAATTTTTGAAGCCCACCCCTGGTCGTAAGTCACATTTTTCAGTGCCGTTGTAACATTGAACGGTCACTAAATGAACCGTTCATAAATAGTTTAAATAAATAAAGCTGTACTTCCCCCTAGCCTCTGTTTTGCTGTTGTAGATACTCCCAAGTACCTTTTCCCTTGATTAAACACCCGTGGATAGAATATACACAGTAAACAGGATAGGCCTCCTCGGTCTTTTTTCTAGTGTACAGTAATGCTGCCAAACCAGTCCAACGAGTAGGGGGGGTAAAAAAATATGACACATTCCACAGGGCTCTGCGAAATTAACAGCCAACAAAAGCTCCAACCTGGATAGTTAGTAGAAGAATTTCTCGATCAGATGAGTTATGAAGGAAGTTCTGGAGGAGCCCCCAGAAAGATAGCATTATCTTTTTACCTACTCGATTTATCGGCGGCCATTTGCCGCCTCAAAAAGGAAGATTGGATACAACGAATAGTTTGAAACAAGGCCAAAGGTGGTTTGGGGCACCTTCCTTGACCTCTGATGGCCCGAAAGAGCTTCTAAAGGCAGGGACGCCACATGCCATTCCAGAAGATTGAGCTGTCGGCCATTTAGGATTTGGGGCCATAACGCCAACACCTAAAATTATATTTTATATTTTATAATGTATGTAGTTAAACGTGATATTTTATCTTTTTATACCTAATAAAGATTTTTTTTTAAAGAAAAGTATGAAGGCTATTGCTTAACGCATTGTAAGCCGCCCTGAGTGTCTGGGGAAGGGCAGCATATAAATCGAACCAATAAATAATAAATAAATAAATTGTGATACACGGGTTGTCGCTGATTGCTGTATTTTCAGATGACGCCCACTGAAGTCACAATGGGAAGGGCTGGTTGTTGTTGTTCAAACAGTTCCCTTGACTACGATCAAGGCATGCCCTTCAAGAGTTTGTCACTAAGCTGGAAGGAGGAACCGAAGCCAGACATAAGATTCGTTCGGGGCCCTAATGACGTGGGTGAAGAAATGGAAAAAAAATAACTGAATCCGATGGCTAATACACTACAAGAGCAACATTTCAAAGGATGTATATTTCAAATGATGTGTATGTGATCACGGATGGGATTTGAGTCAGCAGGCAAATGCACCATTGGCAAATGGAATTTATGATGCCTCCACATGGGAGGTTTTTAAGAAAAGACTGGAGAGCCATTTATCTGAAATGGTATAGCATCTCCTTCTTGATTAGGGGGCTGGACTAGAAGACCTCTGAGGTCCCTTCAAATCTATTATTCTATGTTCTACATTTTGTTGTGAGGTACTGACAGATTTTATTTTCCTGGGCTCCAAGATCTCCGCAGATGGGGACTGAAGCTAAGAAATTAAAAGACGCTTGCTCCTGGGGAGGAAAGCTATTGTCAGGTATGCTTCCTTCAGTATCCAGGAAAGAAAAACCCAGACTTCATTATAAAATAAAGCATGGTACTTTTACTAGATATAAAGTGAACGCAACCATGGAAAGCAGGATTCTGAGGCAAAAAGCGCGAAAGTTACAGATAGAAAGCATCCCCTCCCATTATCCACCGTAAATCATCCAATCCAAAGGTCTCCCAGAGGTCAGGTGGGTGCATACATCTGGCCGTGTCATCAATCAGGAATATGGTGGCCGTTGACCTGATAGCAGCTTAAGGATCGGTTTCATTTCCTGGCCAGCATCATACATAGCCCAGCTAGCTACCCCCACTCCCTCCATTACTATGACAGCCAAAGCAGAGAAAAAAGGAGGCTGACAGCTATGGCAAATCTAGACAGCATACTAAAAAGCAGAAATATCACCCTGCCAACAAAAGTGCGTATAGTCAAGGCTACGGTTTTCCCAGTTGCAATGAATGGCTGTGAAAGTTGGACTAAAAGGAAGGCTGAGCGCCAAAGAATGGAGGCCTTTGAACTCTGGTGCTGGAGAAGACTCCTGCGAGTCCCTTGGACTGCAAGGCCATCCAACCGGTCAGTCCTAGAGGAGATCAACCCTGACTGCTCTTTAGAAGGCCAGATCCTGAAGAGGAAACTCAAATACTTTGGCCACCTAATGAGAAGGAAGGACTCACTGGAGAAGAGCCTAATGCTGGGAACGATGGAGGGCAAAAGAAGGGGACAGCAGAGAATGAGGTGGCTGGATGGAATCACCGAAGCAGTAGGCGTGAGCTTAAATGGACTAAGAAATTAAAAGATGCTTGCTCCTGAGGAGGAAAGCCATGGCAAATCTAGATAGCATACATAAAAAGCAGACACATCATCCTGCCAACAAAAATGCGTATAGTCAGGGCTCTGGTTTTCCCAGTTGCAATGGATGGCTGTGAAAGTTGGACCATAAGAAAAGCTAAGCGCCAAAGAATCAAGGCCTTTGAACTCTGGTGCTGGAGAAGACTCCTGCGAGTTCCTTGGACTACAAGGCGATCCAACCTTTCAGTCCTAGAGGAGATCAACCCTGACTGCTCTTTAGAAGGCCAGATCCTGAAGATGAAACTCAAATACTTTGGCCACCTAATGAGAAGGAAGGACTCCCTGGAGAAGAGCCTAATGCTGGGAACGATGGAGGGCAAAAGAAGAATGGTGGCAAAGAACGAGGTGGCTGGATGGAGTCATTGAAGCAGTCAGGGTGAGCTTAAATGGACTCCAGAGGATGGTAGAGGACAGGAAGGCCTGGAGGAATGTTGTCCATGGGGTCTTGGTGGGTCGAACACAACTTCGCAACTAACTACAACAACAACATTTTGTTGAAAAGCTCCCATCTCTAGCAAGTTCCCTTATATTCAGCTGAATTGCTCATTCTTCTAATTTGCCAAGAAGAGACTGGACAGCCACTTGTCTGAAACGGCGTAGGGTTTCCTGTTTGAGCAGGGGGTTGGACTAGAAGACCTCCAAGGTCCCTTACAATCCTTTCATCCTGCATTCTATATTCTGTGTGGCACGCGGAGCCATATTGGTGGGAATGTGAGCATTCCCTCAGCTGCAGCACGCATGCACATGCCGCCCAGCTAATTTTCAGGCCTTCCGGGCCCACTGGAAGTCAGAAAATAGGCTATTTCCGGCCTCTGGAGTGTCAGGGTGGCAATCAGTCCTGTTCCCCTCCTGGGGTAATTGCACTTAATTAGAGGTGAACCGTAGCTTTTCCTTGGAGCATACTTTTAAGAGAAAATAAGCCGGGATACATTCTAAGAAACTTATTTTTTTTTATTCGAAAGAAATAAAAACAATCTGACTAGCTAATTAGTTACATCCTGGCAGCGTTCCTGCCTTACCTCTTGGCAGGCGAATAAAAGAAGGAAAAGAAAAGAAAAAGGAATGTGAACATGCGCAGTAGCTTAGAGATAAGAGTGTTTCAGCTACCGTAAGACTTAAAGTTCAAGCACAGCTGGCAAACAAACAAACAAAAAACAACGCAGTGACATGGAGGGCCTCCGGGAGGGTTAGGAAGGCTGTTTTCGCCCTCCCCAGGCTCCCAGAAATATTCTGGAGCCTGGGGAGAGTGAAAAACGGGCCTACTGGACCCATCATGCCATCACGTGCCAAAAGTGCGGAGAGCGCAGGCGGGGGGGGGGGTTGCATGCACATGCGCAGGGGAGTTGCATACACATGGCTATGTGGTTATGGAAATGGTTATGGGAGTGACTCGTCGCTCCCGGGTAACTCCCCTCTTGCGTGAGCTGCACTGGCTCCCAGTGGTCTTCCGGATGCGCTTCAAGGTGCTAGTCACCATCTTCAAAGCGCTCCATGGCTTAGGACCGGGATAGTTATAGGACCGCCTTCTGCCAATGAATATCTCCCACCGCCCGATACGCTCTCACAGAGAGGGCCTCCTCAGGGTGCCTGGCGGGCAGCCCCCAGGGGGAGAGCATTCTCTGTGGGGGCTCCAGCCCTATGGAATGAACTACCCCCGGATATAAAAAAGATTCCTGACCTCCGTGCCTTCCGACGAGCCCTGAAGACTCTACTGTTTCACCAAGCCGGTCTGACTTAAATTTGTGTTAAATTTTAATAGGGTTTTTAGTAGGGGTTTTAATTTTACGGCCAAACAGTTTAATTATTTTATTAGTTTTTAATTTTTATATCTGATTGTTTTAATATGGCTGTAAACCGCCCTGAGTCCCATCCGGGAGAAGGGCGGTATATAAATGCAATAAAACTGAAACTGGCATGAAAAGGAGCCTGAGTAGCGTAGGGGAGTAATGCCTCCTACAAAGGCAGCATTTAAGATCCAGCTGCCTGCAATTACTTGCGAGTTCAGTCCCAGCCAGGCTCAAGGTCGACTCAGCCTTCCATCCTTTATAAGGTGGGTAAATTGAGGACCCAGTTTGTTGGGGGCAATAAGCTGACTTTGTATAAATATAAATATACAAAAGTATGAAGGCTATTGCTTAATGCATTGTAAGCCGCCCTGAGTCTCCGGAGAAGGGCGGCATATAAATCAAATTAAAAAAAAAAAAAGAGTTAGCCATCACTGGTATTGGGTTTCCTGCTTCAGCAGGGAGTGAGATTAGAAGACCTCCAAGGTCCCTACAACTCTGTTACAGGTAGTCCTTAACTTACAACAGTTTGTTTAGTTGCAACAAAACTGAGAAAGTGACTTATGACCACTTTTCACACACGCGCCCATTGCAACCTCATCACGGTCCTGTGATCCAAACTCAGACGCTTGGCGATGGACTCGTACTTACGACGGTTGCAGTCACGGAGTCCCGCGGTCACCCTTTTGCGCCCTCCTGACAAGCAAAGTCAACGGGGAAGCCTGCTCCACTTAACAACCGTCCGTGTCACTGCAGCGAATTCACTTAATAACTGCGGCAAGAAAAGTCATTGAATGGGGCAAAATTCATTTCGCATATGTTTCACTTAGCAACGGAAACGTTGGGCTCCATTGAGGTCGTAAATCGAGGACTGCCTGTATTCTGTTACAGCTAGTCCTTGGCCCACGACCACAACTGAGCCCTAAATTTATGCTGCTAAATGGGAAATTAGTTAAGTGAGTTTTGCTCCATTTTACGACTTTACTTGCCACATTTGGTAAGTGAGTCAGTGCAGTTGTTCAGTTAGGAACACGGTTGTTAGGTGAATCTGACTTCCCCATTGACTTTGTTTCTCAGAAGATCACAAAGGGGAATCACGTGACCCTGGGACACTGTAACCGTCATAAATACGAGTCAGCTGAAGATAAATCACCTGACCACAGGATTGCTGCAGTGATCATAAATGTGAAAAACTATAATTTAAAAGAACATTTCTGTAAGATGATGTATTGGTAGTATTTAACACCAGATGCAGTAGTGGCCAAAATTGTGGAAACCTTTTGGGAAAAGTGTATTTTTGAGGTTTATGGCTAATAACATCACTTTTTTTTTTTTTTGGAGTTTCAAGATAATCCTATTCCACAGCTGAAATGGCCTGGGAATAGCCCAGACCTTCACCCCATTGAAAACTTATGGAGTCGACTAAAGAAACTTGGTAGTCAGAAGCGACCCAGCAATAAAACCCAGTTAATAGAAGCCATCATTCAATCTTGGTTCCACATTATAATGGCTGCAGAACTAAAAGACTTGGTTCACTCCATGGGAAGACATTGTAAGGCCATCATTCATGCTAAAGGTAACCCAACGAAGTATTCACTGACATGGGGATCATTTTTGTATATCTCGTTTTTTTCTATGGTGATATTTTTTTATATATCTCGTTTTTTCTACGTGTTTCACTTTTCTTCTTTATACGGCAACTCCTATTCTAATGGCAAACCCTTCATAAAAGTTATTGCATTCCATTCTTGATTGAATTGTCTTTCCATTGATATATAATTTTATGGTACTACTCCCATTTTTCTTTGGGGTTTAATGGAAAAAGACTTGGCGAAAAAAAATATTGAACTTTCAGCTTAGACATGTTGACAGCAGCAAAACAGTATGGACAAAAATGAAAGGATATTTCAATTCCCACCATGGACGAACAGCTGTAGAAGCTGATGGAGTCGAGAGAGATGGCTAAATTGACCATGTCGATCAAAGAGGAAGAGCCTTGGTGGCGCAGCAGCTTAAAGTGGTGTTAAAGTGACACCAGCTGCCTGCAATTATTGCAAGTTCGAATCTCACCAGGCTCAAGGTTGACTCAGCCTTCCATCCTTTCAAGGTAGGAAAAATGAGGACCCGGATTGTGGGGGCAATAAGCTGACTTCGTATAAAAAAGAACACCGCTTGGGGGGGGGGGGCGAAAGCCCTACTAATCAGGTATATACAAAAGTATGAAGGCTATTGCTTAATTTTTTTTTTTAATTTGATTTATATGCCGCCTTCTCCGGAGACTCAGGGCGGCTTACAATGCGTTAAGCAATAGCCTTCATACTTTTGTATATTTATATTTATACAAAGTCAGCTTATTGCCCCCAACAAACTGGTTAATGCATTGTAAGCCGCCCTGAGTCTCCGGAGAAGGGCAACATATAAATTAAATTTTTTTAAAAAAGAATATACAGTAAGTACTGTTGTTTCTACTTGGAAACCGCTTCTGGACTTTGTGCTTGAGGTGGAAAAACAATGAAATATTGATTTTGGGTTATATCGATTGATTGACAGGTGTTTATAGAAATGTCTGGTTTATATTATGATGGAAAAGCAAAAAGTTATGGTTTGATGTCTATGGAGATTCTCAGTCATCCAGGTCATGGGTTTTTTTTGTTTTGTTTTTTTGTTGTTGTTGATGTTGTTGTTTTTAATTTGATTTATATGCCGCCCTTCTTTGGAGACTCAGGGTGGCTTACAATGCACCAAGCAATAGCCTTCATACTTTTGTATATTTATACAAAGTCAGCTTATTGCCCCCACAAACTGGGTCCTCAATTTACCCACCTTAGAAAGGATGGAAGGCTGAGTCAACCTTGAGCCTGGTGAGATTCGAACTTACAGTAATTGCAGACAGCTGGTGTTAATCACAATGCTTTTTAGTCTGCTGAGCTATCCAGGCTCCTATCCAGGTTGTCCCAAAGGTCCTTTTTTTCAACAGGCAACTAAACTTTCTGTGTTTTTCTTTGAAGACGTTTCGCTCCTCCTCCAAGAAGCTTCTTCAAGCTCTGACTTTTCCACCCTCCAGCCAGAACTGAAGAAGCTTCTTGGAGGAGAAGCAAAACGTCTTCAAAACGAAAAACCAGAAAGGCCAGTTGTGCTTTGACCTTAATGCTTTATTTTATTGCAACCAAGTCTGAAATCAATGCTCCCCCCCTTTTTTTCCCAGCCCTCCCTCACTTCTCTTTCCCCTCTTCCTCCCCTCTGTGTTCCTATTTACTTTTGTACTTTCTATCTCATAACCTCATAAAGACGGGGATGCAGTGGCTCAGTGGCTAAGACACTGAGCTTGTCGATTGAAATGTCGGCAGTTCAGCGGTTCAAATCCCTAGTGCTGTGTAACAGGTGAGCTCCCGTGACTTGTCCCAGCTTCTGCCAACCTAGCAGTTCGAAAGCACGTAAAAAATGCAAGTAGAAAAATAGGGACCACCTTTGGTGGGAAGATAACAACATTCCATGCGCCTTTTTACTACTCAAACTATTTACTAAGTCTGCACTACTATTAATCTCATCGTTCCCATCACCCATCTCCTTCCACTTACGACTGTAACTTTGTTGCTTGTATCCTTACGATTGATATTGACTGTTTCCTAATATGATTTGAGTGCTTATTTGTACCCTATGACTATCATTAAGTGTTGTACCTTATGATTCTTGATGAATGTATCTTTTCTTTTATGTACACGGAGACCATATGCACCAAAGACAAATTCTTTGTGTGTCCAATCACATTTGGATCATGCCATGCCATGCCAATTTTTTCTGTTCTATTCTATTCTATTCTATTCTATTCTATTCTATTCTATTCTATTCTATTCTATTCTATTCTATTCTATTCTATTATTATTTTCTATATTCTTTTCTATTCTACTCTACTCTATATTCCATTCCATATTTTCTTTATTCTATTCTATTCTATTCTATTCTATTCTATTCTATTCTATTCTATTCTATTCTATTCTATTCTATTCTATTCTATTCTATTCTATTCTATTCTAATTGCAATCCATTTCATTCCATTCCATATTTTCTATTCTATTCTATTCTATTCTATTCTATTCTATTCTATTCTATTCTATTCTATTCTATTCTATTCTATTCTTTGGTGTTGAGTCATGTCCGCCACATGATCGTGGAGACGGCTTCAGACAGCGCTCGCTCTTCGGCTTTGAAACGGAGATGAGCACCGCCCCCTAGAGTCGGGAACAACTAGCACCTATGTGCGAGGGGAACCCTTTACCTTTTAACCTCCTAAAATTGTTTTTTTTTTTTTTAATGTGAAAAAAACTGGTCCTAAGTCACTTTACGGAGGGTCACTAAACGACCTGATGTAAGTCCAGGACCACCACGGTGATCCAATCCCCCTAATAAACGGGATGGGGGGGGCAGTCCTCTTCCCTCTTCTGATGCTGTAGGCCAGACGGTCGGAGCAGGCAGGCAGGCTGGGCGAGGAGGAGGAGGAGGAGGGAGGGAAGGAGGGAGGGAGGGGGGAATCCCGCTTAGGGAAAACACATGCTTGGCCCGCTTCCCGGGCCGGCCCGAAGGTGTGGCTCTCCGGAGGAGGGAGGGAGGGAGGAGGAGGGCAGGGCAGGACCGGAGCGCTCCGGGGGAGGAAGGCAGAGGGCAGGGCAGGGCAGGGCTGGGACTGACGGAGCAGCTGGGGCGAGGCTCGACAACAGGAAGGGCCACCGCGAGCATCTGCTGGAAAGAAAGAAAGAGCGAGCGAGCGAGAAAGAGAGAGAGAGAGAAAGAGAGAGAGAGAGAAAGAGAGAAGCACCGGTTCCAACTCCGCCGTCCCGCCGAGCAAACAGCCAAGCCAACGCCGCGGGCCAGCGCCCCTTTTCTCTCGCCTTCTCCACCGCTCATCCTCCGCCTTTGCCCGCTCGCCCGGCGCGATGCCGGTCAAAGGAGGCACCAAGTGCATCAAATACCTGCTCTTCGGCTTCAATTTCGTTTTCTGGGTAGGTGGGCGGCAGACCTAGGCAGGTGTAGCTGGTAGGGAGTGGGGGGGGGGGGGGGCAGTCTCCATTTCCTCTAAACCATCCCCCCCAAAAAACGGGATCCCTGGGTGGGGAGGAGGTCTCTGAGCAAGTGCAGAGAGCCCTGGGGACAGACGGAATAGGGGTGGGGGGGAGGGGGGGAAGAGATGTCCCATCGGGAAAAGCCAGCACGGCAAGCATCACCTCTAGGGTGAGGCGGCGGGCGGGGGGGGGGGGTTCCCGCGCACCTGGGACGCCAGGTGAGAACGGCCGGGCGCTTCCCTTCGCCGCTGGTGTGTGTGTGTGTGTGGGGGGTGTCTCTGTTTCCTCCCCCCCCCAAAAAAACGGGGGTTCCGGGATCCTTGAGTAGTGGGGAAGTCTCTGAGCAAGTGCAGAGAGCCCTGGGGACAGAGGGAGTGGGGGGCAGAGCTGTCCCATCGGGAAAAGCCAGTATCACCTTTTGGGGAGGGGGCTCCCGAGCACCTGGGACGCCAGGTGAGAACGGCTGGGCGCTTCCCTCCGCCTGCAGCGCCTGGGAGGGGTGAGGAGGGACAAGGAGGGGGGTTCGGTGGGTTAAGGTTTTCCGCTTCGCTTTGGGAATTTGAGGAGGGGGCTAGGAGGGTCGTTGCAAGACTAGGCGGGGACGCGAGAAGAAGACTTAAGTCGTTCAGCGACATCCCCCGCCCCTCCGAAAAAGAAATGCGGAGCTTTGCTGATGGACTCGCCTGATGCTCGACCCCCGAGCCTGGGGGGTGGGGGGAGAAGGAAGGCGCGGCTGGGGTCTCCCAGAAAGTCAGCCACCCCCCACCCCGAGCTTTTTCCCCGCTGCAAAAGTAGGAAGAGAGAGAGGGGGGGGGGGAAAGGCTTTTGAAGAGAGTGGATCGACCGAGGGAGCGGCTTCGAGGGTCGATCCCCGTGGGGTTGTGGGGGGAGCGGGTTGTTTTTTCGGTCTGGGTGGCAGGCTGCCCGCCTTTGCCACTCCTCCACCGCTGGGAAGAAAAAAAATAAATAAAAAGTAATGTAGTAATCTGGGGGCGGGGGGAATTAGTAAAATAGCAGCTTTAAGCCTGATCTGCATTTCCCAGCCTTGGCCACAGAGGCGTTGTGAGAAAAATGGGGGGGAGGGGGGGGGAGAGAAACGAGATTGCGGAGTGTGGGGTGGTGGTGGTGGTATAAGCCTCCAGCTTTTTTGGCAAAGGGTCCGTCTCCCGGGAAAATTAAAAAAAAAGTCAAGATGGAGATCCAAACCTCACAAATAGAATAACAGAGTTGGAAGGGACCTTGGAGGTCTTCTAGTCGAACCCCCTGCTTAGGCAGGAAACCCTACACCACTTCAGACAAATGGTTATCCCGCATCTTCTTAAAAACTTCCAGTGTTGGAACATTCACAACTTCTGGAGGCAAGTTGTTCCACTTGTTAATTGTTCTAACTGTTAGGAAATTTCTTCTTAGTTCTAAATTGCTTCTCTCCTGGATTAGTTTCCACCCATTGCTTCTTGTAGTACTTGAAGCCCTCCTCTCTCTCCTTTGCATCACTTCCAGTTTGGTGCAGTTGTGGCTACCATGTTTGGCTTGCGTTGACACCTCTAGCACCGCTTGAGCAGATCATGAGCCAAGGTTAAGATGTGGGTCTCGTCTTTTAAGTTGTATAAGCAACAAAAATATCTTATGCCCATACATACGAAGTAATCGAAATCAATGGTTCTTATATGTCTCTGGGGTCAAATGTTTGTTTTAATATTCTTCTTGGTTGTACACTGGTTCCTGACCCCAATAAAGGGTGGGTGGGTTGGTTGGTTGGTTGGTTGGTTGGTTGATTGGTTGGTTGGCTGATTGGTTGGTTGGTTGGTTGATTGGTTGGTTGGTTGAGGAGCTTCTCAAGGCCCCATCTATCCACAGCTCCTTCTCCAAGATTGGCCCTTTTGAATGGGTTGCTCATGGCCTTGAATCTACAGCTCACCCAGAGTAGGAAAGTGCTCTAGAATATGGATCCAGAAGTTGGTTAGCTTATTCAGTGTTGGTCAATCCACAAATGTGGATTTGTTCTTAAATTGTTTTGGAGTCTATTGAGTCTTAAATCATAGAGTCTATTGACTTTAGGGGTTCTAGTGTTACAGTATGGGTTTGTGACCTCGCTAAGAGTTGGTGGAGGCCTTCTGGAATTCTTTCCAAGTTGTTAAATTGTTTGAAAACACAGTTAATTGTGAAGAAGAGGCCTGCTTGGAACAAGGACTTCCTGCTTTCTTTTCTAAGTGTGTAACCTTCTGCTTTGTACCATGGAATTGTGTATCTTGGTGTTGTGTTTTGCCTCACTTTTAGCTTTAAGGAAAAAATATATATTTTCCCCTTTGCATCCCCTATCCCCAATGATAGCTGAACCCCCAAGAAAAATGAGGGAGTATTCTGTAACAGGCTTTACTTCATCTAGATCAGAGGTTTCCAAACTTGGCAACTTTAAGACTTGTGGACTTCAACTCCCAGCCAGCAAAGCCGGGACTTGAAGTCCACAAGTCTTAAAGTTGCCAAGTTTGGAGACTCCCTGATCTAGATACATATTAATGCTCGTTTGCTTTTCTCGGAAAGAGGCATGAAAGGTTTTTGAGTCATGAGAAAATTGTCCTCCGCTAAGTCCTCCTAGAATTTTCCACCCTCTCTGAAACTTTCTGCTTCTCCTTCCCGCATTAATCAGATGGGAAGATTACCTAACTTGTACACAAAGTGACTTTTCTGGTTGAAGGAATCTCCCTCCAGGTAGAGACGGAGAAACCACCAGAGAAGGACGCAAGATTTTTACTCTGATACAGAATTTATATATACAGTTCGTTGACGTTTCAGTTCAATCGGGATAGAACTGGAAGGGACCTTGGAGGTCTTCTAGTCCAACCCCCTGCTCGAGTAGAAGACTGTACTATTTCATACAAAGGGCTGCCCAGTCTTTTCTTAAAAACCTCCAATGATGAAAGACCCACAACTTCTGGTGGCAAGCTGTTCCACTGGTTAATTATTCTCAGTGTTAGGAAGTTTCTCCTTAGTTCCAGGTTGCTTCTCTCCGTGATTGGTTTCCATCCATTATTTCTTGTCTTGCCTTCTGGTGCTTTGGAAAATAAGTTGACCCCCACTCCTCTTTGTGGCAGCCCCTCAAATATTGGAATACTGCTCTCATGTCACTCCTAGTCCTTCTTTTCTCTAGACTTTGTTGTTGTTAGTTGCAAAGTCGTGTCCGACCCATCGTGACCCCATGGACAACGTTCCTCCAGGCCTTCCTGTCCTCTACCATCCCCCTAGAGCAGGGGTGGGTTCTACTTACCTTTACTATGGGTTTGCAACAGGGCTGCACGTGTGCGCTCTTCTGCCATGCGCAGAAGCATCTTGATGATGTTGGTGTGGGTGGGCGGAACCTCCCTCCGGTTTTACTACCGGTTCTATAGAACCGGTCTGATCCGGGGCAACCCACCACTGCCCCAGAGTTCATTTACACTCACACCAACTGCTTCAGTGACTCCATCCATCCACCTCATTCTCTGCCGTCCCCTTCTTCTTTTGCCCTCAATCGTTCCCAGCATTAGGCTCTTCTCCAGTGAGTCCTTCCTTCTCATTAGGTGGCCAAAGTATTTGAGTTTCATCACCAGGATCTGGCCTTCTAAAGAGCAGTCGGGGTTGATCTCCTCTAGGACTGACCGGTTTGATTGCCTTGCAGTCCAAGGGACTTGTAGGAGTCTTCTTCCAGCACCAGAGTTCAAAGGCCTCCATTCTTTGGCGCTCAGCCAGCCATATCCAAATCCTGCAAGCGTTCTTCATATATTTTAATCTCCAGGCCTTCAATCATCTTAGTTGACTGGAGAAGTGTGGGTGGTCCCGGATGGACTTGGATTCCTGCTGAATTGTGTTTTTCCCTTGCTAGGACAAACAGAAGCAAAAGGCATTTCATGGAAGAAGCCAGTACTTGCAAATAGGGCTCATATACAGGTTGCTAAGTTTTATCTTTTCATGTTCCTTTAAGTCTCCTTTTCATAGTGTTGCAAAGAACAGGGATTACATGAGAATATGTGTATGTGTGTGTCTGAAAACGTGTCTCTGCCTGCCCTCGGTTCCCTGGGTGGGGCTGTGCTGTTTCCATGCTCTCAGAAATTGACTTGTCAGTCACAGACCTGGGGCTTAGTGAATAGTGGATGATAGTGAACTAAACCAGATAGCTTACAAGGAACCCCTTTTCTGGCAACTGGCTTCAGGAGTGGGATGCAATTGATTTATAGGAAACGGAGACATAAGTGGAGCAGGTGTCCTTGTGCGTGATAGGACAGAGCTTTTGAAAACCTGTGACTGCTCCACTTTCCCTGTCTGAAGCTGTGTTGGATGTATTTTCTGGGCTTCTTTAACAGGGCCTTTTGAAAAAGTCTTGTGCGTTGCTGTGGATGATGACCTCATCAGGACCTGCAATTTTGTTGAGCAGAAACGCAAAATTACAACTGTTTGGTGGCTAGGAGCCACCATCTCCCAAAGGGTTTCTTTCCACCATGTGCAACGACCCCCAGAATACATGGATCATAATTCTCAAACATAGGGACATTTTGCTTTACAGACTTAAGTTCTCCAGGATGCTGTATTATTCTATAATTTAGAACACTTGACGTGTCACATGACGTATTGGGACTTTTTTCCCCCTTCGTGGCCAATATGTGATGCATCTGGCCCGTGGGTCGGGAATTTGAGAGCCCTGACTTAGAACATCAACAGAGTTGGAAGGGACCTTGGAGGTCTTCTAGTCCAACCCCCTTCTCTAGCAAGAGACCCTATATCTGTGATGGCGAACCTATGGCACGCGTGCCACAGGTGGCACATGTAACCATATCAGTGGGCACGTGAGCTCAGCTGGTTTTCGGGCCTTCTGGACCCACCAGAAGTAGGGAAACACCCCCCGAGGTTCCTGCCTCCGGAGGACCTCAGGGGGTGGTGGAGAAGGCCCTTTTTTCTCTCTCACCTGGCTCCAGAGCCTCTCTAGGAATCTGGGGATGGTGAAAACGGCCTTCCCCCTCCCCCGGAGGTCCTCTGGATGCCAGAAACAGCCTGTCTGCCAACTTCCGGTGGGACCTGGAGGCCTTCCAGTCCCATCAGAAGTTGGCAAATGGGCCATTTTTGGCCTCCAGAAGACCTCCATGGGGTGGGGAAGGCCGTTTTCGCCCTCCCCAGATTCCTAGAAAGGCTCTGGAGCCAGATGAGAGAGAAAAACAGGCCTACTGGGCCATCACGTGCCAAGAGCAGGCGGAGTGGAGTGGGTCGCATGTATGAGGGGGGGCACATATAATTATGGGTGTGGGCACGCATGTGACCCCCCCTCCTGGCACGCGATGGCAAAAAGGTTAGCCATCACTGCCCTATACCCTTTCAGATAAATGGCTATCCAATCTCTTATTAAAAACCTCAACTTCTGGAGGCAAGTTGTTCCACTGGTTAATTGTTCTTACTGTCAGGAAATTTCTTCTTAGTTCCAGGTTGCTTCTCTCCTTCATTGGTTTCCATCCATTGCTTCTTGTCTTGTCGTCTGGTGCTCTGGAAAATAGGCTGACCCACTCCTCTTCTTTGGTTTGCAACTTCTATGTGGTTTGATATGGGTGAAGGAAGACTGCTTGGTATTACCTGTAGGTGTGGCTTTTCCAACATGAGCTTTGAGGATTGTGTGAAGTCCTTGGCCGACTATTATCCCATTCTCAGACAGCTTTCAAGTATAACCCACAAAGGCATTTAGTACACGCCATATTTGTCTTGGGTGGAAAGGAAGAAGCTTAGCAGAAAGCGTGAAAGGGAAGCCCCAACCTGGCTTGGTTTCAGCAGATGCCTCCAGGCAAGGTGAAGCTCAGCAGAAAATAGTTGTCCTTTGTTGATGGAGAAGATCCCAGGTTTTGGTCTACTTCATTTCATTTATTAAAGGCATCTAAAGTCTCAGATTCAGTGCAGAGGTGAGCAAATTCAGAGGGATCAGTTAAATCTTGATTTTGATCTGTGCTGTGGGAAGTAAGGTTGAAAACGGGCCTGGGATAACTCAGGGAAAGTCCCCACCATTTTGAACGTAAAGGTCCTCCCTTGCTCTTGACTAACTTCCCGGGAATTGACAGGTTTAGTAGGAGCCCTGGTGACGCAGTGATTAGAATGCCATATTGCAGACTAATTCTGCCCCTAGCCAGGAGTTCAATCCTGAGTGGATCAAAGTTGACTCAGCCTTCCATCCTTCCGAGGTGGGTAAAATGAGGAGCCAGATTGTTGGGGGCAAATATGCTGACTCTGTAAACCGCTCAGGTGGTGTTGTAAGCACTAAGGAGCGGTATATAAGTCTAAGCACTATTGTTACTACTATCTAAATTGTGGTAGTGCAGTGGTTAGAACACAGTATTGCAGGCTAACTCTGCCCATAGCCAAGAGTTCAATCCTGACCAGTTCAAGATTGACTCAACCTTCTAATCTTCTGAGGTGGGTAAAATGAGGACCCAGATTGTTGAGGGGCAATACGCTGACATTATAAACTGTCCAGAGAGTGCTATAAAACACTATGAAGCGGCATATAAGTCTTAAGTGCTATTGCTTGAAACTTTGAAACTTAGAAGCAAGCAGCATACAAAACAATGGAAATTCCACTCAGTAGAGGCCCAATAAGATTTGACCTTTGACCCTATCCCCTGCTCTACATTCAACCCGACGTATACTTTAAAATTCTAAGTATTTTCAATTTTAATAAAACATCATGCTTGTTTAATAAAACAACACGCTGTGGTGTAGATTGGGGTGGGGGCGGACCAGGGGCTCTTAAATTAATTAGGATCTTAAAACTATTCAACCTGTACTTTAATCAGCAGAGTTTATTTTAAATTGTCGGTACCTGCTGGTGGTACATGGGGCGTAAAAAAAATCAAATTGTTCCTCTTGAAATTGGGACACAATACTCAATTAGATGCAGTTTTGCTTTTTAATCTTAACAATTTTTTTTTAAATGATCCGCTAAGACTTAATGATCAATTATATCAGACATGATTGTCTGGACAGAATATATTTTCTCATGCTGTTAAAAATCGTTCAATGCTGAAGAGCTGTTTGTTTGCTGCTGCCCCAAAGCTATTATCTGAGAAAGGTTAATGGCGGCTTGGAAACTGCCTGGATTGCTTTCCCGCCCCTTCGTTATTTAATCTTGTGAAAGCATTTATTTTAAAAAGAGGGGTGTGAAGAAATCTTCCATCTCTCATTACTGACCGCAAATCTTAAAACGGCAGGAAAGCAAGATTGCATTTTTTAAAAAGAAATAAGAAAAACAGGAAGGAACCATTTTCGGCTTTATCAAAACATATAATATCCCCCACTTGTAAATTCTTCAGCTTTTATTAATTGCTTTTACAGCTGGGCCTCAAAAATGCCCTCCTGCCATCTTCCTTCATTCTCACCCAAGATGTGAATGCTTTGGGTCCTGTCCTTTTCATCTACAAGCGCTTGTCATAATCCCTCCTCCTATCTCTGCACAGTTAATTACAGATGTTGTTAATCGAGAAGTTGTGTCCGACCCATCGCAACTCCATGGACAATGTTGCTCCAGGCCTTCCTGTCCTCTACCATCCCCCGGAGTCCATTTAAGCTCATTCCGACTGCTTCAGTGACTCCATCCAGCCCACCTCATTCTCTGCTGTCCTCTTCTTCTTTTGCCCTCAGTCGTTCCCAGTATTAGGCTCTTCTCCAGGGAGTCCTTCCTTCTGATTAGGTGGCCAAAGGATTTGAGTTTCTTCTTCAGGATCCGGCCTTCTAAAGAGCAGTCAGGGTTGATCTCCTCTAGGACTGACTGGTTTGATTGACTTGCAGTCCAAGGACTCTCAGGAGTCTTCTCCAGCACCATAGTTCAAAGGCCTTCCTTATGGTTCAACTTTCACAGCCAGACATTGCAACTGGGAAATTCATAGCCTTGACTATACGCTCTTTTGTTGGCAGGGTGATGTCTCTGCTTTTTAGTATGCTGTCTAGATTTGCCATAGCTTTCCTCCCCAGGAGCAAGCGTCTTTTAATTTCTTGGCTGCAGTCCCCATCTGTGGTGATCTTGGAGCCCAGGAAAATAAAATCTGTCACTACTTCCATTTCTTCCCCAGGAATTGAGAGGGCTGGATGCCATGATCTTAGTTTTCTTAATGTTTGTTTAGTGACCGAAGTTACAACGGCCCTGAAATAAGTGACTTGTGACCATTTCTCATGCTTTCTGTACAACCTGGGCTGCATCGTCATGATCAAAATTCAGACACCCAGCAACTGACTCATATTTATGAATGGTTGCTGCGTCCCGAGGTCACATGATTCCCCTTTGTGACCTTTTCCGGCAAGCAGAGACGATGTCATATTCACTTAACAATCATGTTACAGAGAGGGTCAAATGGATTCTTTTATCCCGAGAAGAGAATATATTTAACCTTGCTCCTGTTTGGAAATCATGTCCGGGGACTTCTGGCGGTGATGTCAATGGGACTGGAATGAAGAGAATGGCGCTCCGTTCTTGAAGTTCCAAGATTCTTGATTAGGAAGCCGATTCAGGTGCTATTGATCTTGAAGAGATCAATAGAAAAAAGAGGAATATTCAAGGACCTTGGAGAGCAAAGCAATCTCTCCAAAGGTTCAGGAGAACCTCTTAATTCCAATCAGGAAAAAAACCAGCCATTTTGGCTGGCCTGAAACGCTGATAAACCAAAGAGTGGGAAGCGAAAATTGAAGTAAGAGAACACATTGGTAAAGGATTGAATTAGAGAACAAAAGATTTGAAAAGGTACAGCTACAGTGTGGAAAGTGAAAAGTGAGCGGAGAAAGTGAGACCCCAAAGTAGTGGCGAAACGACAGCCAGGCAAGTGGTGAAGAAACAGGAGAGGAGCGGAAATCAATTTGGATTGACAGTGACAGTGCAGAAACAGGAGAACGATAGAAAAGGAGAGGGTTCAGAAGGCGTACTGGTAAAAGAGCCAAGAAATATAAAATACACGAATTGTGTAGAAAAAGCGACTAGGTCCAGAGCAGTGAGCAACGAGAGAGAAACCGGAAAAATAGAAGATCACAGAGAGTTGAGAAGGGGCGAGGACGACGAAAGTAAACGGCAACGAAAACTACAGCACTTAGGATTATTGCAACTATTGTAACAATATTTGTTACTTGTAGCCAGAAGCTGGACTTGAGAGGGATCAAAATTCTAAAAGCTTAAACAAATTCTAATTGACTGAGAAAGAAAGATATTGGAGAGAGGAAACGGAGTAATTGGTAATGGAGACTGAAGAGTGGATGTTAATACAGAGACCCACAGATAACACCTTTGTAAACTAACGAATTGGAGTGGATTACAAATTGGTGGATATTTCTCTTTTGGATATTGGGACATTTAAAACAATTAAGAACAGGGACTTTAAAAATAAACTGTTGGATACAGGAAGGTAAATGATGCAAGAGTGAAGAAAGATTGCAAAGCGGAAAGAGAACGAGCACTAATCAATGCAGTATAAAATATCACTGCTTAATTTAAACAGAGACATTTATTGATTACCAAAAATTACTAAGTGAGAAAGTTTGGATTGAACCCCTGAACAACTGTGTTTTTAGCATAGCAACCACAATGATTCACTTAACAGCCGTGGCAAGAAATGGGGCTAAACTAGGGGTGAAATCCAGCAGGTTGTTACAGGTTCTGGAGAACTGGTAGCAGAAATTTTGAGTAGTTCAGAGAATCGGTAGCGGAAATTTTGAGCAGTTTGGAGAACTGGTAGCGGAAATTTTGAGTAGTTCGGAGAACCAGTAAATACCACCTCTGGCTGGCCCCAGAGTGGGGTGGGAATGGAGATTTTGCAATATCCTTCCCCTGGAGTGGGGAGGGAATGGGGATTTTGCAATATCCTTCCCCTGCCGTGCCCACCAAGCCACGCCCGCAGAACCGGTAGTAAAAAAAATTAGATTTCACCACTGGGCTAAACTCACTTAACAAACGATGAACATTGGGGGCTCCGTTGTCATAAATTGAGGACTATCTTTATTTCATTTGCAAAGTTCAAAAGAGAACACACAGAGAGAGAGAGAGAGACAGACAGAGAGAGAGAGACAGAGACACAGAGACACAGAGAGAGAGAGAGACATGTAGGTTCACACAGAAGAAAGAGCTTCACCCAGAACCTATTTCCCTTTGGCCAATGGCACCTGTTGGGAAATAAGTTCTGCTACTAATCTGGGCTAGGATTTAATGTTTGCCTGTGTTAATTGGCTGATTAAGATCAGACTTTGGCATCTCAGAACTTCGGAATTATAAAAGGGGGTTTCTCTCTTGGTGAACAAAACCAACAATTCCTAAAGATGAGCTGCCTAACAGAGATGTATACAGGATGCTATACATACAGTATGTAACATTTGCCTTTCAGGGCAAGTATAAATATGTTGATAGGACTTCAACTTCTCTCTTTTTTTTTTTGTGGTTTTATTTTTATTAAGAAAAGGGGAAAGAAAAAAGGAAAAGACACACATACACTGAATTATAATCTCATATGGTAGAACTACAGTAGTGGCCAAAATTGTGGAAACCTTTTGGGAAAAGTGTATTTTCTAAAACTAGCTAATAACACCACTTTTTTTTGGGAGTAGTACCATAAAATTATAGATCAATGGAAAGCTAATTTAATCAGGAATGTAATGCAATAATTTTTATGAAGGATTTGCTATTAGGATAGCAGTTGCAGGATAAAGAAGAAAAGTGAAACCCGTAGAAAAAACGAGATATACAAAAATGATCCCCATGTCAGTTCGTTGGATAACCTTTAGCACAAATGACGGCCTTACAATGATTTCCCATGGAGTGAATTTAATTTCAGCATTGGTTCTATCGTGAAACCAAGATTGAATGATGGCTTCTATTAACTGGGTTTTATTGCTGGGTCGCTTCTGACTAACACATTTCTTTCGTCAGATCCATAGATTTTCAATTGGGTGAAGGTCTGGGCTATTTCCTTGCCATTCCAGCAGTGGAATAGGATTATCTTGGAACTCCTCCCACCACCACCACCAAAAAAAGTGGTGTTATTAGCCATCAAACCTGAAAAATGCACTTTTCCCAAAAGGTTTCCACAATTTTGGCTGCTACTGTATTTCTGGATGCACAATTTTTTCATCTTTGGTCTGATACATGCAGTAAAAGACACTTTAAGAGACGCTGTGCAATTATAAACATTAAAATAAATAAATACAGGAAGAGAATCGGGCTCAAACGTATTTCGCTCGGTTATTGAGTACAGGAAGTCGTCAACTTACAACCCCAATTGAGCCCAGCATGTAGGTTTTTGAGACATTGGTTTAAGGGAGTTTGCTCCATTTTACGACCTTTCTTCCTACGGTTGTTAAGTAAATCACTGCGGCTCTTAAATTAGTCACACGGCGGTTAAGGGAGCCTGGTTTCCCCAATGATCTTTGCTTGTCAGAAGGTTGCAAGAGGTGATTGCGTGACTCCAGGACACTGCAAACCGTCATAAATGTGAGTCAGTTGTCAATCAGCCAAACCTAAATCATGTGACCATGGGGATGCTGTAAAGGTGATAAGTGTGAAAAATGATCCTAAGTCTTTTTTTTTTTTTGCAATGCCATTGTAACTTTCAACGGTCACTAAACGAACGGTCACTAAATGAACTAAATGAACTGAATAAAGACTATCTGTATTTATTTCCATGCGGTGGGAAAAGCACCACAAAATATGCACAGGGAAGAGGAGGGGGGGAAAAAACATATTAGAAGAAGGCAAATCTTTTTTTTTTTTCCCCGGAGACTGCTGTTGTTTAACTCCGGAGGAGCGTAGGGGCAGGGAAATCCTGGACCAATTCAAAATATTTTGCATAGTTTTGTAGAGCAGTTGAAACAGCAACAGAGACTCCTTCCAGGTGTTGTAACCTTGAAAAAAAACAGGAGTGTCGATTGTTATTGTGCTGCAGGAGATAAAGCTAGGGAAGGGGAAGCCGATTCCAGGGGAGGGAAGTGGAAACAAGGTTTCTGGTTCTCTTCGCTTCCTCCTTCACTTCCCATCATTCTTGGTTTGTTGAAGGGTGGCAAGGACCAAGCATCTGGGCCTTTCTTGCTTGGAGAACAGCCTGGGTTTCTTCCTGCATCCCAGCTGTTTTTCCTTGCTCTGGTCTTCTTCAGAAGCGTCTTCCACGCCTTTCCTCCGGGGCATGGAGAAGGTAGATAGTTTTCCTTCCTATCATCTGGCTTCCATCTCCACCTTCTCAAGAATTCTCATTCTGAAATTCCCCTTCGGTTCCAGTAAAACAGGCGTGAACCGGGAAGAGGGTGAGAGAAGTGGAGAAGTCATTGGGTTTTCCAGGTATGGTTGCGTAATGTGTTATATTTCGCGGGTTTTAACCTTGGCTTACTGAATGAACCACGTGGCATCAAACCAGTTGTGGGCTTCAAAAGTCTTAACAAGGAGTTCTCTGCCCGGTTGCTGGGTGGGTATGGGCATGGAGTAGTCAGCCTCCTGCACCATGGGGGTGGGCAGGTTGCCCTCCCCGGGCTCCAGAGGCTTTCTTTGAACCTCCGGGAGGGATAAAATGGCCTCCCCAGGCTCCGGAGGCCCTCTGGAGGCTGGAAATGGGCCTGTTCACAGCCTTCCCTAACTTCTGGTTAGGGAAGGCCCGTTTTTCGCCCTCCCCGAACATCTGCATGCATCCTGCATCCAAAACGGACATGTTGGGACTCCTGGGAGGGGTGGGGTTGGCAGGTCCACCCAGGAGTGGGATTTGGGGGTTCTCCAAACTGCACAGAATCTTAGCTAGAGGTTCTCCCAAACCCTTGTGAACCCCCAGCAGCCCCACCCCTGCATCATACACACTGAACCATGATGTCCCCATGTCTAGCAAGGTTCTCAATCATCCACATGGGGGGTTTGTCCCAAAGATGGTTTTCCAAAAACAGACAACTGGACTTAACTTCTTGTTAATTTTTTCCCTTTGAAAACCTTTCACCTCTCATCCGAGAAGCTTCTTTAGTTCTAACTGAAGAAGCTTCTCAGATGAGAAGCGAAACATTTTCAAGGGGAAAAAAACCCCCCAAGAGATACTCTTCGACGTACGACCACAATTGAGCCGAAAATTTCTGCTGTTAAGTGAGACATTTGTGGGGTGAGTTTCTTGCTACAGTTGTGAAGTGAATCCCTGCAGTTGATACTTCATAACCTGGTTGTTAAGAGAATTTGGCTTCCCCGTTGTCTTTGCTTGTCAGACTGTCGCAAAAGGGGATGGTAGGATCTTATGGTACATTGCAATTGTCACAAATATGTGTCAGTTGTCAAGCCTCTGAATTTTGATCACATGATCATGGAGATACTACCAAGTTTGTAACTCTGAAAAATGGACATAAGTCATTTTTGGGGGGGCCGTAGTCATTTGGAATGGTCACTAAATGAACAGATGTAAGTCGAAGGCTACCTGTAAGCCCAGAACATCTCTGGGTCCACCCTTGGCATCATGTATGGATCAATGGTGGAATTCACATTTTTTATTACTGGTTCTGTAGGCATGGCTTGTTGGGCGTGGCTTTGTAGGCGTGGCAGGGGAAGGATACTGCAAAATCTCCATTTCCACCCCATTCTGGGGGAAGGATAATGCAAAATCCCCATTTCCTCCCCACTCCAGGGGGAAGGATACTACAAAATCCCCATTTCCACCCCACTCTGGGACCAGCCAGAGGTGGTATTTGCTGGTTCTCCGAACTACTCAAAATTTCCGCTACCAGTTCTCCAGAACCTACTGAATTTCACCCCTGGTGTGGATCCAGTCTGGTTGGGCATGGAACAGTAGAATAGATGTGGATTTCGTTCATGGCATTCGAGACTCTGGCTGCACACAAATTCGGCCCTCCCTTCGGGCGTGCACGTAATGTCACAGTGCACGCTCTAAAGGGGCGGGGCCTATGCAACATTGTGTGGCTTTTTTTAGATGGACCGGTTTAACATCTATTGGCAGCAGAGGCTGAGCTGATGTAGATCAGAGGTGGGGAACTCTGGTCCCTTTATGACTTGTGGACTTCAACTCCCAGAATTCCTGAGCCAGCATGGAGGAGATTTTCAAGACTTTAAAGGGCACTAACCATGGATTATACACACTGTAATGTGAGCCGGCTTTGAGTGACAGCCTGGCAGAAAATGGGATTTAACTGGCGATTATGGGGGGAAAAAAATTATTTAGTTTGTCAAACATGTACGAGATAACAGGAATGAGTATAAACATGGACATGAGCACAGGAAATGAGTGCAAATAAATGGGGACAGTAGGGCAGGGACAGTAAGCTCGCTGGTGCACTAATGCATGCCCCCTTTACGGACCTCTTAGGAGTGGGGGTGAGGTCCACAGTAGACAGTTTACGGTTGAAGCTGTGAGGGTTTGAGGATGAAACCACAGAGTCAGGTAGAGCATTTCAGGCTTTGACAACTCTGTTGCTGAAGTCGTATTTTCTGCAATCGAGTTTGGAGTGGTTTACCTTGAGTTTGTATTGATTGTTCACCTCAGTGGTTGAATGTCAAATACAAGGCGAATCTTCATTGCTAATCTCCAGGCTGCATTTGATGGGACCAAGATGCATGTGTCTAAAATTAAGAATGGGTGGCTGGGAATTAAAGGAGACAGATCCCAACAATTATGGCAGAGGTGGGCAACTATGGCCCATTTATGACTGGTGGACTTCAATTCCCAGAATCCCTGAGCTAACATGGCTGGCGCAGGAATTCTGGGAGTTGAAGTCCACAAGTTATAAAAGGGCCATAGTTGCCCACCCCTGAATTATGGGAAGAAAAAAAAAACTTACAGGGTAAGTAAATCAGGTGGAGATACCCAATAGACACCTAGACGTTGAGCCATGGGTTAACTTTGGTTTAGCAAAAGAATGACAGAAAGACTGGCTGGATTATGTTGATTGATGGGCTAAAACTTCCATCGATTCTGGCTAGTCAGAAACCATGATGGTTTGCAATGGTGGGAACTGTGATCAAACATCCGGAGACTCCCTGAGTTCTGGGAAGTGTCTTTTGAGGAACATATCACTTGTCTTGAATGTTCAGCTTCACACAGTATGTGTGTAAGCGTGTATTGGTAAACTGTGGTTGAATTTAAACTACAATTCCTCCCCATCTATCTCTGCATAGTGTGGGCATTATGTGTTGTTAGTGGACCTCTGAAATTGTGAAAATGGACATCCCTTTCCTCTTCCCTCTCATGCTGTTCTCTGTTGGTAGCAGAGGTCCTGGAAAAATGGCATATTTTTGTTGTTGTTGTTCCTCAGGGAGAGGTGACAACATTCCTCCACTCCTATTGTTTTCCAAGTCTTCGTTTTAATTATTGTTTAATTTTGGCCGCTCCAGCCCCAGTTTCCCGTTGCTCTACTAACACAACCCAGATTTCCCAAAAGCTCTTTTATTTTCCTCTGTTTTCTTCTTTATTGTGACAACGTTTAATTCATTGACTTAATTGCCCTGCTTTGTAGTGCTTCCTTTTTCCCTTCCTCCGCTACAAACTGTGGTTATTTTCTCACTGACTTCTGGTTCCATCCTGATTCTTAAGCTCTCTTAATTTGGAGTCCCCAGAATCCCTTGGATTTCAGAATGTGCTCCTTAGATTTTGAAGTGAAGCCATGAAGGACGGAAGGACGTGTCAACCTTGAGCCCCATCAGAATCGAACCCCTGGCATTGGGCAGAGTTAGCCTGCCGTACTAAATTTTAACCATTCTAATCACGGCATCACCAAGGCGCAGCAAGCCTCACTGAACACAATGAATTGTATTTCCCTAACCTGTTATTACTCGGATTTACTTCTGCGTTCCTCTTCTTTTGAAATCAGCAATGATGACATGATCCATTGTTGTACCGTCATGTGCTTTCTCCACTGTTGTGACTATGGCTCCAGACTGCGGTGTGGAAATCGGCT
Organism: Masticophis lateralis; assembly: GCA_030761175.1. NCBI lineage: Eukaryota > Metazoa > Chordata > Lepidosauria > Squamata > Colubridae > Masticophis > Masticophis lateralis. Next base: position 84,491,340 of record JAUDYJ010000006.1, on the reverse strand, counting down.
GGGAAACAATAATGTACTTCAACTAAGGGGCTGATGAGGCAAGACCGGGGGGGCTCCTTGCTTGCTTAGACTACAAAAATAAACTAAGAAGGTTGTGAAATTGACTTAAAACTGTCAAAACTGCTAGGGGTTTCAAAATCGGAGGGGCAGAGATTCTCAGTAATGGAAAAGTCGGACTTTTGTCATCCACGTGGAACTACAGTTGAGCTGAGTGCAGGCACTAAGACACCTCCAGGTGTCAGGAAATGACACCCAGGTCATTGCAAAAACTCAGCGTCTAGGTGTCTTATTGAGTATCTCCACCTGATTTACTTACCCTTGTAATGGTGCTTTTTTTCTTCTCATAATTGTTGGGATCTGTCTCCCTCGATTCCCAGCCACCATTGTTAATTTTAGATATGTGCATCTTGATCCCATCAAATGCAGCCTGGAGATTAGCGATGAGGATTCACCTTGTATTTGACGTTCAACCATTGAGGTGAACAATCGATACAAACTCAAGGTAAACCGCTCCAAACTCGATTGCAGAAAATACGACTTCAGCAACAGAGTTGTCAAAGCCTGAAATGCTCTACCTGACTCTGTGGTTTCATCCTCAAACCCTCACAGCTTCAACCTTAAACTGCCTACCATGGACCTCACACCACTCCTAAGAGGTCCGTAAAGGGGGCGTGCATAAGCGCACCAGTGGGCCTACCGTCCCTGCCCTACTGTCCCCATTTATTTGTACTCATTTCCTGTGTTCAGGGCCATGTTTATACCTTTACCCAGTGGTGAAATGTAAAATTTGTTACCGCCGGTTCTGTGGGCGTGGCTTGTGGGGGGTGGGGTTAATGCGACTGGGTGGGCGTGGCCAACTTTTTTTTTTTTTTTTTTACTTTTAAAAGCGTTTTTTCTACAACCCCTTTGGCCGAAGAGGTTGTAAAAAAAAAAAATGCTTTTGAAAGGCTCTGACGATCCCAGCTGAGCCGCACGATCATCAGAGGCTTTTGTTTTTACTTTTAAAAGCATTTTTTCCGCTAAGGAAAAAATGCTTTTAAAAGAAAAAAAAAAGCCTCTGATGATCGCGTGGCTCAGCTGGGCATGGAGGATGGGCAGGGATTTTTGTTACTGGTTCTCTGAACCACCCATCGCCATCGCTACCAGATCAGGCGATCCAGTATTTCACCCCTGCTTTTACCTGTTATACATGTTTGACAAACTAAATTAAAAAAAATTCCCATAATCGCCAGTTAAATCCCATTTTCTGTCAGGCTGTCACTCAAACCCAGCTCACATTACAGTGTGTATAATCCACAGTTAGTGAACTTTAAAATCTCCATGCTCCTCCATGCTGGCTCCCAAGTAATTGCAAAAACGGCATAAATAGCCTATTATTTTTTTTACGATGCCACCTGGCTGAACTGTTTGATAAGTACTGAACTAGGTCCAAGTTCCAGGTCTGTTTTCTCTGTGTAATGTCAATCCACCCTCTACAACTCCTGGAGCTCAGGAAGCTCATAGTTAGTTCTGATTCCTCCCGAGCTCATGTCGCATTCCTAGAGAAACAAAAAAGAATCCCTCATGACAAAAACCACAAAAAAGAGGAATATGGGCCAAGACAGGTGCGATTGTAGTTTGTCCACCAAGAACGATGTAGATCAGGGGGTCAAACTCAAGGCCTGGATTTGGCCCACGGGGCCACCCTGGAAATAGCAAAGGACCAGCCCTCAATGCCTCTGACAGTGAAAATGAAGCTTTGAGCCCCTCCGGAGCTCCGTTTTCGCTGGCAGAGAGTTGCAGGAGGCCTCGGGAGCCCATTTTCGCTGGTGGAGCACACGGGCCACCACAAGCGCCCCTGATATGAATGACATTGAGATGGCCACATCCACCCTGGCCACCACCTCAGCCACACAAAAAAACACACACAGCCCCCCATCCCCCCCAAGGTCAAACACAACCCTGATGCAGCCCTCAATGAAATCAAGTTTGACAACCTGAAGTAGATTCTTTGGCTGAGCCATCCGCCGTTATGATTCCCCCTTTCCATCCTCCGTGTGAAAGACGGATTGTGTGGGGCAGTGATGGGTTTCAAATTTTTTTTACTACCAGTTCTGCGGGCATGGCTTGGTGGGCGTGGCTTGGTGGGTGTGGCAGGGGAAGGATACTGTAAAATCTCCATTCCCTACCCAATCCAGGAGAAGGGTACTGCAAAATCCCCATTTCCTCCCGATCAGCTGGGACTTGGGAGGCAGAGAATAGATGGGGGTGGGGCCAGTCAGAATTTTTACTACCGGTTCTCCGAACTACTCAAAATTTCTGCTACCGGTTCACCAGAATTGGTCAGAACCTGCTGAAACCCACCTCTGGTGTGGGGTGAAACAGGGGTTCATTTTGCAGATGCAACACGATAATGACACTTCCTTGCTTCCGCTGCTCCTGTTAATTGGAATTTAGAATAACATTTGACAGCCCTGACTTAGAACATCAACAGAGTTGGAAGATGTTCTGTCCCCGTCTCACACACACACACACACAGATAAACAGCCAGGGGTTAAATAAACTGGCAGACAACCAATTCTTCCGATAAGATGCTTGGCAGCCACCCAGTAGCTGCTTGCCAAGAACTTTATCAACATACAAAAATACCCACAGTCAGACTTGTCCGAATATTTCCAAGGCCCAGATTGCTGTTTTCCAGAGATGCAATGTGACTCAAAGGAGTTAGTTTTGTCCGTCACAGAGTCTGAATGGCTAACTCACCCCCTTTTATATCCTGTGGGGTGTGGTCCAGTGACTCAGTTAATCTCTAGCTTGCCTTTTCTTCTGTTGCGCGAGCCTGTCCCTGCAACGCTGCCGAGGGTCCAGCCAAGACTCATTACCCTCATCACTGTCCACCTGTAGCCGCGGGGACGTGCTTGGCTCTGGGCCTATCTCTTGCCCTTCGGTGTCCTCCGGAGGCATTGCCAGAGAGGAGGTTCCTGGAGAGGGAGGCCTTGCCAACTCCTCTCCCTCACTCTCAGAGTCTGCATCTGCTGATGACACAGGCTCGGGCAACAGAGCCACAACAGAAGGGACCTTAGAGGTCGTCTAGTGCAATCCCCTGCTCAGGCAGGAAACCTTATACCAATGGTGGGATTCAAATTTTTTTACTACCAATTCTGTGGCTGTGGCTTGGTGGGCGTGGCCAGGGGGTGCAAACAGGCAGCACTTAGACTCCTGCACCCCCCTGGGAGCAAAAACGGGCTGCGGGGGGAATGTGCCACCCCGCGCCCCGTTTTGGGCCTAAGATGTCTCCCTGCGCTTACCTGGGTGCCAAAATGGGGCAGGTGGTGACTCCTGGAAGGGGCAGGAAGAGGCAGGGCCAGGCAGCAATTTAATTTCTGGTTTACACAAACCGGCTGAATCCCACCACTACCTATACCAGTGATGGCTAACCTTTTTGCCATCGCGTGCTAAAAGTGGGGGGAGCACGGTGGGGTCACACGCACACATGCCCACATCCATAATTCTATGCATCCCGCCCCCCGTGCTCCCCCTGCTTTTGGTATGGGATGGCACAGTAGGCCCATTTTTTGCTCTCCCCAGGCTCCAGGGCCTTTCTGGGAGCCTGGGGAGGGCAAAAATGGCCTTTCCCACCCTCCCAGAGGCTCTCTGGAGGCCGGAAACAGTGTGTTTCCTGACTTCTGGTGGGCCCAGAAGGCCCGAAAATCAGCTGACTGGCGGACGCATGCATGCTGGAGCTGAGCTCGCATACCCACTGATATGGCTCTGCGTGCTACCTGTGGCACCCGTGCCACAAGTTCGCCATCATGGGCCTATACCATTTCAGACAAATGGTTGTCCAATCTCTTCTTAAAAACTTCCAGTGCTGGAGAATTCACAACTTTTGGAGGCAAGTTGTTCCACTGGTTAATTGTTCTGTCAGGAAATTTCTCCTCAGTTCTAGGTTGCTTCTTTGGGCTTGATTGGATCCATTTTAATGTTCCTCCGCTTCTAACCATCTTTCTTCCTATCTGCTTCTGAACTGGGGGGGTCTGTCGGAGGGACAATGATGCTTAGGATGTGATAGCTGGTGGACGAAGCTGGGGTTATGTGTATCCTTCAAGTTGGGATCTCCAAAGCCATTCTTGTTATCAATTAGCAGGGGGTGAGCATAGTTTCTACCCCACGGGTTTTCTTTAGCAGTTCCTAAAGATGTTTCCTGAAGAATTCCCTCCATGGAGGCTCGTGCCCAGATGTGCAGAACTGAAAGTCCAGGGTGGGTTGAACCAGATGGGACTGATGCCTGTCCTGAGTGGAGAATTCGAGCCACGTCAAACATGGAATCTCTTTGTCTTCACTTCTCCACAGCTTGCTGGCACAGCTGTCCTCGCAATTGGACTATGGCTTCGCTTTGATCCACAGACCAAAGAAATCTTCAAATCGGAAGAAGATACTACGGCTTTTTCCACAGGTAAATCATTAAGAGCTTCTTCAGGTTTGGATAGAGAAGCAGCTGCTTCTTAAGGCTTATTGGCAGGATGCAGAGAATAATTTAAGAAGAAGCTCCTGGTGTAGAGAGGGTTAAAATTAAATAATGCATCTCGAGAGTTCATCTTGGGTTTTGGTTTTTGTTTTTTAAATTTGATTTATATGCCGCCCTTCTCCGGAGACTCAGGGCAGCTTACAATGCATTAAGCAATAGCCTTCATACTTTTGTATATATTTATACAAAGTCAGCTTATTGCCCCCACAAACTGGGTCCTCAATTTACCCACCTTAGAAAGGATAGAAGGCTGAGTCGACCTTGAGCCTGGCTAGGACTGAACTCGCAGAATTACAGGCAGCTGGATGTTAATTGCTGCCTTTAGTAGGAGGCATTAGCCCCCTATGCTACTCAGGCTCCTTTTAAGTTATGCTAGATCGGGGGGGGGGGGGAAATTTAGGCACATAGATCGAGGATTAAACATCAGACATTCCTTTTCAGAACACTAGTTTTTCAACCTTAGTGTCAGGGTCCAAGTAATACACCTGTAGCAAACAGAACTCCAAGGTAAGCAGGCTCCTCAAATAATAATTCTATTGGTCATAAGTCCGTTGCCAATGTCTGAATTTTGATCATGTGACCATGGGGATGCTGCAACAGTTGTAAGTGTGAAAAATGGTCATAAGTCACTTTTTCCAGTGCTATTGTAACTTTGAATGGTCATTAAATGAACTATTGTACGTCAAGGACTACCTGTATTCCTGACTCCAACAAAACTCACCAGTATATTAAATTCCACTAAGCTTAATCCACGACTTTGTCCTTCTTAAGGGACCCATCAATGGCCACATTCTTTGCAACATTCATCTTCTTTTCCTTCTTGTGCCATATCCGTCATCGGATGTTGGCGATCCTATTTTTATCAACAGCCGCATAAAAAAGTGTTGCTGAGTTTTGCCCAAACCGGTCCCTTAGATTTTGAAGCCATGATGTTCTTCTTCACCCTGGACCTCATTTGCCTTCGATCTCTCCCTGGAGGATTCATCAGCTGGAAAAATCAGGAGGAGAATTTAACCCCCAGGAAAACAAATATTTGCCCAGCTTTATCCAGGGAAGACACTTGGATGGCTTCTAAAATGTGTGGGGAATGGAAGACGCACCTTAAGTGGAGGGCTGGGTGGTATCCATAACATTGGCTGCAAGCTCCCCAGTGTACAAGAAGGTAAAATGGCTTAATGTGATCAGGAGAAATAGGAATACAAATAGGATGGGGTGGGATAGGATCAGGGGTGAAATTCAGCAAGTTTTGAAGAACCAGTTGTGGAAATTTTGAGAAGTTCAGAAAACCAGCAAATGCCACCTCTGGCTGGCTCCAGAGTGGGATGGGAATGGAGATTTTGCAATACCCTTCCCCCAAGAGTGGGGAGAAAATGGGGATTTTGCAGTATCCTTTCCCTGGAATGAGGTAGGAATGGAGATTTTGAAGTATCCTTCCCCTGGAGCGGCATAGGAATGGAGATTTTGCAGTATCCTTCCCCTGCCACACCCACCAAGCCACACCACACCCACCAAGCCACACCCACAGAACTGGTAGTAAAAAAAATGAATTTCACCACGGGACGGGACAGGACGGAATGGAATGGAACGGAACAGAATGAAACGGAAAAGAACAGAACAGAACAGAGCAGAACAGAATAGAAAATATGGAATGGAATGGAATGGAATGGAATGGAATGGAATGGAATGGAATGGAATAGATTACATTAAAATGAAATTTCGTTGAATTCAGCTCTCAAAAGATAATCATTATGCATATACCCACATACATACATATAGACGACACAGAGAAGCATCAAAGGCTGCAAAATGATACAGAGATATATTTTTTTTTACTAGTTGGATTTCTGCAGCCCTGGTCCAGCTACCAGTGGTCAAAATTTTGGTTCAGGCTGAGCTTTTTTCAAAACCTGGACATTTCAAATTCTTTTCATTCCAGGCTGGCAAGGTTTTATTTTCCCTGTGGAGAACCCAGAGGTTTTGGCTTTGGGGATTGTAGAATTCCTTTTAAAGTTGAACACATTTTAGGATTGTTCATCCGTTTTTATTTTTTTTTAAATTCTGATGAATACGCTGTTTAAATTCCTGACAAAACATCCCCTGATAATAAGCTCAATCGGACTTTTCAGTGCATGCGCTAAAATACCCCCCCTCCAAAAATAAGCCCTTCCTGAAAATATTTAAATGCAACCATTTCTTCTGGTTAAGGTTAGGGAGACAGAGCTGAAAATCAGGTAAGATGGCAAGAGGAGCCCCTGTCTTGCTCCACACACCCCAAAATAATAAGACCTCCCCAAAAATAAGGCCCGGCGCTTATTTTGGGGTTCAAAAAAATATAAGACAAGGTCATAATTTTAGGGAAACATGATACAATGCTGGTCCTTGGAATAAAAACCAATTTTAATGCAAAAAAATGTCTCGCAAATAACCCTGAACGAGGGCGGTGAAAGGATTTCCGAGCAGTGCTGACCTGAGCAAAATTATCCGCTGAAACCGTTCGGTGCTTTTCTTTCAAGCTTCTGTGTGAACTTGAAAACAAAAAAAAAGTGGCATGCACAAACATGAGCTGGCTCTTCCAAAGAAAGACAAAAATCTTTTTCGTTGTTATTGTTTCAGCTGCGGAGTTTGTGTGAGGTCTCCCGCTGCATTTTTTTTTTAAGGCATGCCCAGAAAACACTCAAGTTTTCCTTTGAAGTCAACCAGGAAGTGCTTTCCTAAAGATAATAAAAGAATGTTTGCAAAGCAGACAGCCATGAACTGATAAAACACTTTCTACTTGCAATTTGCCAGCAAACGTCCTTGGCTTCCTTTATGTGGGGGGAAAAATGTGCAATTGGTTTTTGCAGATGGAAGTAGGGGGCTGGAAAAGAATAATAGCTGAAGCTGCTATGGTAGTATTGTTTTTCCTGGTAACACCTAGCAATTCTGCAGAACAGAACAGAACAGAACAGAACAGAACAGAACAGAACAGAACAGAACAGAACAGAATAACAGAGTTGGAAGGGACCTTGGAGGTCTTCTAGTCCAACCCCATGCCTAGGCAGGAAACCCCACATCCCTTCAGACAAATGGTTATCCAACATCTTCTTAAAAACTTCCAGTTTTGGATCATTTACAACTTCTGGAGGGAAGTTATTCTACTGGTTAATTGCTCTAACTGTCAGGAAATCTCTCCTTGGTTCTAAATCGCTTCTCTCCTTGATTAGTTTCCATCCATTGCTTCCTGTCCTGCCTCCAGAGGTTTTGGGGAGTAGCTTGACTCCCTCTTCTTTTGTTGCAGTCCCTCATATAGGAACACTGCTATCATGTCTCCCCTAGTCCTTCTTTTCATTAAATAAATAGATCCACAGTTGCCCTTCAGAAAATGGCCCATTTCCAACTTGGAAATCATTAAAAAAGACAATGCGGTAGGCCGGGTGAGTGAATTTTGATAGGCGACTGCAGTGGGGAGCCTATTTGTTCATTTATTAGAGTTTTAGCCTGCCTTGAATACTTTAGAAGCAACTCAAGGTGGCAGACATACATTATACTCCTTCTTTCTGTTTTGACCACAGTAACAACCTTGTGAGATGGGTTGGGCTGAGAGAGAGGGACTGGCAGCTTTCCTGCCTAAGGTGGGATTCGAACTCGCTAATCTGGTGATTGGCCCAGAGACACTCAGCTGGTTTCACACCTAAAGCGGGATTAGAACTCACAAATCTGATGATTGGCCCAAAGTCACTCAACTGGCTTTCATACCTAAAGCGGGATTAGAACTCTCAGTCTCCTGGTGATTGGTCCAAAGTCACCCAGCTGGCTTTCCTTGCTAAGGCGGGACTAGAACTCATAGTCTCTTAGTGATTGGCTTACAGTTACCCAGCTCAGTGGTGAAATGTAAAATTGGTTACTACCAGTTCTGTGGACGTGGCTTGGGGGGGGTGGGGGATAATATGACTGAGTGGGCGTGGCCAACTTTTTTTTTTTTTACTTTTAAAACCATTTTTTCTGCAACCACTTCGGATGAAGAGGTTGTTAAAGAAATGCTTTTAAAGCCTCTGTCGATCCCAGCTGACTTGCCTGATCAGCAGAGGCTTTTTTTTTAAAGCCTCTGATGATCCCAGCTGAGCCGCGCTATCATCAGAGGCTTTTTTTAACTTTTAAAAGCATTTTTTCAGCCAAAGAGGTTTTAGAAAAAATGCTTTTAAAAATTAAAAAAAAAAAGCCTCTGATGATCGTACGGCTCAGCTGGGCAATTGGGGGGGGGGCGGGGCAGGGATTTTTGCTACCAGTTCTCCGAACCACCCGCCTCCATTGCTACCGGATTGGGCGATCCAGTCCGAACGGTGAGCATTTCACCCCTGACCCAGCTGACTTTTCTAGCTAAGACAGAACTAGAACTCATAGCCTCCTCATTTCTAGGCTAGCACCCTAACCACTAGGCTGAAGTGTTCATCATTCCACATGAGAAGAAGGGACAAAAAGGACCACCAAAGTAATTTGGCGGTGCAAGGAAAGATGACAGTCATTGGTATAAATGTAGTTAAAACACAGATGATGGCCAGGACCAGATCCACAAACAGAAGGAACCCCAGTCAGGCCTTCAGAAAACCAGAGCTAGGTGTCCTTCCTTGCCAGATCAATGCTGCTTCAGTTGAACTCATTAACAAAGGATTAAGAACCTTAGCAGTTTCCATGTGTTATAACAATTCTTCTTCTCCCCCTCCTCCTCCCCCTCCTCCTCCTCCTCTTCCTCCTCCTCTCCTTCTCCTTCGCCTCTCCTCTTCTTCTTCTCCCCCTCCCCTCTTCCTGCTTCTCCTCCTCCTCTTCTTCCCCTCTCTCCTCCTCTTCTTCTCCTTCTCCTCTTCTTCTTCTCCCTCTCTCCTCCTCTTCTCCTTCTCCTACTTCTCTCCTTCTCCTTCTCCTCCTTCTCTTTTTCTCCCTCTCTCCTCCTCCTCCTCCTCCTCTTTTCCTCCTCCTCCTCCTTCTCACTCTCCTTCTCTCTTCCTCCCTCTCCCCCTCCCCGTTCCCTTCTTCTTTCCTTCTCCTGGTCCTTTCCTCTTCCTCCTCCTCCTTCTCCCTCCTCTTCTTTTTCCTCTTCTTCCCTCTTCCTCCTCCTATTGCTCCCTCTTTCTCCTCCTTCTCCTTCTTTTCTTCCATAGTGATTTACATTCTCATTGGTGCTGGCGCCCTCATCATGCTGGTTGGCTTCTTGGGATGCTGCGGAGCAATACAGGAATCCCAGTGTATGCTTGGCTTGGTAAGTCTTCACACAGACATACACAAACACACACACACACACAGCAGGGTGAGAAAGTTGGACCGTTTCCCTCCTCGAGCTTTCGCATTTTTTTTCCCCCAGTCTAAAAATAGAGCCTTTGGAAACATGTTTAATTCATTACGCATGGCCCAGAGAGGCTCCAAATGCAGCGAGTGATGTGTGTTAGGATTTTGTCTGTGCCACAGAACTGGTTCCTATTTGCATAACATCTCCCTGCTTTTCAGCAGGAACTTCTTTTGCAAAGACGATGGTCTGATCTTGGCCCAGATCATTTGAGAGAGAGAGAGAGAGGGAGGGAGGGAGGGAGAGAGAGAAAAAAAAGAGGGAGGGAGAGGGAGAGAGAGATGGAGGGAGGGAAGAGAGAGGGAGGGAGGGAGGGAGGGAGAGAGAGATGGAGGGAGGGAAGAGAGAGAGAGAGATGGAAGGAGGGAGGGAGGGAGAGAAAAAGAGAGGGAGACAGAGAGAGAGGGAGGGAGAGAGGGAGAGGGAGAGAAAGAGGGAGGGAGGGAGAGAGAGAGGGAGAGGGAGAGAAAGAGGGAGGGAGAGAGAGAGAGAGAGGGAGAGAGAGAGAGAGAGAGAGGGAGAGAGAGAGAGAGAGAGAGAGAGAGGTCAATTTGGAAGCTCAAATCCAGGTTGGGACTTGGAAAAACAAACGGAAGCTTTCCCTGCTTAAGAAATAAAAGACAAAACCGAAGGCCCGAAGGTGCTTTTTTTCAAGACGCAACTGGACTTTCTGTTTTTGTTTTTGTTTTTGTTTTCTGGAAGACATTTTGCTTCTCATCCAAGAAGCTTCTTCAGCTCTGACTGGATGGTGGCAGGGGTGGGCTTCAAAAATGTTAGCAAGCGGTTCTCTGCCTGGTTCCTGGGTGGGCATGGCCATGGTGGATGTGACCTAGCAAGCCTCCTGCACCATGGCGGGGAGGGAGGCATTTTTGCCCTCCCCAGGCTCCAGAGGCTTTTCTCGAGCCTCCTGGAGGACAAAAACGGCCTCCCCAGGCTCTGGAGGCCCTTCTTGAACTTCCGATAGGCCTGTTTTTCGCCCTCCCCGAACCTCCTTGTACACCCTGTACTTACCTGCCTCCAAAACGGGCCACATGGGGACTCCTGGGAGGGGTGGTGCCAGGTGGGCGGGGCCAGCCAGGAGTGGGATCTGTGGGTTCTCCGAACTGCACAGAATCTTAGCTAGAGTCTCTCCCGAACCCCTGCGAATCCCCCAGCTGCTCACCCTTGGATGGTGGTGAATGGAAGGATTTATATTCCTTGCAGACAGCTGGTCATTTGCATTCGTTTCGATAGTCGTTGAGGCCCCTCGGAGGTTTGTCTGTGTCTCAGGGTCACCTGAATATACCAGAAAAAGTGCAGACTAGAGGAACAATTTGCGCTTTGAGATGCAAGCAATGTAGACTCATCCTTAACAGCCTGCACCTGTGTTCAACATTGAAGGGACGCAGGACAGAAAGCATCCTGAGGACGCAGATAAACCTCCAGGTGGCCTCAACGACTCTCTAAAAGGATGCAAATGACCAACTGTCTGCAAGGAGTATCAATCCTTCCATTCCCCCACCATCCAGTCAGAGCTAAAGAAGCTTCTCGGTTGAGAAGCAAAATGTCTTCAAAGGAAAAAACCTCAAAAATCCAGTTGCCTCTTGAAAAAAAAGCAACCTACGTCTTTTGCCACAAATAGCCTCCCACCGACCAGTTCGCTCTCACAAGGAGGGGCTCCTCAGGGTGCCGTCAGTCAAATTATGCCGACTGGCGACCCCCAGGGGGAGAGCCTTCTCTGTGAGGGCTCCAGCCCTTTGGAATGAACTGCCCCCGGAGATAGGGAATATCCCCGCCCTTCGTGCTTTCCGCCGTGCCCTCAAGACCCTGATGTTCAAACAGGCAGGGCTAAACATGTGAATGATTTTTAAAATGTTATCTAATTCTGGGTTTTTACTTAATCGGGCCAAACTATGTAACAATTTTAATTAGCCATTTTATGATGTTTGTGTGGCTATCTGCCTGATCCCTGTAAAATTTTATAGAATTTTTTAGAGTTTTTGGTATTAATTTTAAATTGAATTGTTTTAACTATCGGCCAGATTCATATTAGTTGTTTTTAAAATTGCAACTTTTGTGTAGCTTGCTTTTTATTTTTGGCTGTTCACCGCCCTGAGTCTGCAAGGAGAAGGGCGGTATACAAATCTAATAAAATAAATAAATAAATAAATAAATGAATAAATAAATAAATAAATAAATTTTTATCTTGGCTGTACACCGACCTGAGTCCTACGGGAAAAAGGTGGTATAAACATTAAATAAATAAACAAACAAGCAAACAAATAAACAAACAAACAAACAAACCATGACCTGGATGACAGAGAATCTCTAAAGATAAAGACAAACATCTTTGTTTTTTTTTTTTTACCAGTGTGACCATTAAGAGAAGTTGCGTTAATTCCCACCCACCTCCAATCCTCCAGAGTAGAGGTGTCAAACTCAATTTCATTGAGGGCCGCATCGGGGTTGTGTTTAACCTTGGGGGGAGTGGCCAGCTTGACGTCACTCGTGTCGGGGGCACCTGTGGTGGCCGGAACCCTCTGCCAGCGAAAACAGGCTCCTGAGCTCTGTTTTCAGGTGTGGTGACCTCCTGCAACCTTCTGCTGGCGAAAACGGAGCTCGGGAGGGCCACAGGCCTTGAGTTTGACACCCCTGCTCCAAAGGATTGCAGCAAACCTAGGATGTTGCCAGCCCTGGACACTTGTTTGTTGTGATTAAGCTCCCCCAATGCCAAGAGAAAAAGACAGAAAATGTTTTCAAGCTCATTAGGAAGTTGATGTGAAAGCTTCAGTGTCCAAGACCTCACTATGAGGCTATTCTCTAAGTGTCCCCAAACAGTGCGTCATAGAATCACAGAGCTGGAAGAGACCATGGAGATCTTTCTAGAGTCCAACTACCTGTTCAAGGCAGGAGGCCTTATTCCAGGGGTGAAATCTACTTACCTTCCTTACCGGTTCGGAAGAGCACGAGTCACATGCGTGCGCACACCTTCTGTGCATGCGGAAAAACTTCCACGTGTGCGCAGAAGGTAAAAAAAACATTACTTCCTGGGCAGCGATCGCAACCGGATCGACGAACCACAGGGAAAAATCGTTACCGGATCAGATGATCCAGTCCAATCCGGGAGTATTTCACCCCTGCCTTATTCCTCCCTGCGTAGCAGGATGCTAAGTGTGTTACTCCCTATCCAGCTCAGTCTTCAGCTTTTTTTCCCCCTTAAATTTGATTTATATGCCACCCTTCTCCGGAGACTCAGGGCGGCTTACAATGCGTTAAGCAATAGCCCTCATGCTTTTGTATATTTATACAAAGTCAGCTTATTGCCCCCACAGACTGGGTCCTCATTTGACCTACCTTAGAAAGGATGGAAGGCTGAGTCAACCTTGAGCCTGGTGAGATTCGAGCTTACAGTAATTGCAGACAGCTGGTGTTAATCACAATGCTTTAGTCTGCTGAGCCACCAGGCTCAGCTTGATGAATGGCTGCTATTTTACCGCCCTTTTAAGACTCTCCATTGATTTGCTGAGTTTAAAGAGCTTCTTTTGGTCAATTGCTTTTATCAAACTGTTCTTAGAGTTGGTTGTTAGCCTTTTTTTTTTTTGGTACCCTGCTCTGAATATCTTTGGAAGGAAAGGCAGTATAAAGACTGAAATGATGGGTCTTCTCATCCTTATATGCCAAAATATTTGCTTTCAGTCCATCTGCCTACCCTAACAAGTCACTTGACTCATCCATGAAGCTTTTGCTTGTTCAGCCGAGACGAAACATACAAAGTGCATTTAGTGTTTAAATGTTATCCTGGGACGGTTAAGTAATCCTTCTGCCTCGGTCCAAAATGGCCTCGCTACAAATGTCTCTTCTTGTTCTTCCTTAGTTTTTCACCTTCCTTCTCGTCATTTTTGCTCTTGAAGTCGCAGCTGCCATCTTGGGATTTTCCAACAAAGAAAAGGTAGGAGAACTTTCAAATACGTATCCTTCAGAAATTGGGCAGCGTGTCCTCGTGGTTCGGGGTGAGGGGTGTGTGTGAGGACAACAAAACCCTAAAGATATCCAAAATTGACCCGACTAGTTGTGTTATTCTGGTTTACATTGTAGGGTTTTTTTTCTGAATCAAGGAAGCCAGAAACAAATATACCTTTGCTGCAGAGGTGGGTTTCAGCAGGTTCTGACCAGTTCTGGAGAACCGGTAGTGGAAATTTTGAGTAGTTCGGAGAACCGGTAGTAAAAATTCTGACTGGTCCCTCCCCATCTATTCTCTGCCTTCCAAGTCCCAACTGATCGGGAAGAAATGGGAATTTTGCAGTATTCTTCCCCTGGAGTGGGGTGGGAATGGAGATTATATAGTATCCTTCCCCTGTCACACCCACCAAGCCACGCCCACCAAGCCACACCCACAGAACCAGTAGTAAAATGTTATGAAACCCACCACTGGTCCTTGGTGCTGAATAAGAGAATAATAGAGTTGGAGGTCTTCTAGTGGAGTGGCCTCCAAGCTTTTTGGCTCTGCGGCCCCACGGCGATAGGGGGCAGAGGATGCTTGCATGCGTACCCCACCTATTACATAAATGGAAATTCATGCGCTCACCCACTGTTAGTGCAGCCTGGTTCCCCAACAGGCAAGGTTGCTGATTGGGGCCCCCTGTTCTAATCCAACTCCCTGCTCAAGCAAGAGAACCTATACCTGTGATGGCGAACCTATGGCATGGGTACCACAGGTGGCACACAGAGCCATATTGGTGGGCTCGTGAGTGTTGCCCTAGCTCAGCTCCAGCACGCATGTGTGCGTCAACCAACTGATTTTCAGGCCTTCTGGTCCCACCGGAAGTCGGGAAAGTGGCTGTTTCCAGGCTACGGAAGGCCTCCGGGGGGGATGGGGAAGGTTGTTTTTTCCCTCTCTAGGCTCCTAGAAAGCCTCTGGAGCCTGGGGAGGGGGAAAACGGGCCTACTGGGCCCCACCGTGCTATCACGTGCCAAAAGCAGGGGGAAGGGGGGGTCACGTGTGCATGCGCAGGAGGGCAGGGCGCATTGAATTATGGATGTGGGTACACACACCCGTGACCCACCCATGCTCCCCACGCTTTTGGCACACGATGGCAAAAAGGTTAGCCATCACTGACCTATACCATTCCAGACAAATGGCTGTCCAGTCTCTTCTTAAAAACCTCCAGTGATGGACGACCCATAACTCCTGACGGCAAGCTGTTAATTGTTCTCGCTGTCCTGATGTAACACTGAGGATGTTACCTAGTATGTTTTGTGGCCCATCAGCGGCCTGTGCAGATTGTAGCTGATTCTGACAGTGAGGAGGCTGGTGTGGTGCTGCGCCAGCAGCCTGTGCACTTGGCACTCAGACAATGAGGAGGCTGGAGAAGATGTGGTGCCAGAGACAGGGATTCAGCCAGGGCCTTTAGAACCTCCAGAAGCTCCTATAAGTGAAGAGGAGGAAGAGGAGGAGCCTCTTCTCGATGCATGGGCATGCAGAGCTACCAAAAGGCAAGAGTGGCTCCTCCGGAGGAGGTCTCCTCGAGAGGAAGGCTTGGGGCTAATTGGCCACTCCCTTAGCCTATTTAAGGAGGAACACCGACTGAAGCAATTTGTAGGGAATAACTTTAGTTCACTTTCCTTCGCATCTGGATTCTCTGGGAATCGCTTCTGGGCTTTCTGCCAACCTTTGTAAGATTGTGATTACTTTATCTTTGGTTACTTGTAGGCTGTTAAAAAAGTTTATTAACAGCCTTTGTTTTGAAAAAGACTGAGTTATTTTAGTAAATTGGTACACACTTTGTGTGTGCTGCATTCTTTAGGGTCTGTAGCTGGGGCAGAACAGTATGGTAATGAAACATCTGGGAGAAAACGATCAAGTCAGAGAGTACCAAGGATCCCTCCGTTTCAACCCTCAGCTACAAACTTTCTTCTTTATCTTCTGTTTTGTCAGGTCCCTCGAGAAGTACAGAAATTTTATGACTCCTTATTTGACAAACGGAAGGACCCGAATGTGAGAGCCAGTCTAAAGGCCTTCCATCTCACAGTAAGTTTATATTTGATTGTGGTGTCTTTAATCTCAATTCTGGGCAGGTCGTTTCTTAGAAAGCAGCTTGAAGGGAAACCCAGTCTCTAACCCTAATCAAGGTGGACTACCTTTCTGAAGTTTTAGTCCTAGCTCTTAGCCGTTGTTAAGAGAAGGGCCTTGCTTCTCTTCTTTACGTCTCACTTTATGGCCTTTTTGCCACTGTTGTTCAGAGAATCACTGCAAGTGAATCATGCAACTGTTAAGCAAACTTGGCTCTTCCCTCATTGATTTTTCCTCGTCCGGGAGCACTACAAATGAGGAACCCATCAGCGAAAACCATTAAAAATACACGCCAAAAACAAGCCCGGTTCCTGATTTCTTGCACCTCACGTTAGCATTTAAGAAATATATTTATTAGGTGTGGAAGGGCACCTCAGTCCTTGGGTTTATATTGGCAGTGCATTATGGATGCCCAGCAGGGGTGAAATGCTCCCAATTTGGACCGGATCGCCCAATCTGGTAGCGATGGAGGCGGGTGGTTCGGAGAACCAGTAGCAAAAATCCCTGCCCCCCTTCCCATGGCCCAGCTGAGCCGCGCAATCATCAAAGGCTTTTATTTTATTTTTAAAAGCATTTTTTCTGCAACTTCTTCAGCCGAACAAATGCTTTTGAAAGTTTTTTTAAAAAGCCTCTGATGATCACTCGACTCAGCTGAGATCACCAGAGGCTTTTAAAGGCATTTTTTCTACAACCTCTTCGGCTGAAGAGATTATAGAAAAAATGTTTTTAAAGGGGAAAAAAAGCCTCTGCTGATCAGGCAAGTCAGCTGGGATCATCAGAGGCTTTAAACCCCCCCCCTTTTTTTTTACAACCTCTTGAGCCACACCCACAGAACCGGTAGTAACAAATTTTACATTTCACCACTGATGCCCAGTCGCATTGCTGCAGAGTTATTGGATGAGTGGGGAGATGAAAAAAGCATGTCATATCAATTCTCCCTGGAGGGGGTTGGGTGGGGGTGGGGTGGTGTCACACCACCAGGGTTGTTCTTACACCTCGTTTCTGGACAAATAAGGTTCGTGAACAACAGCTAGCAGTTAAATGGCACGACCAATAATCCCCAATCTCAAACCACATCGATAACAAAACAACACGATTGGGAAGGAACAAAAATGATTGGCCATGCCAACAGCTGCCACAAATGCAAATTTATTGAAGCCCGGTATATTCTACCGAAGGAGCAATTAACAAGTATATTGATCTAGATCAGGGATGTCAAACTCAAGGCCCGGGGGCCGGATCCAGCCCATGAAGTGCTTAGATTAGGCCCCCTGGAAACAGTGAAGGCTGACGGTGCCTCTGCCAGTGAAAACGGAGCTCACGAGGGCCGTGGTGTGGCCCTTGCGAGCTCCGTTTTCACTGGCAGAGGGTTGCAGGAGGCTGTTCCAGGTGAAAATGGAACTCGGGAGCCTGTTTTCGTTGGCAGAGTACTTGAGCCACCACAGGTGCCCCTGACACGAGTGATGTTGAAATCGCCATGCCCACCCTGCCCCCCCCCAAAGGTCAAACACAACCTGGATGCGTCCCTCAATGAAATCGAGTTTGACACCTCTGATCTAGAACCAGCATATGAATATGCTGGTTCTAGATCAGAGGTGTCAAACTCGACCCATATAGAGAACCAATCAGCTGCTCAGAATTTAAGTATAGCTCCAAACGAACCAACAGATCACACAACCTGCTGACTCTACTAGCACACAAGACATTAATAAATTAAAGAGGAATGGGGCCAGAAAATCCTCGTTCTGTACCTTTAACATATTGTTAAAAGTCAAGAAGATAAAAGGATTGGAAGATTGTTTGGGTAAAAATTTAAAGGGAAAAATAGAATAAGATGAAATATACTGTTTATAATTAAAAAGATAAGAGGAATTGTGTGAAATATACTTGATAAATGAAAGATCAGGGTTGCCTGGAGTCCATAGTGAAAAATATTAAATTGAAGATGAATGCAGCAATAGAGAGAGATGAAGGAGGAGAAGAGAGGTGGAAGGGAAGAGGAAGGAGAGAGAGGGAAGGAAGAGTAGGGAGGAAGGAAGGGAAGGGAAATTAGAATAGGAGAGAGGGTAAAATAGGGGGCACGAGAGGAGGAGAAGGAGAAGGGGAAGGGAAGTAGATAAGAGAAGAAGAGGAGGGGAAGAGAAAGTAGGAAAGAAAGAAAAGAGGGAGATGGTAGATTGAAGGAGAAAGATTGCTGTACAATAAAAAAGATGAAATGGAAGAAAGGCAACCCCGAACAAATACAAATATATTAAGATAAAGAGTGAATTGTTAAAGATAAAAGAGAATAAATATGAATAAGCAGGAAAATTAGAATTTGAGGGCGAATGAAGATGTTGTTTATATAAGTAAGCAAAGAAATATTGAGATATGATTAAAAAAAGGGAAAAAAGAAAATTGTGGCGAAAACTGCAATTGAGTAAAATGTATTTGAATTTGATAAATTGTATAAGATAAGATATGACCAATACTCTGTTCAAAAAAGATGTCGGTGAATGTGTGTGTGTGTGTGGGGGGGGGGGGGACCAATAAAACTTGATTTTAAAAAAAAGAAAGAAACAGACCATGTGCGTAGATCTGAATGCTTTATTGAAAGAACAGGATATGGCGAAACTGGGGAAAATAGGGATACATACAATGAGAACCAAATGCAAGATAGGCAGTATTGGGTTACTGCTGAACATAACTATTAATAAATAGAAGCAATATAAATCTCACCAGAGATTCTCTGTGTGAGAGATGTTGGTTTGTCCTTGGATGATCATGTGTCACAGATTAAGATGGATTCGTCTCTGGGCTTCTGCCTTCTCCGAATGCTAAAGGAAATGGAGTCCAGCTTGTTTTGAGAATGTGGGCTGATGGGTAAAGGGGTTGGGTCAGCTTCAAACAATATAAGTGGTATTTGTCTCTCCGGCCACTAGATGGGGCTAGAGAGCAACAACAGTTTATAAAGATTGTATGTTGGGGCATATTTGTCCCTCCGGCCACTAGATGGGCTAGAGAGCAACTATATAAAAGTTACACGCTGGGGCATGACAATTCTGCTGATGACGTTACCTAGTCTGGCAGTGAAATGTTCAGAAGCTAAATGTAAACAAGTTTGGGGAGCAAACCACTGCCCAAAAATAATTCTTCTGTTTCTTTTTGCTGTAGTTTAATTGCTGTGGTCCGACTGGCATTCGCGATCCTGATTATTCGGATACCTGTCCTGAAAACCCCGAAGTACGTATTGGGGCAGAAAGTGTAAATTTGTATTTTGATTTGCAGATATCATGCATTCTCAGATATTTTATTTTATTTTATTATTTTATTTTATTTTATTTTATTTTATTTTATTTTATTATTTTATTTTATTTAATTTATTTTATTTTATTTTATTTTATTTTATTTTATTATTTTATTTTATTTTATTTTATTTTATTTTATTTTATTTTATTTTATTTTATTTTATTTTATTTTATTTTATTTTATTTTATTTTATTTTATTATTTTATTTTATTTTATTTATTTTATTTTATTTTATTTTATTTTTTGTTTAGAGAAGCAAATTATATTTTGGGTTTATATCGGGTTAGAAGGTCCAAGGATCTGCTAATCCCACTTCCCAAAGCTATCGAGGTCTCCGTGCGTGCAAGAACAAGGGCAGTTGTGAATGAAAGTTTCATTGCAATTTGTAGGAACTGTAAGTGAGGGTTCGCAAACAGAAGGGGGAAGATTTAACCATCCAACAGCCAAATCAGAGGAGGAGGAGGAGGAGGAGGAGGCATGGCAGTCAGGGTCAGCATCCAGGCAACTGAGAGCTCCGAGGTGGAAGAGGGAATGGAGCTGGCAACAATAGAGACAGAGGTGGAGGCTGGGCCGTCTGTCAGCACTCAGATGGAAAATTAACAGTCCCCAGGTCTGGAGGTTGTTGATAAGGAAGAGGAGGAACAGCTGGGTCCAATGCCTAATGCGAGGATGCACAGAAGGCAGAGGAGAGGAGAACAGTGGAAATCTATGGGCTGGTCCTTGGGATGGATGAACCACCACTGCTAGCAAAGCCCAGCCCTAGCTCTGAGGATAAAAGGCTGGCGGCGGAGATGAATAGATGTGGCAGACAACTATTCCTCTTCCAGATGGACAGACTTGTTAGCTTGTGTTAAGAGAGCAATCTCTCTCAACACAAGCTAATCTCTCTCAACACATGCTGGCGCTCCTAATAAAGGAATCATTGATTTAACTTCAGGGGGTGTGTGGTGTTTTGGAAGCTGGGTCAGAACAGTGGAGGTCAAAGAAAAAGAAAGATGGGAAGAGAGCAAGGAAGGAAAAATAAGAAAAGAGGGAAAGGAAGAAGAAAGGAGAATGAAGAAGGAGGGAAAAGGAAGGAAGGAAGGAAGGAAGGAAGGAAGGAAGGAAGGAAGGAAGGAAGGAAGGAAGGAAGGAAGGAAGGAAGGAAGGAAGGAGATTATAATGAGAGGGAGTAAGGGTCCGAGGGAAGTCCTGCCTTAGCACTGGGCCACCACAGGTGCCCCCAACACGAGTGACGTCAAGCTGGCCCTCTGAGGTCAAACACAACCCTGATGTGGCTCTCAATGAAATCGAGTTTGATACCCCCCTGATGTAGGCCAGTGGAAAATATTTTTTAAAAGATGGCGGCCAGGACACAGTACTCTTAAGCAAGAGCATTCCAAAAATGGCATCCAAAATATTTTGAGTGTGCCATTAAAGCAAAGGATACAATCCCTTTCTCTTCCAGGCATGCCCTACAGCTATTGATAACTTCTTCAAAACCAAGATGAATCTGATCGCAGCCGTTGGCATTGGAGTTGCTGTGGTGATGGTAAGTTGTGACTGTTGTATACCATTTGGATCCTGACTTAATGGCAAATAGGGCATTTGTTTTATGAAATATGTAAATTGACCAAGTGGAAGTCTACAAGCATCAGCTGATGACGGGAACTCTGCCTTCCACAGAAGATTCACTGAGTCCTATCTAACAAAATGAAATTCAACGTAGATAAAAGGAAAGGTTTTACACTGAAGTAAGAAAAAAAACCCCAATTGTACAGTTATAGACCAGGTGAAACTGGGCTTAATGCCAGCATGGAGGAGCCTGGATAGACTAAAGCATTGTAATTAAACAGCAGCTGACTGCAATTATTGAAAGTTCGAATCTCACCAGGCTCGAGGTTGACTCAGCCTTCCATCCTTTCTTTCTTTTTTTTTTTATTGAAAAGTTTTACAGAAAACCAAAAAAAATTCCCCCCACCCTCTTTCCCTCACCCCCACAACCCTTCCCCCCCCATTCCCTCCCTTCCCGCCCCCCCCCCAGACTTCCCAGAGCAAAATATAGGGTATTCCATCCTTTCTAAGGTAGGTAAATTGAAGACCCAGTTTGTGGGGACAATAAGCTGACTTTATATAAATATACAAAAGTATGAAGGCTATTGCTTAATGCATTGTAAGCCGCCCTGAGTCTCCGGAGAAGGGCGGCATATAAATCAATTTTTTTAAAAAAAATTGTGAGAGAGATCTTGGAATCCTAGTAGACAATCACTTAAATATGAGCCAACGGTGTGCGGCAGCCTAGGCGGCATTAAGAGAGGGATAGAATTAAGATCACCTGAAGTTGTAGTACTGCTTTATAAAGTCTTAGTAAGACCACACTTGGAATACTGTGTTTAGTTCTGTCACCACAATATAAAAAAGATGTTGAGACTCTGGAAAGAGTGCAGAGAAGAGCAACAAAAAATGATTAGGGGACTGGAGGCTAAAACATACAAAGAATGATTTACAGGAATTGGGTATGTCTAGTCTAATGAAAAGAAGGACTAGGGGAGACATAATAGCAGTGTTCCAATATTTGAAGGGCTCCTACAAAGGTGAAGGGGTCAAACTACTTTTCAAACCAGCAAAAGACAAGGCAAGAAACAATGGATGGAAACTAACCAGGGAGAGAAACAACCTAGAACTAAGGAGAAATTCTCTAACGATGAGAGCAATTAATCAGTGGAATAGCTTGCCTTCAGAAGTTGTGGGTGTTTCATCATTGGAGGCTCTCAAAAAATTACTGGATTCTCCCGGTTGAGCAGGAGGTTGGACTAGATGATCTCTGAGGTCCCTTCCAATTCTACTATCCTATATTCTATGAAATTTGAACCCAGGCAGTCCTTTCCATGGATTTGTGATGCTCTTTAAATGTTTATAGCCACTTCTTAATGGATGATGATCCTTGTAACTAGATTTTTTTTTTTAAATTTGATATATATGCCGCCCTTCTCAAGAGACTCAGGGCGGTTTACAATGCGTTAAGCAATAGCCTTCATACTTTTGTATATTTATACAAAGTCAGCTTATTGCCCCCACAAACTGGGTCCTCAATTTACCTACCTAGAAAGGATGGAAGGCTGAGTCAACCTTGAGCCTGGGGAGATTCGAACTAGCAGTAATTGCAGGCAGCTGAATGTTAATAACAGGCTTTAGTCTGCCACCCTACCAGGCTCTTTGAAAGGGGCCATGTGTTAGTTTTGATAAAGAGTCAGAATTGGCCTTGAACTTTGACCTGCCTGGATTGTAGACCATTTGAAGAAGGGAGCTCACTAAACTAAAATATTCCTTCTTGACCCAATGTGAATCTGGTATCGACACAGTGATTGGAGCAGTTTTCGAAAGAGAATGGATTGTAAGCACTTAAGCATTCGGCTGTCACATTAGCTTACTGTACTATATCTCCTATAGGGATGCGGTGGCTTAGTGGCTAAGACGCTGAGCTTGTCGATCGAAAGGTCGGCAGTTCAGCGGTTCGAATCCCTGGGGCCGCGTAACGGGGTGAGCTCCCGTTACTTGTCCCAGCTTCTGCCAACCTAGCAGTTCGAAAGCATGTAAAAAATGCAAGTAGAAAAATAGGGACCATCTTTGGTGGGAAGGGAACAGTGTTCCATGCGCCTTTGACGTTGAGTCATGCCGGCCACATGTCCACGGAGACGTCTTCGGACAGCGCTGGCTCTTCGGCTTTGAAACGGAGATGAGCACCACCCCCTAGAGACGGGAACGACTAGCACATATGTGCGAGGGGAACCTTTACCTTTATTATATCTCCTAGCCTCTTTTTTAACTATTTGTCATGCTGGCTAGGATAGTTGGACCTTGTTATCATAGCATCTGGGTGAGTAGAGGTTCCTTATTTTGGACCGATCTTATTTTTTGAACTCTGTTACTTCCTAACTCTGGGATAGTAGAATCATTTGGTTGGAAAGGACTTTGAAAGTTTTCTAGTCCCACTTTCTGCCCAAGCCAGGGGATCTTATACCATCCTGGAAAAATAGCTGTCCGATCGCTTCTTGAAAACCCAGTGAATGGCTCTCATTGACAGGAAATTTCTCCTTAGTTGGGTCTCTCTTTGATGAGCTTCCATCCATTGCTTCTTGTCCTGCCCTCTGGTGCTCTGGAGAATAGATCAACCCCCTGTTCTCTGTGACAGCCCCTCAATTATATTTATATATTATTTACGTTTTTATTTATAAAATTTATTGGCTGTCCATCTTACAAAAGAGAAGGGAAGGGAAGGGAGGGGAGGGGAGGGGAGGAAAGGAAAGGAAAGGAAAGGAAAGGAAAGGAGGAGGAGGAGGAAAAAAGAAAGAAAGAGAGGGAAAAAAGAAAAGAAAGGAGAAAGAAAGAAAGAAAGAAAAAGAAAGAAAGAAAAAGAAAAGAAAGAAGAGAAAGAAAGAAAGAAAGAAAGAAAGAAAGAAAGAAAGAAAGAAAGAAAGAAAGAAAGAAAGAAATAGTGAGAGGGAGGGAAAAGAAGGAATATATAATAAACAATACCAGCAAAAACTACTATTGTTTTATCTATTTTGCTCTTATTTTACCTTTTTAATGTTGTAAGCCACCGAGAACTACGCTGTGCTGAGATAGGTGGCCAATAAATTTAATAAATGAAATAATAAATAAAATTAAAATAAGACAGCTATCATTAAGCCCCCCTTCCCAATCCTTCTCTTCATTAGTCTTAGACATACCTAGTTCCTAAAATTCCTAGTTCTCTCAAAGACCCTGATTCTCTTCTCAGGTGTGACTCATCCACACTACAACTAAACATGAATGCAATCTTCCTCCAAATTTTCAGACTGTTGGTTTAAGTAGTTACGGTTCTGTTTATTTTTAGACGGCAGACTCTGCCAAAGAACTCTGTCAATATTTACTTTAAACTTTAAGGACCAAGTCTTGAAACGTTGAACTGGCTCCTTAACGTTTATTAATATTTCAAGTTTTTTTTTTTAAAAAAAACATGTATAAATTCACTCGTTTGCCTTGCAACGTGTAAAAATTCTGCAAAATATACATATATTATTTCTTTTTCAGATCTTTGGTATGATCTTCAGCATGATTCTTTGCTGTGCTATTAGAAGAGACCGAGAAATGGTCTGAAGCCATTTTAGAGAAACTCCTCCCTTCATCCAAAGAATCTCCAGTTATTAACTTCGCATTTTAAATAGCATTTCTAAAAGTATATATTTCGTTTTTAAAGGCTTTATTTAGTTTGGATGTCCTTTTTTTTTTTTCTTTTTCTTTCTTTCTTTCTTTCTTTTTTTTTTTTTTTTGGCTGTGTAAGTTTATAAATCTTAAAAGGAATCTACTCTTGGAAAGATACTATATTTGTAAAGCTAAAGCCCAACCCCCACTTGTATATAAAATTTTTTGTCTCTAAATTGACCGTCTTGCTTCCTTTAAGCTTAAAACTGGGATGTAATTTAAGTTGGAGAAATTTTCATACTTAATAAAGATTTAAGACCATGTTTTTGTAAAAGAAGTCTTTTATTTTTTTTATTTTTTTTTTGCGTACTGATTTTAACCTGTTGGTAGGGCTGGTATTTCATGGAACATCTTGCAAGTTGTACTATTATAGTTTATGAATGGCTGCAAATTTTTGAATTTGGTCCTTATCCTCCTGTTCGTTTTTTTCGGGAGGGGGGATAAATTTAATGGTCACATTTTGTCAGAGCTCCCTGCTATGACCTGTCCGTCTTGGGTGGCCCTGCACCAGTGTTGAAATTCAAATTTTTTTACTACCAGTTCTGTGGGCGTGGCTTGGTGGGTGTGGCAGGGGAAGGATACTGCATAATCTCCATTCCCACCCCACTCCTGGGGGAAGGATATCGCAAAATCTCCATTCCCACCCGACTCGGGGGCCAGCCAGAGGTGGTATTTGCCGGTTCTCTGAACTACTCAAAATTTCCACTACCGGTTCTCCAGAACCTGTCAGAAACCTCCTGCATTTTGCCCCTGCCCTACACGGCATAGCTCATAGCTTCACTGGGCTATGCAAGCCCCTTCACTACGACAAGGAAGTCAGTCCTAGAGGAGATCAACCCTGACTGCTCTTTAGAAGGCCAGATCCTGAAGAGGAAGCTCAAATACTTTGGCCACCTAATGAGAAGTTTAAGTTTAAGTTTAAGTTTTATTAGATTTATATACCGCCCTTCTCCTTGCGGACTCAGGGCGGTGACGGAAGGAAGGACTCACTGGAGAAGAGCCTAATGCTGGGAAAGATTGAGGGCAAAAGAAGAAGGGGATGCCAGAGAATAAGGTGGCTGGATGGAGTAACTGAAGCAGTCGCCGTGAGATTAAATGGACTCCGGGACAGGAAGACCTGGAGAAACAGGAAGGAAGACCTGGAGGAACATTGTCCATGGGGTTGCGATGGGTTGGACACAACTTTGCGACTAACAACAACAAAATATAATGGATGGATCCTTTTAGAGGGTCCTTGAAGCACTTGGAGGTTTATCTGTGTCCTCAGAATCACCTGAGTGGTGCTCCTGGTTCTTGTTAACAGGAAAGTCCAGTTGCCTCCTGAAAAAAGCAGCTTTGGGGCAACCATGACCTGGAGGATGGAGAATCTCTACAGACTTCTAGCTATGCAATTTGGGATAAACACTTGTTGTCGCTCTGTTGCCTGAGCTTGTGTCATCAGCAGGAGAAGACTCTGAGAGTGAGGGAGAGGAGTGGGCAAGGCCTCCCTCTCCAGGACCCTCCTCTCTGGCAATGCCTCCGGAGGGCACCGAAGGGCAAGAGATAGGCCAGAGCCAAGCACGTCCCCGCAGCCACAGGTGGACAGCGACGAAGGAGATAAGTGCTGGCTGGACCCTCGTCAGCGTCGCAGAGACAAACGTGCTCAGCAAAAGGGAAGGCGTGCTCGTGATTAGCTGACTCACTGGACCACACCCCACAGGCTATAAAAGGGGGTGAGTTAGCCATTCAGACTCTGTGACGGACAAAACTAACTCCTTTGAGTCACATTGCATCTCTGGAAAACAGCAATCTGGGCCTTGGAAATATTCGGACAACTCTGACTGTGGGTATTTTTGTATGTTGATAAAGTTCTTGGAAAGCAGCTACTGGGTGGCTGCCAAGTGTCTTATCAGAAGAATTGGTTGTCTGCCAGTTTATTTAACCCCCGGCTGTTTATCTGCAAGGAGCATCAATCCTTCCATTCCCCACTATCCTGTCAGAGCTGAAGAAGCTTCTGGGATGAGAAGCGAAACGTCTTCAAAAGAAGAAAAAACAAAAGTCCAGTTGCTTCCTGAAAAGACACCTTTGGGACAGGAGCAAAGACACACAGAACGAAACCGGAAAATGCAAATTGTTGGTATATAATTGTTCTGGAGTGGTTAACCTTTGCAACCAGAAGCGAATTCTTCCCCCTGTAAGACTCTGGCCTCTCTTATCTTTCTGCTTTTGGTTTCTACAGCAATTTAACCGAACTCCGCAAAGTTCTTCAATCCTCCAATGTTCACTTTGGCGGGAGGAAAAGCCATTCTGCCTCAACGAACTGTAAATTATTGTGGCAGAAAGAAAGAAAGAAAGAAAGAAAGAGAGAGAGAGAGAGAGAGAGAGAGAGAGAGAGAGAGAGAGAGAGAGAGAGAGAGAGAAAGAAAGAAAGAAAGAAAGAAAGAAAGAAAGAAAGAAAGAAAGAAAGAAAGAAAGACGGACATGTTGTTGATATTTTTTTGTGTAGTCATCTACTTTTACACAAGTTTACTTAGCAATAGAAATATTGGGCTCAGTTGTGGTCATAAGTCGAGGACTTCCTATATTCACATGCAGATTAACATAAACACTGCACACAAACTTCAGCTTTAATGCTGGCTGGGGAATTCTGGGAGTTGAAGTCCTCCTCTCATAAAGTTGCCAAGGTTGAGAAACACTTAATGTAAATGATTTCAAATGCCAGAATTGGCATCGGGACTACAATGAGGCACATTGTCGATTGTTCCTGCTTTGCAAGGTGTGCCAATCCACAAAGCCGAGGCACCTTCCCCCCAAAAAATGGATTTTGTTGCTTGCAAAATCTACAACTACACAGGTTGGGGGTTTGGTTCCAACCCCTACCTCAGCAGTTTTAGAAAGCGAGGCTTAGAAACTAGATTGAAACTGTCATAATTAAAGATAAAGCAGGCCGGTAAGCAGATTAGACGAAAAGCCAGGAATTTTGTTTAAAAAGAAAAAAATCCCTCCAGAGAAATGGATAAGAAAGAAACAAGGTCATTAAGGAACAAAGGGAGATAAAAAAAAAATTCACCTGAAACAGACAGAGGATATTGGGCCTGGGGGAAAAAAGAAATCCCAGCTAATTAACAAAGCAAGAACGTGTGTGTGTGTGTGTGTGTGTGTGTGTGAGAGAGAGAGAGAGAGAGAGAGAGAGAGGGGGGGGGGGGGAGAATGGTAGATATAAATAGACAGTGATAGATAGATGATAAATTGGATGGATGGATGGATGGATGGACAGATGATAGATTCAGACAAACAGACACATTGATGATAGACAGACAGCAATAAATAAATGACCAGATAGATAGATAGATAGATAGATAGATAGATAGATAGATAGATGATAGATAGATAGATAGATAGATAGATAGATAGATAGATAGATAGATAGATAGATAGATTATTGATGGATGATGGATGATGGATGGAGAGAGAGAGAGAGAGAGAAAGTAGATAGACCTTACTATATGAGAAAGGGAGAGAGAGGGGGGGAGAGAGACAGAGAGACAGAGAGAGACAATGATAGATATAAATAGATGGCGATAGACAGATGATTGATAGATAGATAGACAGACAGACAGATTATAGATAGATGAGAGAGATAGATGATGGATGGGGAGAGAGAGAGAAAATGATAGATATACATACATGGTGATAGATAGATAGGTAGATAGATTAGATAGATAGATAGATAGATAGATAGATAGATAGATAGATAGATAGATAGATAGATATAGATAGATAGATAGATAGATTATAGATGGATGATGGATGGAGAGAGAGAGAGAGAGAGAGGAGAGAGAGAGAGAGAGAGGAGAGAGAGAGAGAGAGAGAGAGAGAGAGAGAGAGAGAGAAGCTAGATAGACCTTACTATATGAGAGAGAGAGAGAGAGAGAGAGAGAGAGAGAGAGAGAGAGAGAGAAGCTAGATAGGCCTTACTATATGAGAGAGGGAGGGAGAGAGAGAGTCAGTCAGTCAGTCCATGGAGATTCACAGTCACCTTTGTTCCAAAGGTGGTTTTCCAAAAGGCAACTGGACTTCCTTGTTGTTGTTGTTGTTTCCTTGAAAACATTTTGTTTCTAATTCAAGAAGCTTCTTCAGTTCTCAAATGAACGTTGGGGAATGGGAGGATTTATATTTTTGGAAGATGACTAACTCCTAATTCTTTTTTTACGCTAAACACACCCAGTTCCTGGGACTTAATCATTCTTCATGGGATTTAACCTTCAATAATTGCCTCACCATCTTTTGTCTTTCTTCTCGGCATTCTTTCTCATTTGGAGCCCAGCGCTACAAAACAACAACAACAACTATGATTTAGGTGTGGTTTTCATGCTACCTGCCACATCCTAAAAATTGATGGGGGGAAAACTAAGTCACTCTGCAAAAAACTAAAGGTTTTGAGCTTTGTCCTGTCTCCTATTTTAGCATGCACCTGGTGCTTGGGTTTTTCTGTTAATGGATGAGGGTATGTCCTATTGCTCGTCAGTTCCAACATAGAACAGAATAAAAGACTTGGAAGGGACCTTTGAGGTCTTCTAGTCCAACCTATGCCATTTCAGACAAATGACTGCCCAGTCTCTTCTTAAAAGCTTCCAGTGATGGAGCAACAGGGGTGGGCTGCTGGGGGTTTGGGAGAATCTCTAGCTAAAATTCTATGCAGTTCGGAGAACCCTCACATCCCACTCCTGGCTGGCCCCGCCCCACCCCTCCCCTCCCCTCCTAGGAGTCCCCCAAACGGCCAGTTTTGGGTGCAGGTAAGTGTAAGGCGCGCACACAGAGGCTTGGGGAGGGCAAAAAATAGGACGACTGGAAGGCCACCAGAGGGCCTCCGGAGCCTGGGGAGGCTGTTTTGCCCTCCCGGAGGCTCGAAAAAAGCTTCCGGAACCCAGGGAGGGCAAACACATGCATACATACAGGAGGCCAACTAGGCCACGCCCACCATGGCCACACCCACCCCTAAGGAGCACCCACAATTTCTGGTGGCAAGCCGTTCCACTGGTTAACTTTTCTAACCGTCAGGAAATTTCTCCTTAGTTCTAGGTTGCTTCTCTCCTTAGTTAGTTTCTATCCATTGTTTCTTGTCCTGCCCTCAGGTGCTTTGGAGAATAATTTGACACACACACACCCTTTTGTGTGTGGGGGGGGGGGGGAGAAATTGGATGCAAGGAATAAAGAAATCAAGTTGCCGTTATCAATCTTTGGGTGATCAAGACCAAGAATCTGTTTTGTATGCTTACGTAGTAACCAAATACCCAAAACAGGTCAAGATTTTTTCCAGCGTGGGATCAGAATGGCAATGCCTGGATTCTTGGTTTACTGAAAATAAATCAACAAGGAAGCCATTGATTGGGCATGAATGCATGCCTTGACTGACATTCTTCTTTGATGGCCAAGAGATCTGACAGCTGGCCTTTTAGGAAGGAGGAGCCATTCTGACATTTATCCCAAATTCCCAGCTGATCAGCTGATTACTGCAAAGTTTGGCTTTAAAATTCGTAGGAATTGAATTCTTTCTGGAGGAGATTTTTGGGAAGAATATGACACCGGTACAGGCAGTCCTTGACGCACGACGACAATTCAGCCCAACATTTATGTTTCTAAATGAGTGGTGCAGTAGCCTAGTGGTGGAGCTCTTGCCTTGCAATCAGGAGGCTGTGAGTTCGATCCTAGGTAGAGACAGATATTTCTTTCTCTGGACATAATGGGAATATATCTGCTGGGGGAAAAACTCCACATTGGCAACAGGAAGGGCATCCGGCCAGTAAACACTCGGCTCCATTCAGTTGCACCAGACTCCACCCCGCAAGGGATTATGGGGTCATTAAAAGAAGATGATGATTTATGTTTTCTAAGTGAGATGTTTGTTAAGTGAGTTTTGCCCCATTTTACGACCTTTCTTACCACCGTTAAGTGAATCATTGCAACTCGATAAACTGGTAACCTGTTCGTTAAGTGAATCTGGCTTACCCATCGACTTTGCTTGTCCGAAGTTTGCAAAAGCTGATCACACGACCCCAGGATACAGCAACTGTCATAAATATGAATCATTTGCTATCTGTGTTTTGGTCACATGACTATGGGGATGCTGCAACAGTCATAATTATGAAAAACACTTTTTTCAGTAACTTTGAACGGTCAGTAAATGAGTCAAGAACTACCTGTAGAAGCATGCAACATAAGATATTGACAATAATATGGATGGGGGTGAAAATTTAGGTGTGTCTTATACATCTAACGTAGCCCTGCCCACTCACTGGCCCCCACCCTTTGGCCTCTGCCTCCCAACAGTTTCCTCCTTGCAACAAGCAGCAAGAAGAAACAGCTTGTTTCAGCTTCAGCACAGCCTAATTAGCACAAGTTGGTTGGATCGACCTGCCAACTCTCAGCTGTTTTGCTCTCAAGCTGTTTTGCGGTGGCCTTTGTTGCTTGCTGCAAGGAGGTAAATTGCTGGGAGCAGATTTTTTTTTTCCTTGTGCTAATCAAGCTGTGCTGAAAACGAAAATGAAAGTAAAGCAGGCTGTTTGCTGTTTGCTGCAAGGAGGCAAAATTGCTGGGAGGCAGAGGCAGATTTCTTTTTCTTGTTTTCCTCACCAAAAAAGGTAGGTGGGTCTTCTAGTCCAGAGCGTCTTATACTCTGAAAAATATGGCAGCCCATACAAGGACCACCAAGCTGTTCCTTTCTTCAAATGCTTTGTCCATTTTTTCCCCCTCGGCAAGTATCTTCTTGGCTGGGACCAAACCATTCAATTTTTTGCTTCTCCCAACCCAAAGCGCTTTGTTTCAAAATGCTTCAGGCTTTAAGATTTTTGTCGCCTTACCTCAGACAATGAATTTTGTGCAGAAGTCAAAGAAATGGCCTCTTTCTGACAACCTCTCCCATGCAAAGCACAATCGTACAGACCCAGAGTCAGCTAATTTTTTTCCAGTGAGCCCATCAATCTTGGGGATGTGAGCAGGATTGTTTTTTTAACTCGTCTGACCGGTTTGGGGCATTTTGAGGGAAGGCTTTTCTCGATTTACAAGCTCGGTTTTCAAGCTACAGACAGTCCTCAACTGAAGACCATCTGAAATTTCAGTGGCACTGACCTACAACTGGTAGTCCCATTTACTGGTGGCCCTTGAGATACGACCACAACTGAGCCCAAAAGTAATTTTGTTTGCGGAGTGTTATGTGAGTTTTGTCCCATGTTACAACTTTTCTTGCCACAGTTGTTAAGCTGCCATATATTTCGGAATATAAAATGCACTTCCCCTGCCCCCCCAAAAGCAGATGGAAATTTGGGTACCCACTGACCCCCCACCCTTTGGCCTCTGCCTCCAAGCAATTTGCCTCCTTGCGGCAAACAACAAACAGCTTGTTTCCGTTTCAGCTTCAGCACAGCCTGATTAGCACAAGGAGCTGATTGTCGGTTGGATTGGCCTCCTGACCATCAGCTGTTTCAGGCTGCAGGGATTGCCATAGCCTATTGCCTATTCCGATCCCCGCCACCCAGAATCGGCAGAAAATGGGGCACAGAGACGCTGAAAAGGGAAGTGGCAGTAGGCTATGGCAATCCCTGCAGCCAGAAACAGCTGATCTTCGGGAGGCCGATCCAACCGACAATCAGCTGCTTGTGCTAATCAGGATGTGCAGAAGCTGAAACTGAAATGGGCTGTTTGCTATTTGCTGCAAGGAGGCAAATTGCTGGGAGGCAGAGGCAGATCTTTTTTTTCTTGTTTTCCTCCCCCAAAAAGGTAGGTGCGTCTTATAGTCCGGAGTGTAATACAGTACTCATTGCATTTATTAAGTTAGTAACATGGCTGTGAAGTGAATCCGGCTTCCTTATGGACTTTGCTTATCAGAAGGTCGCAAAATGACCCCAGGACACATCATCCCATGACCCCAGGACACTGCAACATTAAACGCTTGGCAACTGACTCATATTTATGACGGTTGCGATGTCCCTTTTGCGACCTTCTGACAAGCAAGGTCAACGGGGAAAGCCAAATTCCCTTCACAGCCGTGTGACTAATTTAATGGCTGAAATAATTCACTTAATAAAACCGGCAGGAAAGTTCGTAAACGGGGCAAAACAAACGTCTTGCTTAACCAAATAAATTTTGGGCTCAATTGCAGTCCTACGTCAAGGACTATCTGTATAAGGCCTCCGAGGCCCCCTCCAACTCTATTATTCTATTTGTACATTTTAGAATAAAATAGAATACCAGAGTTACAAAGGGGCCTTAGAGGTCTTCTAGTCCAACCCCCTGCTCAGGCAGGAAACCCTATACCAGTGACGGCTAACCTTTTTGCCATCGTGTGCCAAAAGTATGGGGAGTGCAGAGGTCGTGACCATGCGTGCCCATACCCATAATTCAGTGCACCCCCCCCCCCATGCATTCGCACGCAACACCCCTGGGCTCTCCCCGCTTTTGGCACAGTGGGCTCAGTAGGCCCGTTTTTTGCCCTCCCCAGGCTTCTTAAAAACGTCCAGTGTTGGAGCATTCACAACTTCTGGAGGCAAGTTTTTCCACTGATTACTTGTTCTCAGTGTCAGGAAATTCCTTCCTTAGTTCTAGATTGCTTCTCTCCTTCATTTTGTTGAAAAGCTCCGCTCTCTAGCAAGCTCCCTTAGATCCAGCTGAATTGCTCATTCTTCTATATTTGCCAAGAAGAGACTGGACAACCCTTTGTCTGAAACGACGTAGGATTTCCTGCTTGAGTTGGGGGTTAGACTAGAAGACCTCCAAGGTCCCTTTTCATCCTGCATTCTATGTTCTACTCCTGTGATGGCGAGCCTATGGCACGGGTGCCACAGGTGGAACGCGGAGCCATATCGGTGGGCACGCGAGCTCAGCTCCTGCCAGTCAGCTAATTTTCGGGCCTTCTGGACCCACCAGAAGTCAGGAAACAATCTGTTTCCAACCTCTGGAGGGCCTCTGGGGGGTGGGGGGTGAGGCCGTTTTTGCCCTCCCCAGGCTCCTAGAAAGGCTCTGGAGCCTGAGGAGAACAAAAAACAGGCCTACCAGGCCCACCGTGCCATCGCGTGCCAAAAGTGGGGGGAGCACGTGGGGGCGGGGCACATAGAATTATGTGCCCCGCCCCCACTGTTCTACTCTATCCTTTAACTTCTCTGCCTGTTTGGCAAACCGCAATGTAAGGATTCTTTTCCTGGGCTTGTCTTTTGTTATCCTTAGATCTTTGTGTTTTCTGGATGTGTGTGTGTGTGTGTGGTTTTTTTTAAAGCTTATATAAAGCTCGCACATTCCTTCCTGCTTCAGATTTGCAAATCTTGCAATTAATTACCAAAGAGACATGGTAAATAAATCCAAGCCCTGCTCGTACCCAAAAGGAGGGGCACCTCTTGCGCTCTCTCTCTCTCTCTCTGTGTGCGTGTGCTTGTGTGTGTGTGGGCCGGGCTGGATGTTTGCTGGGTGAATCAGTTCTGCCACTATTTTCTTCTTGCCAAGCCATTAGGAGCTCAATGAATCATCTCAGCAAAAAAAATAAAATAAAAAAAGAGGGAAACTCCCAAGTCTTTCTGGAAGCTTTATTGAGGGAAATGCTTCTTGCTGGAACTTTGGAGAAGTTTGCGTAAAAAAAAACAAAAATCAGGGAGCCCACAAAGCGGAGGCAGAGGGCCACCTAAAAATTCCACATTTTTTTCCTGCTCCAAGGTTTTTTTTTTCCTTCTTCCAGCTGTGGGAAGCTCCACCCCTCCTAGAGGAATGAAATATTTTGAGAAATATATATTTTAAAAAAAGCCAGAATATTATATTTCCCTAAAGAAGAAATGTTAGGAAATGGTCATTGTCTAACTAGTTGGCCAGGTAATATATAAGCCAACATTATATGTTTATAGCATGAATAGGTATAATATAGCTTCAAGAGTATTGCTGAGTTATTCTGCATCCTGATTGGATGAGCTCTGTAGAAACTGTATTTAAGGAGAGTTTGATTATGGTCAGTGTGGACATTACACCATATTGTTACCTGCTGCTATGTTGTAGATATCTTTGGTCTCTTTACATAGTCAATTTGATCATGGTTTATTTATTACTGTTTTTATGAACTGTTTTATATTGTTCCTGAATGATTCATGTATTGTTTTACGAACCGGTAAGAAGTTTTGTATCTCTGGATTGATTATACATGGCTAAGACTTGGATTGGTAAAAGACTATGAATTTGCTTTGCTCTATAAGTAAACTACTTTAAAAACCAGTTTGTATGCTACTCTCAGCACTGTTTCCGTGCAAAAAACCTCTATGCTCTGCTTCATAACCGTTCCTGGTTATCTCACAACTATATCCTTAACAAGAAACATGTTTTTAAAGACAGAAAGCAGCCCCCAAGTTTTTCTTAATAGCCCCAGCAGGACTGGGCCAGCCTATCTGCAAGACAAAAGACCTTCAGCTCAGGGGTGAAAACTACTTACCTTCCCTACTGGTTCGGAAGTGCATGCGCCATTGTCAAAGTGCGATTTTGGACCCTCTGCGCATGCGCAAAGAACCCCTCGCTAAATTTTTTGAAGGCCACCCCTGATCCTATGATTCTATGTACTAAGTCCTCCTGGTTCACGATATCCTAACTCTGAATGGTCACTAATATCAAGCTTTTTCTTTGGGTCTTCAGGCCTGCCGCAACTGATTGCTGTGGGAAACTGGGAAAGGGGGATTGTATGGATCCAGGGTGATATGTAGTCATAATAACATTCCTTTCTCAGAAGTCAAGGACATCTTGCCCTGCATCTGGAGGGCTGGAAGTGGGAGGCATCTCTAGTTGAGATGCAGCTTTGATTGGACCATGTGATGGACATGTGGATGTTGGGCAGGGATTTGAAGTTTTCTTTGGGTGGGGAAAACTTGGAAGCTTTCAGATTCGGGTTTTCCCAGATGTGCCAATATGACATCTCTAATAAAATGGAACTTTGAGGAACTTCAAGCCTTGGTGTTTTCTTTCGTTGGGAGTGTTACTTGGAACCCTGACAACCAAATGAGTAGTTGTTAAGCAAGGAGTATGTTTACTCTTATAACACTGTTTGATTTTAGTGTATATCATGGTCTGATTAATCCTATTTTAATATCTTTCTCTGGACATTTTTTTAAAAATTTGATTTATATGCCACCCTTCTCCGGAGACTCAGGGCGGCTTACAGTGCGTTAAGCAATAGCCTTCATACTTTTGTATATTTATATTTATACAAAGTCAGCTTATTGCCCCCAACAAACTGGGTCCTCAATTTACCCACCTTATAAAGGATGGAAGGTTTAGTCGACCTTGAGCCTGCCTGGGATTGAACTCACAAGTAATTGCAGCAGCTGGATCTTAAATGGTGTCTTTATAGGAGGCATTACTCCCCTACGCTACTCAGGCTCAGGCTTAAAACAATGCCTCTTGTGATCAAAATTTATTTAGCTGGGAAAGTTCCTATTTGTTTTTTTTTTTAGGAGAGGGATGCAAAGGGACGGTTATCCTTGAGAAAGTTCTACTATCTCGGGTTTTGAATAGTACTTGTTATAGTGTATAGATTGTTTATATAAACTGGAGGATTTCTATAAGGAAAACAAATTTTGGGAAGCGTGGGAGCATGGTTAGAGAGATAGAAACATAGAAGGAATGTGTGGTAATTGGGACAACCTTGAATTTTACATTTCAGTGGTGAAATGTAAAATTTGTTACTACCGGTTCTGTGGGCGTGGCTTGGTGGTGGGGGGTAATGTGACTGGGTAGGCGTGGCCAGGTTTTATTTTTTTTTTACTTTTAAAAGCATTTTTTTCTACAACCTGGTTGCAGAAAAAAATGCTTTTAAAAGCCTCTGACGATCAGGCAACTCAGCTGGGATCGTCAGAGGCTTTTAAAAGCATTTTTTTCTACAAAGTTGTAGAAAAAATGCTTTTAAAAGCCTCTGACGATCCCCTCTGAGCCGCGCGATCATCAGAGGCTTTTTTTTTTTTTTACTTTTAAAAGCATTTTTTCAGCCAAACAGGTTGTAGAAAAAATGCTTTTAAAAGCCTCTGATGAGTGTGCGGCTCAGCTGGGCATGGGGGTGAGGGGTGGGCAGGGATTTTTGCTACCGGTTCTCCGAACCACCTGCCACCATCGCTACTGGATTGGGTGATCCGGTCTGAACCAGGAGCATTTCACCCCTGCCTTCAAGTGTTCAGTTTCACTGCTAAAGTCAAAACTTCTGTGTTAATGCAAGTACTGTGTTTATTAAGACAATAATTATTTCTTGATAGTAACAGTAGAAGTACGGGAAAGTTAGCAGGTTTGCTAATTATGAATTATGTAAACTAATCTATGCTTAGAGTCTATGCATATGTATGACCACATCATTTCCTGAAATGTATAAATACAGGTAATCCTCAATTTACAACAGTTCGTTTAGTGACCATTCAAAGTTGCAACGGCACTGGAAAAAAGTGACTTATGACCGTTTCCCCACACTTATGACCACTGCAGCATCTCGACGATCACGTGACACAAAATTCAGGCACTTGGCAGTTGGCTCCTATTTGTGACGGTTGCAGGGGGTCACGCGACCCCTTTTTACGACCTTCTGACAAGCAAAATCAAGGGGGAAGCCAAAATCACTTAATAACAGAGTTACTATGTTAACCAATACAGTAATTCACTTAACAACTGTAAGGAAGAAAAATCGTAAAATGGGACAAAACTCACTTAACAAATGTTTCACTTAGCAACGGAAATTTTGGGAACGATCGCGGTTGTAATTCAAGGACTACCTGTATAATGTATCTTTTTGTCTGTAGGAGTCCCTCTTTTTATTTTCTGGATTAAATTAATTCCTCCAGTGTACACTTAATTAATAAATACTGTCTTTCCCCCCAAATAAGGCCCTGTTTTATATTTTTTTGAACCCCAAAATAAGCGCTTGGCCTTATTTTCGGGGAGATCTTATTATTTTCGGGCGCTTGGAGCAAGATGGGACTCCTCTTGCTGTCTTACTTGATTTCCAGTTCTGCGTTTAAATATTTTCCTGGAGGGCTTATTTTATAGCGCATGCCCTCAAAAGCCCGATTGGGCTTATTATCAGAGGATATCTTATTTTCGGGGAAACAGGATATATACAGGGAGTCCTCAACTAAGAAACATTTATTTAGTGACCGAAGTCACAACAGCACTGAAAATGCATGACTTATGACCCATTTTCAAACTTACAACCATAACAGCATTCTTACAGTCATGTGATCAAAATTCAGATGCTTGGCCAGTGACTCGTATTTATGACCGTTGCACCATCCTGGGGTTGTGTGATCACCATTTGTAACTCATGCGCTAGTCACCTCATGTATGGACTACTGTAACGCTCTCTACATGGGGCTGCCCTTGAGGGCCACTCGGAGGCTTCAGCTGGTGCAAAATGCAGCCGCGTGGGTTGTGATGGGAGAGTCCCGATACTCCCATGTTACATCCCTCCTGCGCGACTTGCATCGGTTACCAGTTGCCCTCCGGGTGAGATTCAAGGTGTTGGTGATGACCTATAAAGCCCTACATGGCTTAGGCCCAGGATATTTGACGGACCACCTGCAGCCAGCAACGACACCCCATCACCCAGTCCATGCCCATAGAGAGGGCTGTTCAGGGTGCCGTCGGCTTGACAGTGTCAGTTGGCGGCTCCCAGGGGTAGAGCCTTCTCTGTGGGTGCACCCACCCTCTGGAATCCGGTTGGCTCCTGATCTTCGCACCTTCCGCCGCAAATTAAAAACTTGGTTATTCAAGTTCCCCAACCTGGACTGATGCGGTTTAAGGGTTTTAAGTTTTATTGGGTCTATTTAGATTTTAACTTTGTATTGTGGCTTTGTGCATTTTATTATTGTGAGCCGCCCTGAGTCCATTGGGAGATAGGGTGGCATATAAGCCAAATAAAATAAAATAAATAAACCTTCCCAGTCGTCTTATGACAAGCAAAGTCAATGGACGAAGCCAGATTCATTTAACGATGACATGATTCGCTTTAACAACTTCAGTGATTCGCTTAATAACCGTAGCCAAAAGGATCGTAAAATTGGACACAACTTGCTCAGCAACTGCCTTGTGCT
This sequence comes from Masticophis lateralis, assembly GCA_030761175.1. Lineage (NCBI taxonomy): Eukaryota > Metazoa > Chordata > Lepidosauria > Squamata > Colubridae > Masticophis > Masticophis lateralis. Next base: position 84,452,890 of record JAUDYJ010000006.1, on the reverse strand, counting down.
TAGCAACAAACATTTCGTCTCCCGTTGTGATCATAAGCGGAAGACTACCTATACTCCTGTGAGCCTTGATTATCGGTTCAAGGTCCTGAGTTCGATTCCACGCTTGTTTGAGCACATTCTGCATCTACACCAGAGGTCTTCAAACTCGGCAATTTTAAGACTTGTGGACTTCAACTCCCAGAATTCTCCAACCAGCATAGCTCCAGCATAGCACAACTGGCTGGAGAATTCTGGGAGTTGAAGTCAGGGGTGAAATGCTCCCGGTTCGGACCGGATCACCCGATCTGGTAACGATGGTGGCGAGTGGTTTGGAGAACGGAGAGCAAAAATTCCTGCGCCTCCTCCCCCCCATGCCCAGCTGAGCTGCAGGATCATCAGAGGCTTCTTTTTTATACTTTTAAAAGCATTTTTTATACCACCTCTTCCGACCAAAAAATGCTTTTAAAAGTATAAACAAAAAGCCTCTGATGATCACGCGGCTCAGCTGGGATCATCAGAGGCTTTTCAGAGCATTTTTTTCTGCAACCTCTTGGCCGAAGAGATGGTAAAAAAAAATGCTTTGAAAAGTCTCTGACGATCCCAGCTGAGTTGCCTGATCGGCAGAGGCTTTTCAAAGCATTAGAAAAAGTGCTTTGAAAAGTTAAAAAAAAAAAGTTGGCCACGCCCACCCAGTCACATTACCCCAGCAAGCCACGCCCACAGAACCGGTAGTAACAAATTTTACATTTCACCCCTGGTTGAAGTCCACAAGTCTTAAAGCAGCCAAGCTTGAAGACCTCGGATCTACACTATCTCTCTCCCTCCCTCCATCATGGCTAAAAACCCTAGGCAGCCACTAGATGGCAGCAACGATTCCCATGAAGGACTCAGGAAGACCCCTAACTCTGGATTCATCCTGGTGACATTTGTTCATTTTTGGACCAATGACCTTTGCGTTTTCATAAAAGTTCACGTTTCGAACTCTTAACCTGAGGGAAATTTTTGTTCCAGAAAAGGAAACTTTTTAAAATAAAATGACGAGCGAGGAAACCCTGATGGGGGACAATTGACGGGATTTAGCTTCCATTTCACCACAGAGCTGCAAAATTGTCTTTCTTTTCTTTTCCTGCAGCGGCCGGCAAATATTGCCAAAACAGGAAGACTGTTAGACAAGATTCCCTGGCCAATGCCTTTGTTATTGCCAAAATCCTAACCTTGGCAGAGCCATCTCAACAGCCTGTGCCTTTAGGGTAATGTTGGAGCCAAAGAATGGCAGGCCGGGACATGCCCCTTTGGCTTGGCAATCGGTGGGCATCGGGAGGTTGGCATTGCTTGCTTCATGTTCTGCAGATGCCAAACCATTCTTTCATATCAGAATTGGCCAACAGAAAAAAAAAAAAAAGTAGGGTTGGCAGCAGCGAGAATTGTATTTGCCCAGCATTGGAAAACTGAGGAAATTCCTACAGGGGAAAATATAATTTAAAAAACAAAAATACTAGAATGTGCAAAAATGGATAGTTTAACACTAAAGATAAAGGACAAGGAAGGTATAGGATATTTTTTTAATACGGGATCTGTTTTTATCAATGGTTGGATCATAGAGGTAGAAGTTAGAAGTTAAAAGAACCATCAATATGTATAAACAAACTATACCGTGACTATTATTATTATGCATTGTAAGCTGCCCTGAGTCTCCGGAGAAGAGCGGCATATAAATCAAATTTTTTAAAAATGTATATTATTATTATTATTATTATTATTATTATTATTATTATTATTATTATTTATATTATGTATATTATTATGTATATTATTATTATTATTATGTAATCAGCCCCAATCCAGGAGCCCTCAGGAAGTCGCTTTCACGACAAACTATTTTGTATTACATGTATATTTACTGACAAAGAAATAAAGGAAGACCAGTATACATCTATTTCAAGCTATATAGCTCTCATCAGTTAGCCATACCCTTCTGGGATTCGAACCTGTATAGGGTTGGAAGATCTGGGTATCAAAAGAGCCACTGGAAAAAGAGTTAGGAGCCAACAATGTGAGGCGGCAGTGAAGTTTTTACACTGAGGCAAGAAAAACCAACTGTGTAAAGAACTTGGTTTGATGGCAGTAAATGTGAGAAGGGGTAGAATATCAAGATGATGTGAAGTTCTAGGACAGTGATGGCTAATCTTTTTGCCGTCACGTGCCAAAAGCGTGGGGAGCATGGGAGGGGGGGTCACGTGCGGGTGTGCCCACACACATAATTCAATGCACCTGGTACTCCCCTCGCTTTTGGCACGTGATGGCCCGGTGGGCCCGGTAGGCCCGTTTTTTGCCTTCCCCAGGCTCCAGAGGCTTTTTGGGAGCCTGGGGAGGGCGAAAACAGCTTTCCCCACCTCCCCAGAGGCCCTCCGGAGCTGAGCTAGGGCAATGCTTGCGTGCCCACCAATATGGCTCCGCGTGCCACCTGTGGCACAGATGCCACAGGTTTGCCATCACGATTCTAGGACATCTTTACAAAGCCTTAGTAAGACCACCCTTGGAATACTGCATCCAACTTTGGTCATCACAATATAAACAAAATGTTGAGAGTCTGGAAAGAAGGTGGAGAAGAGCAAGAAAGAATGATTAGGAGGCTAAAACACACAAAGAAGGGTTACGGGAATTGGGTATGTCTAGTGTAATGGAAAGAAGGACTGGGGGTGACACGGTAGCAGTGTTCCAATATTTGAGGGGCTCCTACAAAGACGAAGGGGTCAAACTATTTTCCGAAGCACCAAGAGGCAAGACGAGGAAGAATGGATGGAATCTCATCAAGGAGAGAAGCAACCTAGAAACTTCCTGACAGGGAGAATAATCAATCAGTGGAACAGCTTGCCACCAGAAATTGTGAGTGCTCCAATACTTGTCAAGAAGAGACTGGAGGACCATTTGTCTGAAATGGTATAGCGTCTTATGTTTGAGTAGGTGGCTGGCTGAGGAATTCTGGGAGTTGAAGTCCACCTTTCTTAAAATTGCTAAGGTTGGGAAGAACCACCCTAGAAGACCTCCAACTCCCTTCCAACTCTTGTTACTCTATGTTCCATAACTCTTTGCTGACATCTTGTGGTCTGCTAGAGCCTTGCAGTCCAATCTGGGATCCTAAGAGTAAATTACAAGGGGGAATAGAGGTTCTTCAATTCCACAAAATGGGATTTTCTTATCTTCTTTATGGAATGTGGATTATATTGAGGGCATGAGACAATTCTCTTACTGTTGTAATAAAGAGATTTTTTTTAAAAAACAACAACCACGAATGTCTTTGTTCCACTATTAAAAAGAAAGGGGGTAATTGCGCTGATGGCCTGTCTCAGCATCTTTTGCCAAGCCCTGAACAGGGAAAGCACAGCTCTCTCTCTACCTGGGTTCATAGGAAATAAACTAGAGATCACACATGGACCTACACCATTCATATCTCGCTCACATGCTCCATGCGTGCCATATGCAAGGAGGCAGTGATGAAATCCAATTTTTTTTTACTACCAGTTCTGTGGGTGTGGCTTGGTGGGCATGGTAGGGGAAGGATACTGCAAAATCCCCATTCCCTCCCCACTCCTGGGAGAAAGATACTGCAAAATCCCCATTCCCTCCCCATTCCTCGGGGAAGGATACTGCAAAATCCACATTCCCTGCCCACTCTTGGGAGAAGGATACTGCAAAATCCCCATTCCCTCCCCATTCCTGGGGGAAGGATACTGCAAAATCCCAATTCCCTCCTCTCTCCTGGGGGAAGGATATTGCAAAATCTTTATTCCCACCACCAAGCCAAGCCCACCAAGCCATGCCCACAGAACTGGTAGGGAAAATCTTTGAATTTCACCACTGACTTGTACCTTTGTTTTTTTCCTGCCCAGATCAGGGGTGGGTTCTAAATTTTTTTACTACCAGTTCTGTGGGTGTGGCTTATTTTGTGGGCGGGGCTTGATGGTCATGTGACAATTCTTTAGGATTTAGCAGAGATACTGGTCTATCAGGCTTTTAATTACTTGAAGAGCTGTACCGGTCTACTCATTTGTTTTTGGAGGTACTGGTCTACTACCCCACTGCCTTTTAACACTGATCAGCTGTAGGGTGGCCCTTTGAAGCCCTGCAGCAAGAGTTTAAACAGTTTTTTTCCTTCTAGCCGATCAGCTGGGACTTGGGAAGCAGCAATAGATTGGGGGTGGGGCCAAATAAAAGATAAGAATAACGTGGGGGTGGGGGTGGTGGGGTGGGAGGGCCCAGCTCCCGAACAAAGAGAACCGGTTCGGTGACATTGTATCATCACCGCTACCGGCTCAGCCGAACCGGGCCAAACCGGGAGGAATCCACCACTGGCCCAGGTGCAATACTTTTCTTTTCTCAAGTAGATTGGAGAAAGAAGGACAGCTCCTTTCTTCAACCTTCTTGTGAAACTAGCCGATTGTGGACAGTGCCAGCATCATAACCCGGGCAAAATTATTCATCTTAATACATAGTAATAGAAATACCTCTGATGGTGACCGCCAAAGATAATTACTTAATGAAACAGGCTACCGAAGGAAAACACGATTGATTCTTGCCTGCTTCTCCAAAAGAGCTGGAGGATAAACATGTGAACTAGCCACCATGACGCATTTCTCATTTGCTGGCATTTCTCATTTGCTGTCTTAATACTTCGTTAAAGGCCGATTCATTTTGTACAGGATACATCCATCAAGAGCAACCACATTAAATCCCCTCTCTGGATGATAACATTTGACTGAGGAAATGCCGGCCTTCCATAAGATAAGGAATTCCCTGCCATTTTTAAAGAGGAAGTTTAAACTTGCTCCACCAAGCAAACTAATCTTTGTTGTGTTGGGCTGAATTGAACAGAGACCGGACTGATCTTTTGGCCCTAAACACTGAAAGAAATAGATTTCATAACGGTTTGCGGCCGAAGAATCATAATCTGAAGGTCTACCAAGATGAACCTTGAGCCCAAAACAATGTTTCATCCATCTTTTGTTATGTTTTTTTGTTCGGTACCCTGGACACCAACCTCGTCATTCACAAGTAAGGTACAGCTCGTTGGATGACCTATAACCTTTGAAAAATTATTAGTTTTCAGGGCAGCCAGGAATCAGCAGTTTTCTCTTTGCTGTGTGTGTGTTTTTTTTTTTACAAAGGAAAAAGCCCAAAACAAACCCCACGGAGAATGTTATTTCTTCTGCTAAAGAAACCCATTTCAAAGTAAGGCAAGGTGTGGAAGCCAAAAGAAAAGGGACTTCTCGAGGTCTTTGAAATGTGGCACATAAAGGTAGTCCTCAACTTACAACGGTCCATTTAGTGACTGTTCCAATGTTACAACGGGGCTGGAAAAAAAGTGATTTATGATCAGTTTTCACACAACCATTGCAACATCCGCATGGTCCCGTGGTAAAAAAATTTGGAACCTTGGCAACAGACTCATAGTTATGACAGTTGTAGTATCCAGGGCAGGAGTGAAATTCCAGCAGGTTCTAACAGGTTCTGGAGAACCGGTAGCGGAAATTTTGAGCAGTTTGGAGAATCGGTAGCAGAAATTTTGTATAGTTTGAAGAACTGGCAAATACCACCTCTGGCTGGACCCAGAGCGGGGTGAGAATAGAGATTTTGCAATATCCTTCCCTCAGGAGTGGGGAGGGAATTGGGATTTTGCATTATCTTTCCCCTGGAATGGGGAGGGAATGGAGATTTTGCAATATCCTTCCCTCAGGAGTGGGGAGGGAATTGGGATTTTGCATTATCTTTCCCCTGGAGTGGGGAAGGAATGGAGATTTTGCAATATCCTTCCCCCAGGAGTGGGGAGGGAATTGGGATTTTGCATTATCTTTCCCCTGGAGTGGGGAAGGAATGGAGATTTTGCAATATCCTTCCCCCAGGAGTGGGGAGGGAATTGGGATTTTGCATTATCCTTCCCCTGGAGTGGAGTGGGAATGGAGATTTTGCAATATCCTTCCCCCAGGACTGGGGAGGGAATTGGGATTTTGCAGTATCCTTCCCCCAGGAGTGGGGTGGGACTGCAGATTTTGCAGTATCCTTCCCCTGCCATGCCCACTAAGCCACGCCCACCAAGCCACACCACACCCACCAAGCCACGCCCACAGAACTGGTAATAAAAAAATTTGGATTTCACCACTGGTCCGGGCGTCTTGTGATCCCCTTTTGCAACCTTCTCACAAGCAACGGGGAAGCCAAATTCACTGAAGAACCGTTGTTACTAACTTCACAATTGCAGTGATTCACTTAACAACTGTGGCAAGAAGTGTCGTAAAATGAGGCGAACTCACGAAACAAATATTTCACCGAGTAACAGAAATTTGGGGCTCAGTTGTGGTCTTGTGGTAAAGTTTTTCCCCACCAAACATTTTCATCCCATTGCTATAGCTATTGTGGCAAAACGTTGTGCCTGGATGCATTAAAAGTGGTAATGTAGTTATTATGTTGTTGGTTTTTTTTACGCATGCAGTCCTTTGCACTGGCAGTTAAAGTCCATTAAGTTCAATGAGGCTTAATTCCACGTTAAGTAATGCTGCCTAATTGTATTAAAGAGACTAAATCAGATCAAGTTATTCCCCTTCTACTTTCTAGATGTCCTGGACAGGCTGGAAGTTGATTGAATGCATGATTTGGGAAGAGTGCTTGTGTTTCTGAGAAGTGGAGTCCTCTGGGGCGATGCCTCAGCTGCAAAAAGCTGCCACTGAAATTCATTCCCTCCACATTCGGGCCTTTCTAAGCTGAAAGGAGGCTTTCCCCTTTTTTCAAAAGAGAGAGAGAGAGAGAGAGAGAGGGAAGAGAAAGAAGAAAAAGAGAAAGAGAAAGAAAAAGAGAAAGAAAAAGAAAATGAAAAAGAAAGAGAGAAAAAGAGAAAGAGAAAGAAAGGAAGAAAGAGAAAGAGAAAGAAAGGAAGAAAGAGAAAGAAAGGAGAGAAAGAGGAAGAAAAAGAGAGAAAAAGAAAGAGAAAAAGAGAAAGAAAGAAAAAGAGAGAAAAAGAAGAGATTGAAAGAGAAAGAGAAAGAAAAAGAGAAAGAAAAAGAAAAGGAAAAAGAAAGAGAGAAAAAGAGAAAGAGAAAGAAAAAGAAAGAGAAAGAGAAAGAAAGGAAGAAAGAGAAAGAAAGGAGAGAAAGAGGAAGAAAAAGAGAGAAAAAGAAAGAGAAAAAGAGAAAGAAAGAAAAAGAGAGAAAAAGAAGAGGTTGAAAGAGAAAGAGAAAGAAAAAGAGAAAGAAAAAGAAAATGAAAAAGAAAGAGAGAAAAAGAGAAAAAGAAAGAGAAAGAAAAAGAAAAAGAAAAAGAGAAAGAGAAAGAGAAAGGAAGAAAGAGAAAGAAAGAAAGAGGAAGAAAAAGAGAGAAAAAGAGAGAAAAAGAGAGAAAAAGAAGAGATTGAAAGAGAAAGAAAAATAAAAAGAGAAAGGAAGAGAGAGAGAAAAAGAAAAAGAGAGAAAGAGAAAAAGAGAGATAAAAGAGAGAAAGAGAAAAAAGAGAAAGAAAAAGAAAAAGAGAAAGAAAGGAAGAAAGAAAGGAAGAAAGAAAGAGAAAGAAAGAAAGAAAAGGAAAAAGAGAGAAAGAGGAAGAAAAAGAGAGACAAAAAGAAAGAGAAAGAGAGAAAGAAAGAAAAAGAGAAAAAGAAAAGAGATTGAAAGAGAAAGAAAAATAAAAAGAGAAAGGAAGAGAGAGAGAAAAAGAGAAAGAGAAAAAGAGAGATAAAAGAGAGAAAGAGAAAGAAAAAAGAGAAAGGGAAAGAAAAGAGAGAGAGAAAGAAAGAAAGAGAGAGAAAGAGAAAGAGAAAGCAAAAGAAAAAGAGAAAGAGAAAGAGAAAGGAAGAAAGAGAAAGAAAGGAGAGAAAGAGGAAGAAAAAGAGAGAAAAAGAAAGAAAGAGAGAGAAAGAAAGAAAAAGAGAGAAAAAGAAGAGATTGAAAGAGAAAGAAAAATAAAAAGAGAAAGGAAGAGAGAGAAAAAGAAAAAGAGAGAAAGAGAAAAAAAAGAGAAAGAAAAAGAAAAAGAGAAAGAAAGGAAGGAAGAAAGAGAAAGAAAGAAAAGGAAAAAGAGAGAAAGAGGAAGAAAAAGAGAGAGAAAAAGAAAGAGAGAAAGAAGAGAGAAAAAGAAAAGAGATTAAAAGAGAAAGAAAAATAAAAAGAGAAAGGAAGAGAGAGAGAAAAAGAGGGATAAAAGAAAGAAAGAGAAAAAAAGAGAAAGAGAAAGAAGAGAGAGAGAGAGAAAGAAAGAGAGAGAGAGAGAGAGAGAATGGGGAAGCCAGATTCACTTAACAAGAGTGTTAGTAATTTAAGAACTGCAGCGATTTACTTAACAAATATGGCAAAAAAAGTCATAAAACGGGCAAAACCCACTTAACAACAGAAACGTTGGCCTTAATTGTGGTTGTAAGCAACATAAATTTGGGGTTCAATTGTGGTTATAAGTGGAGGACTACCTGTAATCAATTGACTACAAAAATTGAACTCAGATTTGCTGTTGTTAAGAAAGACATTTGTTAAGTGAGTTTTGCCCCATTTTACATTTTCTTGCCACAGGCGTTAAATGAATCGTCACAGTTATTAAATTAGGAACCAAGGTCTTCAGTGAATCTGATTTCCCCCCATTGACTTTGCTTGTCGGAAGGTCCGAAAAAGGGGAATCCAACGTGACCATGGAATTTTTGCAACCGTCATAAATAGGATCCAGCGGCCAAGGATCTGAATTTTGATTACAAAGATCTCAAAAGGAATTTTAGCAAGCGAGCCACACCAAGCTTCAAAAAAAAAAGAGAGAAATGAGTGAACTAGAGAAGAGATTTCAGTTAGATATTTCTGTTGCTATTCAGGAAACTGTCTGGAAGCCAGAGTTAAGATTTAACCTAAGATTTAATTTAACTTTAATTTAATTTAATTTAAGCTTTAATTTAACTTTAACCTAAGACTGTCTACTGTTGACCTCACCCCATTCCTATGAGGTCTGTAAGGGGCGTGCATAAGCGCACCACCGTGCCTACTGTCCCTGTCTTAATTTTCCCTTTAATTGTATTCATTTTATGTATTCAATTCATGCTTATATATGTTATCTAATCTGTGCTCCACAAAATAAAAATAAATAAATGAGAGCACAGCAGGGAGAGAAAAAACCCTTTCCATGGCACAAAAATAAACCTATATTCTGAGCAGAATCGGTTTTACCTCTCTTTTCATGCATAACTCATGGGGTGCTTACAAGGTCTGACCAAATAAGAGCTTGGATGACCATCATCTTGATGGCCATCGTTGTAGAGCAGGGGTCCCCCAACCCCATGTCTGTGGACTGGCAATCGGCCACAGCATGCCAGAAACCGGGCCCCGGAAACAAGCGAAGCTCCATCTGGGGGATGCAGGCAGCACACGAAACCACGTTCCCTCCGGTCCGCGGGAAAACCTCTCTCCACAGAACCGGTCCCTGATGCCCAAAAGTTTGAGGGCTGTTGGTTTTAGAGCAGGTGTGTCAAACTCGATTTTATTGAGGGCCGCATCAGGGTTGTGTTTGACCTCAGGGGGGCTGTGGAGGTGTGGCCAGGGGTGTGTGTGACTATGCTCGATGTCACTCGTATCAGGACCACCTGTGGTGGTCCGAGCGCTCTGCCAGTGAAAAGGGGCTCCCGAGCTCCGTTTTCGGCCGCAACAGCCTCTCGCAATTGTCTGCTAGCGAAAACGGGGCCTGCGGCCCTTCAGAGCTCAGTTTTTGTTGGCAGAGACACTGTGGGCCGGTCCTTCACTGTTTCCAGGGTGGCTCTGTGGGCCAGATCTGACCCCAGGCCTAGAGTTTGACACCCCTGTTTTAGAATATGCCCTTTAAACTACCAGAAAGCATTTTCGCTCGCACGGTGCCCTATGCTTCCATCGGCCGTCCTGTACGGCAAGTATAAAAAGATACCACTGACAGAAAGACACTGTTCCTATGGCTCAGGGAAGGTGGAGACTGTGAGTCACATACTCCTTCAATGTTCCTTTTACACAGAGATTCAGAAAAAAACCCATATCCTTCCAATAATTGCTGGGTATCCTGGCCATTCCCACACTGCTTGTCTCCAGTGGCTGCTTAAGGATGAACAGTCCATAACTACAGTAGTGGCCAAAATTGTGGAAACCTTTTCGGAAAAGTGTATTTTTGAGGTTGGATGGCTAATAACACCCCTTTTTGTGTGTGTGGAGTTTCAAGATAATCCTATTCTACTGCTAGAATGGCCTGGGAAGAGCCCAGACCTTCACCAAATTGGAAATCTACGGAGGCAACTAAAGAAACTGATTAGTCAGAAGCGACCCAGCAATAAAACCCAGTTAATAGAAGCCATCATTCAATCTTGGTACCACATGAGAACAGCTGAGGAATTAAAAGACTTGGTTCACTCCATGGGAAGACGTTGTAAGGCTGTCATTCATGCTAAAGGTTACCCAACGAGGTATTAACTGACATGGTGATCATTTTTGGCTATCTCATTTTTTCTATGGTGATTTTTGTCTTATCTCGTTTTTTCTACGTTTCCCTTTTCTTCTTTATACTATAACTGCTATTCTAATAGCAAATCCTTCATCAAAGTTACTGCATTACCTTCTTGATTAAATGATCTTTCCATTGATATATAATTTTATGGTACTACTCCCCCCAAAAAAGTGGTGTTATTAGCTGGTTTTAGAAAATACCCTTTTCCCAAAAGGTTTCCACAATTTTGGCCACTACTGTACAGTGCAGGTGGCTATAGATTCTGTGCAGCAGCACTGCGGATTCATCGGAAATACGTGTCTAATCCACCATAGTTATGTTCTATAATGAATGTGGCAAACCGGTGGTGGGTTGCCCCGGTTCAGACTGGTTTGCAAGAACCGGTAGTAAAACCGATAGGCCACACCCACTGCCCCGGATCTCGTCATCTGTGATTTGCGCATGCGTAGAAGCAGTCTGTTGCAAACTGGTAGTAAAGGTAAGTAGAACCCACCCCTATGGCAAACCCTTTCCTCTACTTATTCCTTTCCCTTGACTACGGGCCACAGAGTTTATGGATTGTAATTTTAGTATAGTTAGACCATGTGTATAATTGACAGATTGGATTTTATCATTAGATTTTAGTCATTTTATTATTTTATGCTAGAATTTTTAATTGTGCGTTTACGGAGTGTTTTTATATGTTCTGGTCTCTGACTGTAATAAACTAAACTGAACTGAGTATGCCCTTTGGAAATGTTATTGCTCACCGGGATCTAAAAGCCATTTGGAAGAACGGTGTGTAAATAATTCTTGTGTGTGAAGGAAAAGAATTAGATTTGCTTTATTACCGCTTCTTTATCTCAGCAGATAATAAGTGCAACAAGAATAATAAATAATAATAGCAGCAACAATAAGAACAAGTCCTTCTAGTGATTGTACTGGCATTTTCCTTCGGTTGGGATTTCCAAGAGGCTTACATTCAAAGTATATCATGTTTCGGTTGATCTTGCCAAGAATGGCTTAACAATAATCAGGCTGTTTTTTCATCTCCTGCCCGCCGAGGAGAAAAGTTGACTTCGGTCTTGCTCTCTTCGGAGAAATCTGAAAAGATAAGGATCAGTGAGTCAGGTCTGTCTCGTGAAGGCATTGTCTGGGTTGAGGGAAAAGATTAGATTAAGAGCTGGAAGGGGTCTTCCAGGTCATCTACAGATGAAGGGTCTCTTTCACACAGAAAAGAAAACACCGGGAGCCACAAAACCCTTCCCGTGCCTGACTATTTCTTGAGCGTTCACAAAACTAGCATATGCAGTTGAATTAAACATTCTGTTTTTTTCTGAAACTTTTCTTTTCTTGGATTTATCCATGGTTGGCCTACCAGGGGTTGAAAAGCTCAATAAATCATGTGCCAGTGGGTGTTGCACATTGGTGGTTGTGACACATATTTTGAGTGACAGGGAGCCGCAGCAGAGGGGTGAAAGAGGTTGCTGATCCCTGCGCTAAGGGAAGAGCATCTTCTGCACCAACCTGGCAATGACACGCTCTCCATCTCCTGAGCACCATCTCCAGGATCGGAGTCCTCTTCTGCCGGCATCTTGGGCAGTGGCTGAGACGGAGGCTCCAGATTCGTCGGCACCAGCGGCTTGGTGGTAAACAGCAAGGTGGCACCAGGCCCAGGCGCCTTTGGCAGCTGGAGGAGGCAGGAGCTGGCAGGCAGGGTCTGGTTTGGGGCAAAGGGTGCCTGCGGGGCAGAGCCCCCCCCAATCGTCGCCAAGCCAGAAAATGGTATCGGGGAGGAGAAGGAGTGGGTGAAGGATGGTCCTTGTGTGGAAAATTCATTCCACGGGAAAGCTTGAAAAGCAGGGAGATAACCTAAAGAAAGGAGGAAGAGAGAACAGCCACGCGTTAATCTGCACCCAGGGGAAGGCACCAACAATAACTAGCCAGGAACCAGGGGTGAAATCCAGCAGGTTCTGACAGGTTCCGGAGAACCGGTAGCGGAAATTTTGAGCAGTTCGGAGAACTGGCAAATACCACCTCTGGCTGGCCCCAGAGAGGGGTGGGAACGGAGATTTTGTAATATCCTTCCCCTGGAGTGGGGAGGGAATGGAGATTATGCAGTATCCTTCCCCTGGAGTGGGGTGGGAATGAAGATTTTGCAGTATCCTTCCCCTGGCACGCCCACCAAGTAACACCATGCGCACCAAGCTACGCCCACAGAACCAGTAGTAAAAAAATTTGGATTTCACCACTGCCCAGAACCCAGATGACACCTGTGTAAATGAAAAAGGGGGAAGGAGGGGGGGAAAAGAAAAAAAAATGTTACTATATAAATGTACAATTATGATGTGTGTGAAATCAGTAAAATAGAAAAGAAATTGAGAAGAAAGTATATATAAATAGAAAATCGGGGTTGCTCGGATACCATTTTGGAAAATATTGAATTGAAAATAAATAAAACAATGGAGAGAGAATGGAAAGAGGAGTAGAGGGTTAGACAGGAGGGGAGAAGAGAGGAAGGAGAGAGAGAGAGGAGCAGAAGAAAAGAGTAACTTATGCCCGTTTTTCACTCTTAACAACCGTTGCAGCATTCCCACGATCGCAATTCAGCCGCTTAGCAACCGGTTCACACTTATGACGGTGGCAGCGTCCCAGGGTCACAGGATCTCCTTTTGCGACCTTCCCACAAGCTAAGTCCATGAGGAATCCAGGTTCATTTAACAACCGGGTTACTAACGTAACAGCTGCAGTGACTCACTTAATAACAAGAAAGGTCGTAAAACGGGACAATGTTCACTTAACAAATGGTCTCACTTAACAACAGAAATTTGGGGCTCAATTATGGTCGTAAGTCAAGGACTACCACAATTCACTTAACAACAGTGGCAAGAACAGTCGTAAAAACGGGGCAAAACTCACTGAACGCCACTGTAGCTCAGCAGACTAAAAGCATTGTGATTAACTCCAGCTGCCTGCAATTACTGTAAGTTCGAATCTCCCCAGGCTCAAGGTTGACTCAGCCTTCCATCCTTTCTAAGGTAGGTAAATTGAGGACCCAGTTTGTGGGGCCAATAAGCTGACTTTGTATAAATATACAAAAGTATGAAGGCTATTGCTTAACGCATTGTAAGCCGCCCTGAGTCTCCGGAGAAGGGTAGCATATAAATCAAATTTTTAAAAAAATGTTTCACTCAACGACATAAATTTTGTGCTCACTTGCGGCCGTTCGCTCGAGGAGCACCTGTAACATTAACCTAGGGTCTTTTTTTACCTCCCCTCCCATCCTTGAGGAAGAACAGTCCCGATACCGGATAGACCTTCTGTTAGGAGGTACACTCACCTGAGCTCCCAGCAGATGGCTGTAGTAGGAGGTGAGTTCCTACGTGATTCTGTAGGAAACTTTGAGGACACTCGGCTGCTCCGTAGGTCACAAGTCCGTTGCTTCCAGGCAGCGAGAAAAATGTGGACTTACTGGGTGTAGCAGTCGTGTATTGGACACTGGGCAAGGTGTTGCCAGAAAGATGGATTGGGAAGTGAGACATCTCGTGTTGGGAATACTGGCCGTGCTGATGCATAGCAGAATGGCTATTTGGGTGGAAACAGGGAGCTTCAAAGTTGATTGTAGGCTCCAGTTGTTCAGGATAATTGCAGTCCACAGGAGAACTGGTGCTCAGGTAGAAGAAAGAAAGAAAGAAATTCACCGATTGTTGTTTAGAAGCAGGACTACCAAAGAGTCCTTATATCAGGGGTTTTAAAATTAAAGTTAAAAGTTAACAGTAACAGTTGGAAAGGAACTCGGAGGTCATCTAGTCAAACCTCCTGCTCCAGTGGTGGGTTTCAAAAATTTTTACTATTGGTTCTGGGAGTGTGGCTTGGTGGGCATGGCATGGCTTGGTGGGCGTGGCTTGGGAAGGATACTGTAAAATCTCCATTTCCTCCCCACTCCAGGGGAAGGAGCCTGGTGGAGTAGTGGAGTAAAGCGCTGTTAAATAGCTGCCAGCTGCCTGCAATTACTGCGAGTTTGAATCTCACCAGGCTCAAGGTTGACTCAGCCTTCCATCCTTCCGAGGTAGGTAAAATGAGGACCCGGATTGTGGGGGCAATAAACTGACTTTGTATAAAAAAGAACACCGCTTAGTGGGGGCCCGAAAGCCCTACTAAGCAGGTATATACAAAAGTATGAAGGCTATTGCTTAATGCATTGTAAACCGCCCTGAGTCTCCGGAGAAGGGCGGCATATAAATTGAACCAAGAAAGAAAGAAAGAAAGAAAGAAAGAAAGAAAGAAAGAAAGAAAGAAAGAAAGAAAGAGAGAGAGGGAGGGAGGGAGGGAGGGAGGGAGGGAAGGAGGGAAAGAAAGAAAGAAAGAGGGAGGGAGGGAGAGAGAGAGAGAGAGAGAGAGAGAAAGAAAGAAAGAGAGAGAGGGAGGGAGGGAGGGAGGGAGGGAGGGAAGGAGGGAAAGAAAGAAAGAAAGAAAGAAAGAAAGAAAGAAAGAAAGAAAGAAAGAAAGAAAGAGGGTGGGAGGGAGGGAGAGAGAGAGAGAGAGAGAGAGAGAAAGAAAGAAAGAAAGAAAGAAAGAAAGAAAGAAAGAAAGAAAGAAAGAAAGAGAAAGAAAGAAAGAAAGAAAGAAAGAGGGAGGGAGGGAGGGAGGGAGAGAGAGAAAGAAAGAAAGAAAGAGGGAGGGAGGGAGGGAGAGAGGGAAAGAAAGAAAGAAAGAAAGAAAGAGGGAGGGAGGGAGGGAGGGAGAGAGAGAGAGAGAGAGAGAGAGAGAGAGAGAGAGAGAGAGAGAGAGAAAGAAAGAAAGAAAGAAAGAAAGAAAGAAAGAAAGAAAGAAAGAAAAAGCAAAATCTCCATTTTCTCCCAATCAGCTGGGACTCAGGAGGCTGAGAATAGATGGGGGCGGGGCCAGTCAGAACTACTTCTGTACTTTGAGTACTTCTCCGAACTACTCAAAATTTCCGCTAGAACTGGTGAGAACCTGCTGAAAACCACCTCTGCCCTGCTCACGTAGGAGACCTATACTAGGGATGCGAACGGCTGGCCTTTCTGATCGATAAGCTCAGCGTCTTAGCCACTGAGCCACCTAGCCAAGCTAGGTCAAACTCAAGGCCTGGGGGAGGGGGGCACATCCAGCCAACAGGGTGCTTAGATTTGGCCTGAGGGACCGCCCTGGAAATATCAAAGAACCAACCCGTGGTGCATCTGCCAGTAAAAATGGTGCCCGGGGGGATGAGGTATGCACAGCCTTCTCAGGCTCTGTTTTCGCTGGCAGAGGGCTAACAAAACAAACTCAAAACAATACAAAAGGAGAAATACTTTCCCTTTTTCATTTGACTATGCAAGAAGGGAACAGGAGAGGAGAAAGGGAAAGAGGAAAGACAAAGGAGAAGATGGGAAGAGAGCAAAGAAGGAAAAAAGAAGGGAAGAGGGGAAGGAAGGAGAAAGAGGAAGGAAGGAGGGAGGGAGGGAGGGGGGAGGGAGGAAGGAAGGAAGGAAGAGAAAGGGCCATCTGGGAGGTACGAGCTGCCTCCGGAGCCTCCAGAGTCAGACTTCAGCGAGGCAGAAGAACAGGAGGAGCCTGTTCCCAATGCCCGCATGCACAGAGCTGCCAGAAGGCAAGAACAGCTAAAACAAAAGGGACGACTCAGGAGTAGGGCTTGGAGATGATTGGCCCCTCCCATAAGGCTTAAAAGAGGAGCAAAGGCACGTGGGCCTTTACAGGAAGCAACGTTGTTAATTCTGTACAGTTTAAAGTCTGAAGCTCTGTTTGATTCTGGACTCTGTGTGGCTTTGCCAATGAGGTCTTTGGCAGTGTGTCAAGGGAGATAAAGGTGGGTGATTATTAGCCTTATCCTGAAGGATTCTTTACAACTATTTGGGACTTATCTGTGAATGAACAGAATTCACAGCTGTTGCAATAAACGAGGTTTTTGGGACTACGCGTGTGTTTAACTGACTCAGGAAGCCTAAGTCAGAACACCATGAGCCATGGTGGCGCAGTGGTGAGAATGCAGTACTGCAGGCTACTTCTGCTGCCTGCAATTTGGCAGTTCGAATCTCACCAGGCTCAAGGTTGACTCAGCCTTCCATCCTTCCAAGGCCGGTTAAATGAGGAGCCAGATTGTTGGGGGGCAATAGGCTGACTCTGTAAACCGTTTAGAGAGGGCTGTAAAGCACTGTGAAGCGGTATATAAGTCTAAGTGCTTTTGCTATACAGCAGTCCTGGACTTGCCACCATATGTAAGCCCAATATTACTGAATCATGTTGCTTGTTAAATGGGGTAACATGTGACCAGATCTGATTTTACAACCTTTTTTGCAGGGATCTTCAAACGATGGATCGTAAATTGACAACTATCTGTATTGCAGACTTCCCGATGCACTTTTTTAGATAAGAAAGGCCTGTGACCCATTTGGGTCCAAATTCCAAAGAAGAGAGCCGGAGTGTAATCCCTTTTTTCTTTTCTAGGGCTGGGTCATTATTGCTCCCTGTGGACCAATAAATGACCAGGTGACCCCCTTTTTTCCTGCTTCTAGGCTGCTTGTTTCATGCCCCCATCGGATTCTGAATCTGAGCCGGGAGACGAACAGCTGACAGAGAGCGGGAGAGTGGGTCCGTTGGCTGTGGAGGAACTGGGGAAGGGCAAAGTCAGGCTGGGCAGAGTAGGGGAGAGGTAGAACAAGGGAGAAGGGGTTCAGATGAAGGCCAAGGCCCACCCCCTGCGTATCCTAGGGCGCGCAGGGAAGAATGCAGAAGAGAGCAACACGGGTTGCATGGCTTACGAGGAAGGAAAGGGTCCCCACTTCCCTTCACAAGGCACACCTGGGGATGGAGTTTAAAGGAGAGGCAGTTGAGAGGGGCGTTTGTCGGGAACAAACGCTGAATTCATCTAGTGTTGAGAGTTGGGCCTGCATTCCTGGCATTCCTCCTGACTGTTTGAATTAGTGCTGTGCTACTGTGTGCTTATCTTGTCTTGCTGGAATTATTCTTCGCTTCTGGGACTCCTTATCTTGCCCTGCTAGAGTGACTGATTTGCAGTCATTCTGCTTATAGCATTTAGACTGGAGTATCTGTAACCAGAAACTGTTGCAAGTTGGTGGGAGAGTTTTTCTCCAAGCCGGAGAGTAAACATGAAGTTGGGGGCAAAGTTGGTGCCAATAAAGGGACTCATACCAGTTCTCTGGCTGTGTTGCCTTCGTGCCACGCCCTGGGTGAACACAACTTGCTTACCTTTGATTCTGGACACTGTAAGCGAGGGCATCGCTGGAGCTGCTCTCCTGGCTGGAAGGACTGCATTCACTGGCCAGGCTATCATCCAACATCAACGGAACGATGTGGTGATTGGAGTTAAAGGCCATGTTGAAGGGAAGGTTGGTCCTGCGAATGGGTGGAGGGCTTGGAATAGCAGGAAAGAGCTCTTCCCGGAGGGATCCTAAGCAACCCTGAGAGGTGGTGGCTTTGGTCTGGACGGAGTCATAATAGCTCATCTTGCCGGTCATCGAGGCGACTGCGAAGGAAGAAGAATGGAGGGAGATGAAAGACAAATGGAAAGACCGAGGAGTTCCCGGCAATTGTTGGCAGGAAGGAATATTGAAAGATCTCTCGCACCACAGCTCCCCAGATACATGTAGTCCGGTCACGGAACAACTCGTTTCTGAAGGATCAAGGAAAATATGAAGTGGCTCAACTGTTAAGAAGTAAACAGAGGACTCAGGGGTCAACAGAAGCTTTCAAGATGGAAATGTCAGGGTTCCAAGTAATACCTCCAACGAAAGAAGACTCCGAGGCTTGAAATTCCTTAAAGTTCCATTTTATTAGAAGTGTCATATTGGCACTGGTTTGGAAAACCCGAATCTGAAAGCTTCCAGGTTTTCCCCACCCAAAGGAAAGTCCAAGCCCCTGCCCAGGGCCCACATGTCCATCACATGGTCCAATCCAAGCACCGTCCCAACTAGAGATGCCTCCCAGTCATGCCCCTCCAAGTGCAGGGCAAGATGTCCTTGACTCTCTGAGAAAGGAATGTTATTATGACTACATATCACCCAGGCTCCCTACAATCCCCCCTCCCTGTTTCCCACAGTAGTAAATGTGGCAGGCCTGAAGGCCCAATGCAAAAGATGGCAAGAGAGACAAGTGTGATGTTGGCTGGCTTTGCAACTGCACCTCTGTGACCCCCTTCCCAATCTCTTTTGAGGGGGGCATTGTAGCCTCCGTTGATAATAGACCTCCCCAATTTATTTATTTTTCTATTGATCTCTTTTCCCCATCGTGTTTCTATCTCTTATTCTTAACTGCCTCACCTCTTCCTTTCACAGCATAGTCTTTTATTTTGTTTTGGACAGTAAATAATTGTACTCTTCAAGGATGAAGACTCCGGAGGATTTGAAAGGGGCTTGGAGGTTTTCCTTCCTTCCTTCCTTCCTTCCTTCCTTCCTTCCTTCCTTCCTTCCTTCCTTCCTTCCTTCTCCTTCCCTCCCTCCTTCATTATTTTATCTTCCTTCCCTTTTCTTTTTCCTTTTTCTTTCCTTTCTCCTTTCCTTTCTCCTTCTTCTTTCCCTTCCCTTCCCTTCCTCCTCTTCCTTTCCTTCCATTTCTCCTCCTTTCCTTCCCTTTCTCCTTCTTCTTTCCCTTCCCTTCCTCCATCTCCTTTCTTTTCCTTTCCTTTCTCCTATCCTGTCCTGTCCTTTCCCTTCTCTTCCTCTCCCTTTCCTTTCTTCCCTTCCTCCTCCACCTCTTCCCTCCCCTCCTTTGTATTATTTATATTTCACACTTCTTAACACCTATCTCCCTTTGTAGTCTTTGGAAAGAAAGGCAGCTCTTTAAGAACGAAAGGAATTTTAAATTTAATTTTAAAGGGATGAGCTCCCGTTCCTTATCCCAGCTTCTGCCAACCTAGCAGTTCGAAAGCACATAAAAAATGCAAATAGAAAAATAGGGACCAATAGGGTGGGAAGGTAACAGTGTTCCGTATGCCTTTGGCGTTGAGTCATGCTGGCCACATGACCACAGAGATGTCTTTGAACAGCGATGGTTCTTGGGCTTTGAAACTGAGATAAGCACCGCCCCCTAGAGTTGGGAATGACTAGCACATATGTTTCAGAGGAACCTTTACTTTTAAAGGTTTTGCATTGTTCCCTTTTTAGGGGTATACTATATTTTCACACTGACTTTTATCTCCGTAAACTTAAAACACTGTCCTCAAAATAAGTAAAATTGAGTTCAGGGACAAAAAGTAAATTAATCCAGAAAGTCATGCCTCTTCTTCAGTTGGAGGCAAAGGCATATTTGGAGATTCTTCAGTCCTACAAGGAAGTTTTGAGATGCTCCAAATCTTTTCTTTAAAACAGTGATTTTTATTAAAGATTGAAATTACAACATCAAAAACTAATACAAGCTAAAACGGATAGAAGAATAAAAATTGGAAGTGACCGGAAAGAAAGAAAAAGTAAAAATAGAGAAACAGAAACAAAAGAAATAATACAGTAAAGAAAAAAAATACATAAACAAAAGATTTCCTAACTTCATCACAAATATAAACAATCTCTGTAACATTACTACTTCTTAAATTACAGGAAACAGCCTCTTTTTCCCATATTTCTTATCTGCAAACAAATCCCTAAAGTTTTGTCATTTCAGTCCTGGAGTCTGCATTAATCCATTGAGGGTGACTAGCAATCATAATATTTATTTTATTTAAAAGATTTATACAGATACCCATCTCCTAACAAATCCTGGGCAGCTCTAATCAAAAATTAAAACAAATATAAAAACCGTATTAAGACTTAATAACCCAACGATTTAAAAACAGAACAAAAAGAAAGAACAACTTATGCCAAGTCAAGCTCCTGATATGTTGATGCCTCATCTTATTCCAGCACTTGGGGAAAAAGTAAATATTTTTGGAGTTGAATTGAACTCTGGTCATTAGCAACTGGAGTTTTCTTTTTTTTTTTTGCTTTGAAATGTTTCGCCCCCTCCAAAATGTGAATGTTATGGTCCTCAAAAGAGTGTCCTTTTTCTTTTATGGGAATGTATACTGCCAATTCTAGCCTTCTGGTATTGCTTCTCCTGTCCTGGCCATCCTCTTAGAATAAAATAGAGCTGGAAGGGACCTTGGAGGTCTTCTAGTCCAGCCTCCTGCTCTGGCAGGAGACCCTATACCCATGATGACGAACCTGTGGCACACAGAGCCATATCGGTGGGCACATGACCTCAGCTCCAGCGCACATGTGCATGCCGGCCAGCTGATTTTAGGGCCTTCTGGGCCTACTGGAAGTCAGCAAACAGGCCGTTTCCGGCCTCCAGAGGGCCTCCGGGGGGAGGAGGCTGTTTTTGCTCTCCCAGGCTCCTAGAAAGGCTCTGGTGCCTGGGGAGGGCAAAAAAATGGGCCTACTGGGCCCACCAGGCCATTGCGTGCCAAAAGCGGGGGAAGCATGGGGGGGTCATGCACACATGTGCGGGGATGGGGCACATAGAATTATGGGTGTGGGCACACGTGCATGTGACCCCCCCCCCATGTTTCCCCGCTTTTGGCATGCGATGGCAAAAAGGTTAGCCATCACAGCCCTATACCATTTCAGACAAGTGACTGTCAGTCTCTTCTTAAAAACCTCTAGCGATGGAGCACCATAACTTCTTGTGGCAAGCGGTTCCACTGGTTAATTGTCCTCACTGTTAAGAAGTTTCTCCTTAATTCCAGGTTGCTTCTCTCTTTGATCGGTTTCCATCCATTGTTTCTTGTCCTGCCCTCTGGTGTTTGGGAGAAAAAAATGACCCCCTCTTTTTTGGGGCAGTCCCTCAAATACTGGAACACTGCTGTCATGTCACCCCCTAATTCTTCTTTTCTCTAGACTAGCCAAAACCCAAATCCTGCAAGCTCTTCTTGGTTTCTCCAATGTCGGCTTCTGAACACTCTTCACAGCACTAGACTGCATGCAAGTACATTATTCTTCATGTGTTTTGGTGCATGATCTTTAGGGTGGACAATCCTTACGTCTCAGTGTGTTGGCGGGTTTGAAGACTACCAGTGTGTGATGTTTTCCAAATATGGGTTCTTGGTGTTTTTCTGAGGCTGGCATTTTTCATGCAATGGTTTCATTTCTTTCTTCGGTGACATTAGAGCAGTGGTGGGTTCCTCCCGGTTCGGCCGAGCCGGTAGCGGTGGCGATATGACATCACCAAACCGGTTCTCTTTGTTCAGGAGCTGGACACCCACCCCCGGCCCTCCTCCGTGTTATTCTTACCTTTTATTTGGCCCCATCCCCAATCTATTGCTGCCTCCTGAGTCCCAGCTGATTGGCTAGAAGGAAAAACACTGTTTAAACTGTTGCTGTGGGGCTTCAAAGAGCCGCCCTACAGCTGATCAGTGTTAAAAGGCAGTGTGGTGGTAGACTGGTGCCTCTAAAAACGAATAAGTAGACCGGTGCCTCCAAAAACAAATGGATTGACCGGTGCCTCCAAAAACAAATGGGTAGACTGGTGCCTCCAAAAACGAATGAGTAGACCAATGCCTCCAAAAACAAATGTGTAGATTGGTGCCTCCACAAACGAATGAGTAGACCAGTGCCTCCAAAAACAAATGGGTAGATCGATGCCTCCAAAAACGAATGAGTAGACCAGTGCCTCCAAAAACAAATGGGTAGATCGATGCCTCCAAAAACAAATGAGTAGACAGTGCCTCCAAAAACAAATGGGTAGACTGGTGCCTCCAAAAATAAATGGATAGACCGGTGCCTCCAAAAACAAATGGGTAGACTGGTGCCTCCAAAAACGAATGAGTAGACCAGTGCCTCCAAAAACGAATGAGTAGACCAGTGCCTCCAAAAACAAATGGGTAGACCAGTGCCTCCAAAAATAAATGGATAGACCGGTGCCTCCAAAAACAAATGGGTAGACTGGTGCCTCCAAAAACGAATGAGTAGACCAGTGCCTCCAAAAACAAATGGGTAGACTGGTGCCTCAAAAAACGAATGAGTAGACCAGTGCCTTCAAAAACAAATGGGTAGATCGGTGCCTCCAAAAACGAATGAGTAGACCAGTGCCTCCAAAAACGAATGAGTAGACCAATGCCTCCAAAAACGAATGGGTAGACCGGTGCCTCCAAAAACAAATGGGTAGACCAGTGCCTCCAAAAATAAATGGATAGACCGGTGCCTCCAAAAACAAATGGGTAGACTGGTGCCTCCAAAAACGAATGAGTAGACCAGTGCCTCCAAAAACAAATGGGTAGACTGGTGCCTCAAAAAACGAATGAGTAGACCAGTGCCTCCAAAAACAAATGGGTAGATCGGTGCCTCCAAAAACGAATGAGTAGACCAGTGCCTCCAAAAACAAATGGGTAGACCAGTGCCTCCAAAAATAAATGGATAGACCGGTGCCTCCAAAAACAAATGGGTAGACTGGTGCCTCCAAAAACGAATGAGTAGACCAGTGCCTCCAAAAACAAATGGGTAGATCGGTGCCTCCAAAAACGAATGAGTAGACCAGTGCCTCCAAAAACAAATGGGTAGACCGGTACAGCTCTGCAAGCAGTTAAAAGCCTGGTAGACCAGTATCTCTGCTAAATCCTAAAGAATTGTTACATGACCATCAAGCCACACCCATAAAATAAGCCACGCCCACAGAACCAGTAGTAAAAAAATTTAGAACCCACCCCTGCATTAGAACCCTGGTTTCCAGGCCCGAACTGCAACCAGAGAGGGTTTTTTTTAAATTATTGCTTTAAATCTTGCAAATCTTGCATAGTGGACGGCGAGGTCTCGTCTTTGAGTGCATTGGTAGGAATGGTTAATTTTAATCTGATGACCAAGATTGACAAGAGGTGGAGGTCTCCCCTCACAATCAAGAAGCTGCGAGTTCGATCCTAAAACCTGTTATTGTTACATGGAGCGGGGCAGTTTAAGTTTGGCAGGTGAGGATGAAATTCATGTATTTTGTAGGTGGACTGTAAATCGAGTGGTGCGGTGGCCTAGAGGCGGAGCTCTCGTCTCACAATCAGGAGGTTGTGAGTTCAATCCTAGGAAGAGGCAGATATTTCTCTCTCCGGGCGCGCTGAGAATATATCTGCTGAACAGAACTCCGCATTGGTGACAGGAAAGGCATCCGGCCAGTAAACACTCAGCTCCATTCAGTTGCCCTGACTCCCCCCCCCCACCTCCCCCCGAAAGGGATTATGGAAGATGATGATCAAGATGGGATGAAGAATGGACCATAACATGAGTTTACCGTAACAAGCTAAAGCTTCCATAGAGAAGCCCAAGGAGGTAGGGTTTCTTTGGGCTTTTTCTTTTTTAACTTTTTCTTTTTCTTTCTTAATCGATTTTTCTTCCTTTCAGGCAAGAAAACTACTTAAAAAAGAGATGTGTGACAGCATCCATTGCTTTTTTATATAAGCCAGTTCTATAATGGGGAAAAAGAAAGACTGATGACCAACACTTTCCCACTGGTTCTTTGTTTTCTAGTCAAATGCAAATTGCATTGTTCAAACTGAGACCGAATTTCTTTTTTTGCAACAGATCTTCCCAACTCTTTTGGTCCTGCAGGAAGTTAGCACCCAAACCTCTCCAAAGAAAATGAGATATTTTAAGGAAACATTAAAAGGGCAGAATATTTCCCCTAAAAGGGAGGCAGAAACTCAGCATCCCCCCGCCCCCAAACCTTTGTCAATGGGCCATTAAGGCCTGGGCCAGTCTATTCAACATAACAAAGATCTCCCTCCTTCAGACAGAGCCATAGTAGGAATTGCCCAAAGTCCTCTACCCACCTAGCAAAAGAACTCACTACAGGGCACCTGGGGAGATTGCATCACCCAGCAAGGCTCAACCAAGCCTGGCACTCAAAAAGACAACCTACTAAGTTATCCCTGCATGGCCTCATGGGAGCTTGACAACCAATCAGAATACAAACTCAGATTCAAAGCCCAACAGAGCAGGGGTGAAATGCTCCTGGTTCGGACCGGATTGCCCGATTCAGTAGTGATGGCGGCGGGTGATTCGGAGAACTGGTAGCAAAAATCCCTGCCTCCACCCCCAATGCCCAGCTGAGCCGCGCGATCATCAGAGGCTGGTTTTTTTTTTAACTTTTAAAGTAAAAACCTCTTTGGCCGAAAAAATGCTTTTAAAAGTAAAAAAAAAAAAAAGCCTCTGACGATCGTGTGGCTCAGCTGGGATTGTCAAAGGCTTTTAAAACCATTTTTCCTACAATCTCTTTGGCCAAAGAGGTTGTAGAAAAAAAAATGCCTTTAAAAGCCTCTGACGATCCCAGCTGAGTTGCCTGATCATCAGAGGCTTTTAAAAGCATTTTTTTCTGCAACGCCTTTGGCCGAAGAGGTTGTAGAAAAAATGCTTTAAAACTAAAAAAAACAAAATAAAAAAGTTGGCCACGCCCACCCAGTCACATTAAACCCCACCACCAAGCTACGCCCACAGAACCGGTAGTAACACATTGTACATTTCACCACTGCAACAGAGGGTATAAATCCCACTCCCTCTCTTACCCATTGTTCCTTTTTGCCCAGGACCTCAAAACCATGTTGTCCTGTCCACCATTAAACCATCTTTCCATGCAGTCTCCATGTTTCCAATGTCTTTCTCCCCACTGGGAACCAAACCCGGATGGACATTTCTTCCAACAATCCACGAGGAACAAATACAAAATGGCGTCTGTGGTTTGCTAACTGGTTGATGGACTTCTCCTACCCATCTAAAACAACGGTGTCTCCATTTCAGAACAGTCAAATTAAGTTACGGTTTTCAACCTCCCATCCAGGGGTGCAATGTTCCCAGATTGGACCGGATTGCCCGGTAGCAATCTTGGCTGTTGGTTTGGCAATCCGGAAGTGATGGCAGAGCAAAGCTCCGCCTACCCGCCCAGGTGTCATTACTTCCTGGTTTTAACTAGCCCGTGTACTTCCGAACCGGTAAGGAAGGTAAGTAGATTTCCCCTCTACTACCATCTCTCGTTTTTATTTTGCAAGAAAGCTCGAGAGACCTATAGGGAAAACTGAAAAGAAAAAAAAACGTTGCACATCTACCTGCCTGCCTTTTTTCTGTTTATTTACTGGTAGATTAAATGTGGGACAGGAATCCTAGCCATCCTTAAAAGAGACGAGACAATTGTCTTATGCTGCCATCTCATGGCTCAACATATTATTGCTGTGAATGCAGAGTCCTGACTTTCTCTGACTTGAAGCTCATCTGGATGTGTCTCTGGCACTAGGCTTGGTTGACTGTTGGTTATTTTGGGAAAAATAGGAGGAAGGAAGGAATGTTTGGTATATTCTCCCCCTACCTTAAGTTATTTATAAAAATAATAAAGGCAGGATATAAATAAATATGTACATGTATACAATCCAGAAGTTGCAGCTGCTTCATAACATGACAGTCAAACTAGTTTCGTGGATAGATTCTATCACCAGCAAATAATACTTATTTTTATAGTTGCTGCACCAGTTGCCAGAAGTTTTCAATGTCCAATTCAAAGTATTGTTTATCTCCTACAAAGCTGTTCAGCGCTGCCTTTTTGGGGGGGATATCTAAAAAAGCAGAGACATCACCCTGCCAACGAAAGTGTGCATAGTCAAGGCGATGGTTTTCCCAGTTGCAATTACTGGCTGTGAAAGTTGGGCCATAAGAAAGGCTGAGAGCCAAAGAATTGAGGCCTTTGAACTCTGGTGCTGGAGAAGACTCCTGTGAGTCCCTTGGACTGCAAGGCGATCCAACCGGTCAGTCCTAGAGGAGATCAACCCTGACTGCTCTTTAGAAGGCCAGATCCTGAAGAGGAAACCCAAATCCTTTGGCCACCTAATGAGAAGGAAAGACTCCCTGGAGAAGAGCCTAATGCTGGGAATGACTGAGGGCAAAAGAAGAAGGGGATGGCAGAGAATGAGGTGGCTGGATGGAGTCACTGAAGCAGTCGGCGTGAGCTTAAATGGACCCCAGAGGAAGGTAGAGGACAGGAAGGCCTGGAAGAACGTTGTCCATGGGGTCGCGATGGGTCGGACATGACTTTGCAACTAACAACAATCTAAGCCCATGTCTTCCTGGTGGTATAAAGGAATGCAGAGACCCCCTTGGTGAAGAAATGGATGAGCTGTCAGGCAAGGAAAGAAAATGACAACTGGGAAAGGGCGTGAAAGAAACTCAAGATAACCCTTCCTTAATTCTGTTTCACGTAAGAGAAAATTCTGCCGAATTGTCAAGATTCTGTCATTTATACTCTACAACAATAAAGTAGGAATTTCCTGGAATCCCTGTAGATAAAAGGAATTCCACTATAATCTGGCTGTCATGTTGTAAATCAGCTGCAACTTCTGGATTGTATGTATGTATGTATTTAGATCTTGCCTTTTATTCTTTTTATGAGCCGTGCTGGTACAGTGGTTAGAGGGCAGTATTGCAGGCTCCTTCTGCTGACTGCCGGCTGCCTGCAATTTGGCAGATCGAATCTCACCAGGCTCAAGGTTGACCCAGCCTTCCGAGGTGGTTAATATGAGGACCCAGATTGTTTGAGGCAATATATGCTGATATTGTAAACGGCTTAGAGAGGGGGTAAAGCACTGTGAAGCAATATATAAGTCTAAGTGCTATTGCTATAAATAACAAGGTGGAGAATATACTGAATACTGCTTCCTCCTCTGATTTTTCCCCAAACAGTCACCTTGTAGGTGGGGTTGGGCTGAGAGAGAGTGGCTTAACCCAAAGTCACCCAACTTAGTTTAATGCCTAATTCAAGAGTCTCCCAGTTTCCTGACCCGGTTTTCCTTAAAGAATGGGCAGGTTATCTTCTATCCCAATATTACCATATTTTTCGGAGTATAAGACGCTCTGGACTATAAGACCCACCTACCTTTTTTGGTGAGGAAAGCAAGAAAAAGATATCTGCCTCTGCCTCACAGCAATTTTGCCTCATCGCAGCAAACAGCCTGCTTTACTTTCATTTTCGTTTTCAGCATAGCTTGATTAGCACAAGAAAAAAAAAATCTGCTCCCAGCAATTTACCTCCTTGCAGCAAGCAGCAGAGGCCCACACAGCTGAGAGCAAAACAGCTGAGAGTCGGAAGGCCGATCCGATCAACTTGTGCTAATTAGGCTGTGCTGAAGCTGAAATGAGCTGTTTCTTCTTGCTGCAAAGAGGTTAACTCCTGGGAGTCAGAGGCAAAGGGTGGGGGCCAGTGGGTAGGCGGGGCTATATTCGGTGTATAAGACACACCTAAAGTTTCACCCCCTTAAAAAAAAAGAGAGGGGGAAAGGTGCAACTTATACTCTGAAAAATATGGTAATTAAAGCCCAATTCTGCTTTAGATGCTAAGCTTAGATAAAGTTGGCCAAGTGCCTCTACCTGTTCAAATGACATCCAATCTATACAATGGATAAAGATGTTTTCTAGCTCCAGAGGGAGGGAGGTCTCCATTGAAACGAGGTTAGAATAATTGGCAATTATCTTTGGCAATAATCTTTCCATCTAAAGAATGGTGCTGAAGACCTGAACAATTTCATCAATAAATCACATCTCACATGAACTCAGGTTTATGCAACTCAGGTGCTAGAAGCAAGTTATTATATTTATTTTTCAACTAAATCTACACGCCGGCGATCTACTTCGAAACCTAAGGAAAAATAGTGGATGCGAGGATAGATAATTCTTTTACGGGCATGCCAAAGGCTGCTCTGCAACCTTTCACCTCAAATCAAGGATCTCCAAACTTCGGCAACTTTTAAGACTTGTAGACTTCAACTCCCAGAATTCCTCATCCAAGCCATCTTGTCTGGCGGAATTCTGGGAGTTAACCAGTCTTAAAATTGCCGAGCTTGGAGACACCCCCACCGCCTTAAATAATGAATATGCTAAACATTTTATACCACCTACATTTCAACATCAATATGTGTGTAAAGAATGGAACGGAACGGAACGGAACAGAACAGAATAGAATAGAAAATATGGAATGGAAAGGAACGGAATAGAATATAGAATATAAAATACAGAATGGAATGGAATGGAATGGAATGGAATAGAATAGAATAGAATAGAATAGAATAGAATAGAATAGAATAGAATAGAATAGAATAGAATAGGAATAGAATAGGAATAGAATAGAATAGAATAGAATAGAATAGAATAGAATAGAATAGAATAGAATAGAATAGAATAAAGAAAAAATGGAATGGAATGGAATGGAATGGAATGGAATGGAATAGAATAGAATAGAATAGAATAGAATAGAATAGAATAGAATAGAATAAAGAAAAAATGGAATGGAATGGAATGGAATGGAATGGAATGGAATGGAATGGAATGGAATGGAATGGAATAGAATAGAATAGAATAGAATAGAATAGAATAGAATAGAATAGAATAGAATAGAATAGAATAGAATAGAATTCAGTTCAATTCTTTATTGGCCAAGTGTGATTGGACACACAAGGAATTTGTCTTTGGTGCATATGCTCTCGGTGTACATAAGGAGAATAAAATACTTCCACCAAGAATAAAAAGATACAACACTTAGTGATAGTCAAGGTTACTAATAAGCTATCAAATCATACTAGGAAATACATAAAAACAATATAAATTGAGATATATAAGCGACATGGTTATAGTAATAAGTGGGAAGAAGTAGATACTATTAAGGAAGAGAAGATTAACAGTAATGCAGACTTAGTGAATAGTTTGACAGTGTTGAGGGAATTATTTGTTTAGCAGAGTGATGGTGTTTGGGGAAAAAACTGTTCTTGTGTCTAGTTGTTCTGGTGCGCAGTGCTCTATAGAGTCGTTTTGAGGGTAGGAGTTGAAACAATTTAAGAGGAGAAATTAAGCAGCCTTTTAGAGAAAGGAGAACCTGAGTGGTTCCATTGATGAGGTGCAACAGATCTCACCTGATGAGGTGGACAATGAGATGGAGGCTCCAGAATAGTTCACAGTTGCAGTACCCATTGTGACTGTGTTAGGTTGATGGTTTCCCATGTCAGACAGTGGAGTCATAGCTAAAACAGTTGTGCTGTAAGAAAAGAAAAACATTACGACTAGAAAGCAACACCGAAGCATTTTTTCCGCTCCTTGAGTCGTTGGATTTTTTTGTCTAGTGTGGAAAACAGAATTGTCTCTCTTCTTCTTGAGGGATCACCTGAAGAACACCCCAAAAAGAACAAGATGTTTCCTCTTTAATGAGGCTAACCCTTCTCGACAGATCAGGATTGATCAGAACAGCAATGCCCTAATTTACTATAGCATTTTTTTCCCTTCCAAATGAGTGGTGCAGTGGCCTAGAGCTCTCGCCTCATGAACAGCAGGCTGTGAGTTCGATCCTAGGTAGAGGCAGATATTTCTCTCTCTGGACATGATGAGAGTTTATCTGCTGAAAAAAAAACCTCCGCATTGGCGACAGGAAGGGCATCCGGCCAGTAAACACTCAGCTCCATTCCATTGCCCAGACTCCACCCCGACCCGCAAGGGATTATGAGGACATGAAAATAAGATGATTTTTTTTTGTTCCAAACCAGAATTAAGTTATTTGGTCATTTGGGAAGGTTTAAATGCACCCTCTTTATGGTTTCCTTTAATAGCCAATTTTTTTAATTTGGGTAATTAAATTATTAATTTAATTAATGATTTAATGCTGTCTGCTGGGCCCGGTGGCTCAACAGTCTAAAAGCATTGTGATTAACACCAGCTGTCTGCAATTACTGTTAAGTTCGAATCTCACCAGGCTCAAGGTTGACTCAGCCTTCCAACCTTTCTAAGGTAGGTAAAATGAGGACCCAGTTTGTGGGGGCAATAAGCTGACTTTGTATAAAAAATATACAAAAGTATGAAGGCTATTGCTTAACGCATTGTAAGCCGCCCTGAGTCTTCGGAGAAGGGCGGCATATAAATCAAATTTTTTTAAAAAAATGATTTAATGATATATATATTTTTGTCCTGGTGACATTAACAGAACCACCTCAGAAGAGATTGCAGATTTCAGAAACATGCCATCAGCCAGAGTTAATTACTGATAATGTTGTCTAGTTTGGTAATGAAATGTCTGGAAAGAACCCCACCAAGAACCCCAGAGTTAGTTACTGCAAGATTTACACTCCAGCTTTATAGCACAGATTATGTTCAAAGTGATTAATAAAACTTAAATCAGAATTTGGCCAGTGGGATAAGGAGGCAATGTAAAGATACTAAAGATAGTAAAAGAGCTTCTTCAAAATAATGAACTGCTGGGCAGTCTAGCACTAATAAAGGAGAATATGGGTAGCTCAGAGTTGAAATGTGGGGTCCTTGAAGCTCCCTGAGCTTGGTGGTTTTCCTGCATACGTAGCAATTTTTTAAATTTGATTTATATGCTGCCCTTCTCCGGAGACTCGGGGCGGCTTACAATGTGTTAAGCAATAGCCTTCATACTTTTGTATATTTTATACAAAGTCAGCTTATTGCCCCCACAAACTGGGTCCTCAATTGACCTACCTTAGAAAGGATGGAAGGCTGAGTCAACCTTGAGCCTGGGGAGATTCGAATTTACAGTAATTGCAGACAGCTGGAGTTAATCACAATGCATTAGTCTGCTGAGCTATCCAGGCTCCTGTGTCAGTGCTACTGACCAGCGCAGGTGATGTTGCCCAGTTTGGATAATGAAATGTCTAAAAGAAAACAACCACGCCCAGAGAGCACCAAGGACCTCTCCGCTCTTCAAATCTTCTAAGAAAGCACCAATAGTACGGGTGAAATCCTCCCGGTTCAGACCAGATCGGGCGATTCGGTAGCGATGGCGGAGCAAAGCTCCCCCCATCTGCCTGGGTATCATTACTTCCTGGTTTTAATGCACAGAAGGTTCTGAGCATGAGCAGAAGGTCTACCCGTGCACGGCGCATGCACTTCCGAACCGATAAGGAAGGTAAGTAGATTTCACCCCTGGCCAACAGATGTCCTGAAAGTAAGAGGCAGGATCTTCTCACCCTTGGGGCATTCGATGAGGATCCACTGGTAAAGCTGGAGCAGCGAGGGAATATTTCTTATTGTTTTTCGCCATCAATTTTTCTATTTTCCTCCACTTTGCTCGGCGATTCTGGAACCAGACCTAAGAAAAAAAGGGGGAAATCTTTAGTCAAAGAAAGTTCTTGGACAGACAGGAGGATCCCTTGATCCAACCTCCTATGCTGGCTGGGAATTTGTACAGGTAGTCCTCGAACCTACAATTCATTTAGTGACCATTCAAAGTTGCAACAGCGGTGAACAGTGTGACTTGTGACACAGTTGTTTGGTGAATCTGGCTTCCCAATAACTTTGCTTGTGAGAAGGTCGCAAAAGGGAATCACATGGCCACGGGATACGGCAACGGTCGTAAATATTTGCCAAGCATCCGAATTTTGATCACGTGACTGTGGGAATGCTGCAACGGTTGTAAGTGTGGAAAAAATGGTCATA
This sequence comes from Masticophis lateralis, assembly GCA_030761175.1. Lineage (NCBI taxonomy): Eukaryota > Metazoa > Chordata > Lepidosauria > Squamata > Colubridae > Masticophis > Masticophis lateralis. The sequence continues at coordinate 84,421,049 of JAUDYJ010000006.1, read as the reverse complement.
AAGCACTTTTTTCAGTGACGCTGTAACATTGAACGGTCCCTAAATGGATCGCTGTAAGTTGAGGACTACTTCCACTGACCTTGTGTATCTCTAAGAACACAAGGGAAGAGATCCTTGCTTTATGAATGATTAACTTTGTACTGTTGTCCAGAAATATTGGATGCAACATTTCTGGATAACGATGTTCTATCTTTCTGCTGCTCAACTCACCATAATGCGCTGGGGTGTGACACCAACTGAAGTAGCAATTTCTCGGCGCTTCTCGTTGTCAGGATAATGGTCTTCTTGGAACGTTTTCTCCAGTTCCTGTAGCTGTTCTGGAAATGAGGTCAATCAATTAACAAAGTTACGTGAGAAAGCAACCAGGAAGAGAAACAGAACCAGATAGTTAGGGAAACCTTGAAAATTGGGAATTCATACAATTCATGCACTTGTTGTGGTCTGCCACAGCCCGCGGAGCTAGCAGCGGAGTCGGAAAGTGAGAAGGTTTGGGAGGAACATGGGCCCAGATGAGGGGTCTGTGAGGGAGGCAGAGATGGGGCCAGGGCCATCTGGGAGCCTCCAGAGTCGGACATCAGAGAGGCAGAGGAACAGGAGGAGCCTCTTCCTAGCGCACGCATGAGAAGAGCTGCCAGAAGGCAAGAGACCTAAAGCAAAAAGGACAACTTGGGAGTAAGGCCAGGAGATGATTGGCCCCTCCCATAAGGCTTAAAAGAGCAGCAAAGGCTCTTGGGCTCTTTGTTGGAAAGCAACATTGCTAAATCTGTTTTCCAGTTGGCATCTCGTTTCTGAACTTCGTGGGGCTTTGCCAAGAAAGGCCTTTGGCAGGGTTCCAAAGAAGATAAAGGTTTATGATAAGCCCGAAGAGCTTTTTCTGAAGGACTTGATTTGGAATTAATTCGAACTAAGGTGGGAGGTTCTCAGCTCTAATATATTTTATTATAACAGCTGAGAACTAAGGTTCTCAACTGTTATAATAAAATAGGTTTGATTGATAGAAAAAGACTCATTGTGTCTTGTAATGACGAAGTGAGCCTGGATCACAACAGCACTATCCAAAATTAGAGCATATAACTACTGGTGCAAAGTCAATGAACTGGAGACTGCTAGACTCCTCAAGTTATGTCTACTAGAGCAAATAAAATTACAATCACAAATCTCCTGGATCACCAAACTAGCAAATTTTGTAAGAAGCTGTGGCTTTCCTGTCTCTTGCATAACAGGAGAACATTTCAAAAAAAAAAAAAAAGAGCTGGCCAAAGATTTAAGGATATAGAAGCACAAAATGATGTAGCTAACCTTAGTAAGGTGGGTAACTTAAAATGGCTGAGCAAATACAAATGTACTTTTCAAGAAGACAGCTATTTGAAGTTACAACTACCAAAACATCTTAGGAAGATGTTTACGCGAGCGAGATTCGAGCAGCTTGACCCAATGGTCAGATATGGGAGATTCCATTCTATTTGATTGTTGCTTGTATAAGGGGGTGAGAGACAGGTAAGATAAAGGTAAAGGTTCCCCTTGCACATATGTGCTAGTCGTTCCCAACTCTAGGGGGCGGTGCTCATCTCCGTTTCAAAGCCAAAGAGCCAGCACTGTCCGAAGACGTCTCCGTGGTCATGTGGCCAGTATGACCAAACTGCAAAGGCGCATGGGATGCTGTTACCTTCCCACCAAAAGTGGTCCCTATTTTTCTACTTGCATTTTTTACGTGCTTTCGAACTGCTCGGTTGGCAGAAGCTGGGACAAGTAACGGGAGCTCACCCCGTTACGCGACACTAGGGATTCAAACCGCTGAACTGCTGACCTTTCGATCGACAAGCTCAGCGTCTTAGCCGCTGAGCCACCGCGTCCCATGAGAGACAGGTGCCTTGGCCTATATGCCAAACAAAGGACCCACTGGGACCCCCATACCAAAACAACTTACTTTATGTGCAGCCAACACCTGAAAATAACATTTAACATAGCACAGTATTTAATACCGCCCTGAGTCCATCAGGAGAAGGGCGGTATATAAATCTAATTAATAAATAAATAATAAATAAATAAACAAAATGGCTCGGTTAAGATCTGCATACGTGGGACTGATTGGGGTCAATTGTAAGGGTGACACCGAAATATAATTTTATGTCATTTTATTCTATTTTACATGCTTATGTATTAAGTTATATTGCATCTTATCCTATAAACTATTGTATTTTACCCTACTCTTATTTTAAATTGTTTGTATTGGATTTTATTGGTGATATGTGTCTGAACCTTGTGCTTTGATACTGGCTAAAGGCCAGGGGTGAAATCCAATTTTTTTTACTACCGGTTCTGTGGGTGTGGCTTGGTGGGCGTGGCAGGGAAAAGATTCTGCAAAATCTCCATTCCCACCCCACTCTGGCGACAGCCAGAGGTGGCATTTGCCGGTTCTCCTCACTACTCAAAATTTCTGCTACCGGTTCTCCAGAACCTGTCAGAACCTGCTGGATTTCACCCCTGCTATAGGCTAATCAGTAAAGCTATAAGTAAGAAAATGATATGTGTTAATATTCGTTGACTTTAAAACACACACATATCTCACCAAGAACTATATTTTTCTTTCCCTTTATGCCCCATGGCACAAAGATCTCACCATGAGGGGCAGCTGAAGCTGGCAAGAGAGCAGCTCTTGAAAAGATAACCTTGGTAAAGGAATAATGCAAGAGTTAAGATTTTGGGCTTGTCGGCTGGAAAGCCGGCAGCTCAGGTTCGAGACCCAAGCACCATGTGGACGAGGTGAGCTCCCGTCCTCGCCTCAACTCTTGCCAACCTAACAGTTCCGAAAGCATGCAAACGCGAGTAGATAAATAGGTACCACTTCGGCGGGAAGGAAACAGCGCTCCGTGGCGTCACGCTTGCCACATGACCACAGAAATGTCTTCTAACAGCGCTGACTCAGTGGCCTTGAAATGGAGATTTGCACCTTCCCTTCGACTTGTGGAGTAAAATCCGCAGGGACTCCTTTTTATTAAAAGTATTATTAAGGGAAATTAAACAACTCTTGGGAAAAACAAAGGCATGAGGGGGGAAAAAAAACTGGCGGAGGAATTGTGGGAGTTGAAGTCCTCAAGTCTTAAAGTTGCCAAGTTTGGAGACTCCTGCCCTATAACAATAAAGTAATATTTTTGAAATCCTAGAGGGGCCCTTTTCCTGACCTGCCTAATTTAAACATCTGAGAGGAGAAGATGACCTTCAGTCTTTCAGCTCCTTTAGATAGATCCTTTTTACTGGCCACCTAGGTGGGAATTGGTGTGGCTGGGAGTGATTGCTGGTTTTGCAAAAGCTACAAAGTCAAGGCCGGGCTGGGAAGAAATCATTTTGCACCCAAAATAAATTCAAGCCGTTTGCTACTAATGGCTTAAGGAGACAAACACTACTTTTCATCTGCTCACCCAACTCAGGATGCCCACCTGAAAATTAGAAGAAACTAAAAAATGCCCAAGGAAACTAGGGGACAGGGGCTTTGTTTCAAGATCTTCTGGTTAAATGGGAGATTACAGATTAAGAGTAACAGAAGGGACCTTCAAGGTCATCTAGTCCAACCCCCTGCTCACCACGCAGGAGAGCTGTACAAGAGATTCAAACCGCCGAACTGCCGACTTTTCTGATCGACAAGCTGAGTGTCTTAGCCACTGAGCCACCTAGTCAGGCTTACTAGTCCTCGACTTACAACAGTTTATTTAGTGAGCAAAGTTACTACGGCACTGGGAAAAAAAAGTGACTTATGACCATTTTTCACAGTTACGGCCGTTGCAGCCTCCCCGTGATCAAAATTCAGACGCTGGCCAACTGACTCATACTTACGACGGTCGCAACGTCCTGGGGTCGCGCGAACCCCTTTTGCGACCAGAGTCGATGGGGGAAGCCAGATTCCCTTCATAGCTTTTGTTACTAAGTTAACCCACTGCAGGGATCCACTTAACAACGGTGGCGGGAAAGGTTGTTAAAATGGGGCAAAATTCCACCCAACAAACGTCTCACTTAGCGACCGAAATTTTGGGCGCAATCGCGGTCGTAAGTCGAGGACTGCCTGCGGTACCAAATTACACAAACCAGACAAGGATTGGTTCTGTGTAACTTACTAGCGTTGTAGAAAGTTCGTGTCTTCTTCCGAGGAGGTGGAGCAGGTTTTTTGACGATTTCTTGCAAATCGGAATCTTCCCGATCCTGAATTCCAGCCGCCTCGCCTTTGGATACCAGAGCTGAACAGTGCCTGAAAGGCGGCTGGCTGACGTTACTCGCTGTAGCACATCTGGCTGACCTGCGTGTGGGATTGAGGTTCTGGTTAACATCTGCATTTTGTTCGTTTTCCAGCCCGACACAAGAAGCGTTTTGGGAAAGCCTTGCAAAAACCTTCTTTTTTATCGTCTCCTTTTCGGTCACATTCAAGTTGCCCAAGTCTATTTTTTCTTCTGATTCGGAAAGATGGACAAAGTCTTGGTTATGCCCAGTTTCGGAAATTGGAGGCTCAGTGTTCATGTCCCTAAAACTGGCTGTTCGGTTGGAAGGTTGGTAGAAAGTGAGCGGATGAGAATCTAACGACGTCAGCGGTGCAAGATGGGATTCCGGCTTGGGATCTCGATAGTACTCTCTGTCTTCTTCCTCCTTTGAAACTTCAGGGCTCCCTTCTTTTTTCAGGATCTTTCTAGGTGGCTCAACAAGGGTCTCAGCGTGATCCACGGAGCCAAGATTGCTTTGAGCGCTAACCTCATTCATGAGGTTTTCATTTGGAGACAACTGTTCTGTGCACAGAAGAGACTCACTTGCTCCTTTCGCTTCCGGCTCCTTATATTTGGCCTTGTACACTAATAAAGAAAGGACCTCACGTTATCATCAAGACCAGAAAACCAATCAAACAAACAAACAAACAAAGTTTTCAATTTTAAAATTCTAAAGTGGAAAGACAGTAGAAGACGACGGAAGACCAAGTGAATTAATGTAGCTCAGGGGTCTGCAACCTTAAGAGCCATTTGGACCTGTTTCCCACAGAAAAGAAAACACCGGGAGTCACAAAACTCTTCCCGTGCCTGACTATTTCTTGAGCCGCAAGAAAACTAGCATATGTAGTTGAATTAAATGTTCTGTTTTCTTCTGAAAATTTTCTTTTCTTGGATTTATCCATGGTTGGTCTACTGGGGGTTGAAAAGCTCAATAAATCATGTGCCGGCGGGTGTCGCACACTGACGGTTGTGACACATATTTTGAGTGACAGGGAACCACAGCAGAGGGGTGAAAGAGCCACATGCGGCTCCAGAGCCTCAGGTTGCTGACCCCTGCTCCAGCCGCATGGACTGAGATTGGGAGTTTGATTTGGGAGTGCGATTTATGGATTTCTACCCTGGGAAAGGTCAAAATAACCTCAAGGGAAGAGCCTCAGATAGCTTGACGGGCTAGATAGCCTGTTATTAACACCCACCTGTCTGCAATTATGTGAGTTTGAGGCTCAAGGTTGACTCAGCCTTCCATCCTTTCTAAGGTAGGTAAATTGAGGACCCAGTTTGTGGGGGCAATAAACTGACTTTGTATAAAAATATACAAAAATATGAAGGCTATTGCTTAACGCATTGTAAACCGCCCTGAGTCTCCGGAGAAGGGCGGCATATAAATCTAATTAAAAAAAAAAAGGGATACCGTGTTTCCCTGAAAATAAAACCCTGTCTTATATTTTTTTTGAACCCCGAAATAAGCACTTGGCTGTATTTTCGGGGAGGGCTTATTATTTTGGGGGGTGTGGAGCAAGACGGGGCTCCTCTTGCATTCTTACCTGATTTCCAGCTCTGTCTCCCTAACCCTAACCAGAGGAAATAGCAGGGACCGGCTGTTCATGCGTTTAAATATTTTCAGCTTATTTTCAGGTGGGGGACTTATTTTAGCAGATGTGCTCGAAAGCTCGATTGGGCTTATGATCCAGGGAGGTCTTATTTTCAGGGAAACATGGGTTTATTCAATACATGTTGTGATTTGTCCCGAGATACGGCCAAAACCGCGTGTGCACTTCACATTTAAACCATCTCCTTATCAGGAACCCAAACTCTGATTGAAACATTTAATGATGAAATTGCAAAAAGCACACTCTTTAGGGGGGGGGGACAACTTTAGAGTCAGAACAGAACAGAACAGAACAGAAACTGAACAGCAATAGCACTTAGACCATCCCCATGTTTTACAACACTCTCTGGGACTGCTTACAATGTCAGAATCTTGCCCCCAACAACCCAGGTCCATGATGGCGAACCTATGGCACAGGTGCCACAGATGGCACGCATAGCCATATCAGTGGGCACGCCAGCTCAGCTCTGGCGCCGGCCATCTATTTTCGGACCTTCTGGGCCCACTAGAAGTAGGGAAACAGGCTGTTTCCTGCCTCCAGAGGGCCTGGGGGGTGGTAGGGAAGACCCGTTTTACTCTCTCACCTGGCTTCAGAGCCTCTCTATGAGTCTGGAGAGGGTAAAAACGGCCTTTCCCACCCTCCCTGGAGGCCAGAAATGGCCCGTTTCCCAACTTCTGGTTGGACAGGAAGTGACTTTTTTGCTGTCCCCAGCCTCCAGAGACTCCTAGATGTATAGAGAGGATCTGGAGCTAGGTGAGAAAGAAAAACCGGCCTACCAGACCATTGTGTGCCAGAAGAAGGAGGAGGAGCTTGTGCATGCATGTGCAGGGGGGCCCACATAGAATTATAGGTGTGGGCACATGTGTGCGTGAACCTCCCCCGCCCCCCCCTTCCTGGCACGCAATGGCAAAAAGGTTAGCCGTCACTGACCTAGGTCCTCATTTTACCGACCTAGGAAGGACGGAAGGCTGAGTCCACCATGAGCCGGTCAAGATCGACAGGCTGCTGGGTCCCTATGACTGAAGCTCCACCCTTTTTCTGGGCATTGCATATGGGTGTCACCTGTAAAGCAGGAATGGGAGCTTGGATTATCTGGATGCAGCCTTCCTGTTGACCTTTTTGTGATCCTAGAAGGGTGAAATGCACATTGTCTGCCATCTCGTTCTTAGAGAGCCACCCACCATGGCTTGCAGGTCTCAGGGACCCCAAATGGCAGAGGAAGGGATGAACTCCAGCAGGTTCTGGAGAACCGGTAGCGGAAATTTTGAGTAGTTCGGAGAACCGGCAAATACCACTTCTGGCTGGCTCCAGAGTGGGGTGGGAATGGGGATTTTGCAGTCTCCTTCCCCTGGAGTGGGGTGGGAATGGAGGTTTTGCAGCATCCTTCCCCCGCCACGCCCACAGAACCGGTAGTAAAAAAAAATTGGATTTCACCACTGGGCAGAGGCCTAAACTCCCTTGAAAGAGGGGCAATTTTGCAGGAGGACTGCAGCAACTCCATGCAAAGGGCAAAACTTAGAAAATGCGACTGTAGGGAACAACGGGACAGAAAGTTTGGTACAAAGACTGCATTTTTCTAGCCAACCAACATCCTGGCTTGGATGAGAACCCCAGATTTGAAGGGAGGGGGGGAAATGACTCTATAAACCACTTACAAAGCGCTGTAAAACAGCGATATTTAAGTCTAAAGTGCTATTCCTCCTTTTGGCTCTGTTCACAGAAGAGACCAACAAATTGCTCTTCGTCCTTCTAATTCAGGAGTTCCCAACCTTTTCTATACCCAGCACCCCTCAAATGCTCCCCATGTATTCTTGCACCCCTTTAAAAAAATAAATAATTATAGGCACATTAGAATTATTCACATATACACTCTAATTTTGAAACTCCTCCTTTTGGCCCCCCCTGGAATATTGTTGGGAACCCCCTCTGGGAAGAATAAACTTTGCTAAAACTAAACAAAAAAAGGTTTTTTCTCCCCTTGGAAAAGGAAAGGAAAAGCTTTCGTTCTTGAGACACAACCAGGATAGCCAAGGCTCCGTTCCCCAAAACCTGAGAGCTGCTCACCCACATCACTCTAAACTGTGGCTGGGCTTAATCCGGGTTTAAATCCCCAACAAACCACTTTGTGCGCTTTTTGGTCGGGAGTTCCCAAACTTAGGCTGCAATTTCGTTCTTTTGCAAGGAAGGCGTGGCGGAGGGGTTCACACAACCCCACTCTGATGCGAGGGGGTGCAGCCCACAGCCCCTGGCTCTCAGCTCTTCGTGGTGGTGATGAGCTTGTGGGACCCCTCCACACAGGATCCTCCCCGTTGCAAAGCAAGAGCACCTTTCCCACGCTATTGCAATGGGTCACAAAACTTGGTCCCGGGGGTTCTTAGCCAAAGCGTCTTTCCTAACTGGACGGGCGCAGGGGAGGGGTCTCCCCCCCTATTTGGGGGGAGATGGACGGAGGACCCCCCCCCCCCCAAGGAGTTGCGCCCCTCGCCCAACCATTCGTAAAGCAGCCACGCAAGAGAGAGATGTCCGGGAGGAAAAGGGAGAGGCATAGGGGGCCCCCTCCGCGTTACCCGCATCTTGTTGGGGGAACCGCTGCTGCGTGGCCAGCCCGTCCATCGCCGTCCCCGTTCCCAGCCCAGGACGCCGCGTGCGCGCAGCAGCAGCCGCCGGGAAGTCCGCGAGATGCGACCCCGCAGCCAGGAGGCGGCAGAGGACGGAACGGAACAGCCGGGAGGCTTCATTAAAGACACCTGGCCGGCCAGATGTTCGCTGGGAGGTGGGGGGAAGAGAGAGAGAGAGAGCCGTCCTCCTCTCTGCTAGCAGCGCGGAACGGGACAGGTTGTCCGGCTTTGGGGGGTGGAAGGTGGGTTTGCTCCCCGCAGCCCCGTTCCCGGGCGCAGGTGGGTGGGCGAGTTTAGCAACGGGTCAAGGATTCCCCACTCCCACCCCACTCCAGGGGAAGGAGGGGAGGATATTGCAAAAGCCCCACTCCCACCCCATTCCTGGGGGAAGGATACTGCAAAATCCCCATTCCCACCCTACTTAAGGGGAAGGATACTGCAAAATCCACAATCCCACCCCACTCCTGGGGGAAGGATATTACAAAATCCCATTCCCACCCTACTCAAGGGGAAGGATACTGCAAAATCCACAATCCCACCCCACTCCTGGGGGAAGAATATTGCAAAATCCCCATTTCCACCCTACTCCTGGGGGAAGGATATTGCAAGATCCACATTCTCACCCCACTCCAGGGGAAAGATATTGCAAAAACCACATTCCCACCCTACCCAAGGGGAAGGATATTGCAAAATCCCCATTCCCACTCTACTCTAGGGGAAGGATACTGCAAAATCCACAATCCCACCCCACTCCTGGGGGAAGGATATTGCAAAATCCCATTCCCACCCTACTCAAGGGGAAGGATACTGCAAAATCCACAATCCCACCCCACTCCTGGGGGAAGAATATTGCAAAATCCCATTCCCACCCTACTCCTGGGGGGAGGATACTGCAAAATCCACATTCCCACCCCACTCCTAGGGGAAGGATATTGCAAAATCCCCATTTCCACCCTACTCCTGGGGGAAGGATATTGCAAGATCCACATTCTCACCCCACTCCAGGGGAAAGATATTGCAAAAACCACATTCCCACCCCACTCCTGGTGGAAGGATATTGCAAAATCCCCATTCCCACTCTACTCTAGGGGGAAGGATATTCTAAAATCCCCATTCCCATCCTACTCCTGGAGGAAGGATACTGCAAAATCCCCATTCCCTCCCCACTCCAGGGGAAGGATACTGCAAAATCCCCATTCCCACCCCACTCCTGGTGGAAGGATATTGCAAAATCTCCATTCCCACCCCACTCTAGGGGAAGGATACTGCAAAATCTGCATTCCCACCCCACTTCAGGGGAAAGATATTGCAAAATCCACATTCTTACCCCGCTCCTGGGGGAAGAATATTGCAAAATCTCCATTCCCACCCCACTCTAGGGGAAGGATACTGCAAAATCCCCATTCCTACCCCACTCTGGGCCCAGCCAGAGGTGGTATTTGCTGATTCTCCGAACTACTCAAAATTTCCACTACCGGTTCTCCAGAACCTGTTGAACCTGCTGGATTTCACCTCTGCTTCTGGGAGTTGAAGTCCACAAGTCTTAAAGTTGCCAAGGTTGGAGATCCCGTTTTAGGCTGCGCAAGAATGTGGCACAATTTATATTATTTATTTTAGAAACTTTATATTGCCACCTCCTCGTGCCTGGAGACTAAAGGCAGCTTTCATGGGTATAAAAACCTAAAGAAAAAAAGGAAAAGGAAAAGGAAGGAAGGAAGGAAAGAAGGAAAGAAAGAAAAAGAAGGAAGGAAGGAAGGAAGGAAGGAGGGAGGGAAAGAAAGAAAGAAAGAAAGAAGGAAGGAAGGAAGGAAGGAAGGAAGGAAGGAAGGAAGGAAGGAAGAAAGAAAGAAAGAAAGAAAGAAAGAAAGAAAGAAAGAAAGAAAGAAAGAAAGAAAGAAAGAAAGAAAGAAAGAAAGAAAGAAAAAGAAAGAAAACAAAAATAATAAAATAATAAATTAGCAAAATAATAAAATAACTCCACACTCCACCCCCATGACAACACACAACAAAGGTGATCCTGGCTGATCTCCAGACAAGAAGCAAACTTGGAAGTGGGACAGGTAATCCTCGATTTACAACCATTCATTTAGTGACCGAGGTTCAAAACACGGAGTTTTGACCTTTTTTCCATGCTCACGACTGTCACATGATCAAAATTCTCTTGGCTCCTGGCATGTGTTTAGGAGAGTCACAATGTCCGAGGGTCGTGTGAGATCATCTTTTGACATCTTCTGACAAGCAAAATCAATGGGGAATCCAAGGTTCACTTAACAAATGTGGCAAGAGAGGTCATAAAATGGGGCGAAATGCACTTAATATCTGCCCTGCAAAGCAACAGACATTACAATTGTGGTTGTAATGCGAGGACTGTCTGAGAGGCTGGGGGAAATCCCATTTTGCTAATAGCCAGAATCTCTCAAGGGAAGCTTCTGCGTGATGGAATGTCTATGGATCTGCCAAGGATCTCTACATGATCCACTGCTCAAGGACCTCTTTTTTTCAAAATGTAAACTGCTTTGGAATCCCATCTTGAGATCATCCAGGTGATTCCATAGACGGGTGGATCTTATGTGCCTGACACAACAATGGTTTTTTATGAATTACACATATTGTTATTTCTTGAAATTACGTTTCAGTTATTGAACAAATTAAAAAGCGAGGGAATGGGTGCATTTAAGCTTAGAAGAGAGTGCGAAGGCAGACTGGCATTTAAGATGGGCAGCTACTCTATATGAGCATTTTTAATAAAACAGATAGTCCTTGGCTTATGACCATAATTGTTAAGGGAGACCGTTTGTTAAGTGAATGTTGTCCCATTTTACGAGCTTTCTTGCTAGTAAACTAATCCCTTCAGCTGTAGTAACACTACTGCGAAGCGAATCTTGGCTTCCTCACTGACTTTGCTTGTCAGAAGGTTGCAAAAGGGGATCTCGTGACTCCGGGACATTGCAACCGTCATAAGTTCATGCCAGTTGCCAAGCGTCTAAATTTTGATCACGCAACCATGGGGTCATGCAATCGTTGTAAGTGAAAAAGAATCATCGGTTATTTTTTTCAGTCCCATTCCAGTGTCAAATTATCACTAAATGAATGGTTGTAAGTCTACCTGTGCATAGAATGAGAATCCTACCATGGGTACCATTTTGTGGGCTCATCCCCCAATATTTTCTGTCCCCATCAACTCAAAAAAAGATGACTTCCTCATGCCAATCAGGTTGCTGTTGATTCCTTCTGTTGGGGATCAGTTGGGCTTGGTCATATAACCTCACTGGCAAAGGGAAAACCATGGTTGCCCTCTTAACTCTCATCCAACATAGGCCCCTTAACCAGGTCGATGGCTAACCATGATGCCTGTTGTCCAATCCAGACCAACCAGCATTCGTATCGGTGGAGCTGAAGATCTGACTCATATATTATTCGATTGCTTTTTGTATAAGGGGGTGAGAGATAAGTACCTTGATCCACATATTAAATGTATGGCCCAGTGGGAGGCCCATATAACAACATACCTCATGCGTGGTCAGAATCTGAAAACGACATTTAATATAGCATAATTTCTGAGTAAAATGTCCAACTGAATTGGCCTATGTGGGCCTGATTGGGGTAGATTGCAGGGGTGATACAGAAATATAATTTTATGTCGTTTTAATCTATTTTACATATTTGTGTATTAAATTATTGTATTTTATCCTCTACCTATTGTATTTTACCCTACTCTCATTTTAAATTGTTTGTATAGGATTTTATTGGGAACACGTGTTCCCTTGTATGTTGATATGGCCTATAGCCATGATGGTGAACCAATGGCACGCGTGCCACAGGTGGCACATGTAGCCATATCGGCGGGCACGCGAGCTCAGCTCCCGTGTACATATGCATGCTGATTTTCAGGCCTTGTGGGCCCATCAGAAGGCTGTTTCCTGCCTCCGGAGGACCTCGTTGGTGGTGGGGAAGGCCCGTTTTTCTCTCTCTCCAGGCTCCAGAGCCTTTCTAGGAGTCTGGGGAAGGCAAATGGGCCGTTTCCAGCCTCTGGAGGGCCTCATGGGGGGAGGCCATTTTCACCCTCCCCAGACTCCTAGAAAGGCTCTGGAGGCTAGGGAGAGCAAAAAAAGGACCTACTGTACCATTGCGTGCCAGAAGAGGGGAGAACGGGGTGGGTGGGGGTTGCGTGAACATGCTTGGGGACAAGGCGCAGAGAATTATGGTGCGGGCATGCACACGACACCCACCCACCCCGCACGCAATGGCAAAAAGGTTAGCCATCACTGGCCTATAGGGATAGATAGATAGAGAGAGAGAGAGAGAGAGAGAGAGAGAGAGAGAGAGGGAGAGAGAGAGAGAGAGAGAGAGAGAGAGAGAGAGAGATAGAGTGAGTGAGTCAGTGAGTGAGTGAGTGAGAGCGAGCCAATAAGGAGGGAAAACCACTCCAGGTTCGGACAACATGTGTAACTACTGGAAACTCAAGGAGCAGTTAAGGAACCATCTAGGACAGGGTTAAGATGGCAGATGGGTTTTCATGTGGCACTAAGCCAAGATTCATTTAACTGGCTTTCTGAATGTGCCACACTGGGCCACGGCAAAACCAAACACTGGTTTTGTGCGATGCATGAACCCATTTTTCACATTCAGCTAGGAAATTAAGTCTGCAGTCTAAAAAAAAACCAAAACAGCGCTTTGAGAAGAAAGGCCAGGGGTAAAGAGCTGGAGTGAAAAAAATGGAACTTTTCTTACTATGCAGGTAGTCGAGTTACGACCACAACTGAGTCCCAAAATTTATGTTGCTAACTGAAACATTTGCTAAGCTTTCTTTCAATACAATAGAACAACAGAGTGAGATGGGACTTTGAAGGTCTTCTAGTCCAACCCTCTTCAAGCAGGAGACCTTATCTTTCCATGCAAGTGGCTTTTGTGGTCTCTTCTTATACACCTCCAGTTATGGAGCACCCATGACTTCAGAAGCCAAGCCAATAACTAGAAGCGTCGCGGCGAGACTGGCTGAAAAATAGTGAGCTTCAATGAACCCTGCAAAAATCCAGCCAGACAAACTGCCATGGGGGGGGGGGGGTATCTTCGGATCAGAACCATCCTTTAGTGATGGTGAAGGAGATGTGCCTCAGACAACCAAGAGGAACAGGCAAGTTCCTTGAAATGTCAGACAGCTCTTCGAACCAGCGGCAGGGGTGGCGGCCATTAAACATGACTGCTTTGAAGCTGGGGCAACAGGAATAAGATTTTGTGCAGGAGCGGTGTCTGAATGGAGTACTGGTACCAGGTGAGTGATTGGCCAACTCACAGGTAAAAAAAGAAAATTTCTTTAAAAAAACTTTACAAGGTGTCCTGGCAAGGAAACGAGCGGCTAATTGGCACATGGGAATTTTAATGGAGGGAGAAGAACAAAGAGGAAGTTAAAGTACTAAAGCCCAAAAAAGAAAACTTTGTATTTGGATTTAAAATTGGATTTGGAGAAATTAAAACTAATACAAGAAAAAGAAACCTGAGGGACAGTGTTTTTTAATGAGGATTCGAATTATTTTTGACAAGTTTTGATATTTGAAGGAAGAACAAAGAGGAAGTCAAAATATTAAAGCCCAAGAAAGGAACTCTTACAACTGGATTTAAAACTGAATTTGGAGAAATTAAAAACAATAAAAGGAAAAGAAAGCTGAGAGGAAGTATTTTTTATGTGGATTTAAAATACTTTTGTAAGCTTGATACTTTGTTGTTCTGAGAATGGTGGATTGGAGAGAGACATCTGCTAGTGGAAAGAAAGCACTACAACAATTGGCCTGAAAATTGAAGGAAATAACAGCAGTGACCTTGATCACTAAGAGAACTGTGAGAAACTTTAAGGAGTATTTGTTTCTTTTTAAACTGCTCAGTCTCAACTTTTAAAGGAGGTGAAAAATAACAAAGCTTTAAATTGGAGTAGATTGGATAAACATTTGAAATGGATATTATCTGGAAATAAAAAAGAGACTATATGGACTTAAATCTTAATTAAATATGTTAAAATATCAATAGTTTTTTAAATTGACAATATGGAGCCTCGAATGTGTGAGGAATTAATTGAGAAGCTTAAAAACGCGTGAATCGTTAAAGGGCAATAAAAGTCAAACTTTGTTATAACACACAAAACAGGAAAAAGAGAATATAAATGAGAAGCAAAATAATATTGAAGGAAAAGGAATTGAAGGTAAAAAATTACACTGGGATTCACAGTGACAAAAAATGAATGGATAGGGGGGAATATTCCCCAAAAAAGAATCAATCGAAGGGAAGAGAAGAAAATGGAAAAAGATTAGATAAAAGCTTGGGGAGAATTATGCGAGTAATAGACTCAAAAGTTAGAGAAAGGAGTCAGGAGAAAAGATACAATAAATATTAAAAAAAGAAAAAAGAAGATAAGAGAATGGGATGAAGGGAGAATATTATTAAGAAGCGGAATTTTGAAGAGACCAAGAGAAAATGGTTAAAAGGGGAAGAATAGTGGAAAGGAGGAAGGGAAATAAGTTATATATTAGTAGATCTAAGGGAACTGTATTAATATTAATTGTGAATGTAAGAAGTGAATATGATGTATATTTATTGTAAAACGGAACAGCAGATGAAATATGAAGTAATTTGGATCAATTATGAAAATAACAAATCAAGAGACAAAACTGAAATGTTAAAAAGTGAGATGGGGATTTTGAAAATGATGAAATAAAATAATTAACTGATGCTATAATAAGAAATTAGGAATTAAGGGTGGATAGTGATATTGCTTATTATGTACTATGTAGAGATGTGGAAGGTCAATTAAGTTAAAGGGTTTCAATGTAAGAATTGAATAAGATGAAGTACATTGTTTATAGTCAAAAATTGTGATATGTATTAAGAAGAGATTAAGATAAGATTAAAAAATAGGGAAAAAGAATATGATGGCTGAAATTGAAATATGTAAATTGCATTTGGAAAAATCAAATTAACACATAATTATGTTACAAGATGTGACCAGGTCAATACTCTGTTCATAAAATATGTATATAAAAGAAAAATTTAATAAAACTTGTTTTGTTAAAAAAAAAAAAACAACTTCTGAAGCCAAGCCGTTCCCTCATTGTTAGAAAATTTCTCCTTAGTTCCAGGTTGCTTCTCTCCTTCATTAGTTTCCATCCATTGTTTCTTGTCCTTCCTTCTGGTCCTTTGGAAAATAGTTTAATTTCTCTCCCTCCCTCTTCTTTGTGGCATCCCTTCAAATATTGGAACACTGCTACCATGTCACCCCCGGTTCTTCTTTTCACTAGACTAGACTTACTCAATTCCTGCAACCGGTCTTCATTTAATGAAGTCTTAATCCTCTTCCTTTAATACCACCCAACATGCAGAAATTAAGGTAAAGCTTTCCTAGTGAACAAAACCAAGTGTTTCCCTTGAGAAATGCAGGTGTTTGTGTGCATGTATGTGCCTTGCAGACACGTGTCGGGTGACTGCAAAAGGGAGCAGAGCCACATCAGGATGGCAATGATCTAGAAACCTGGACCTAAATTTTCCCACCAGCAGTTGCTGTAATGAGATAGGTTTGATCAGTGGTGGAATTCAATTTTTTTTACTACTGGTACTATAGGCATGGCTTGGTGGGCATGGTGTGTTGTGGCTTGGTGGGCGTGGAAGGGGAAGGATACTGCCAAATCCCCATTCCCTCCCCACTCTAGGGGGAAGGATACTGCCAAATCCCTATTCCCTCCCCACTCCAGGGGAAGGATACTGCCAAATCCCCATTCCCTCCCCACTCCATGGGAAGGATACTGCCAAATCCCCATTCCCTCCCCACTCCAGGGGAAGGATACTGCCAAATCTCCATTCCCTCCCCACTCCAGGGGAAGGATACTGCCAAATACCCATTCCCTCCCCACTCCTGGGGGAAGGATCTTGCAGAATCTCCATTCCCTTCTCACTCCTGGGAGAAGGATATTGCAGAATCTCCATTCCCTTCTCACTCCTGGGGGAAGGATATTGCAAAATCTCCATTTCCTCCCCGCTCCAGGGGAAGGATACTGCCAAATCCCCATTCCCTCCCCACTCTGGTGCCAGCCAGCGGTGGCATTTGCCGGTTCTCCAAACTACTCAAAATTTCCGTTACTGGTTCTCCAGAACCTGTCAGAACCTGCTGAATAGCACCGCTGGATTTGACGTTGCCAACGTATCTTTTTTTTTGGCGGGAACATTATTTGCACGAGCTAAAATGGGAAAAAGAAAAGAAAAGAAAAGAAAAGGCCACTTCATCCTAATTCCACAAAGTGTATTTTTTTCCCCTCTACTGCATTTTGCCAGACAGTCAGAAGCACGTTCAAAAATATTAACATTTTAGCCTCACGTCTTTCTGTGAGGCGGGCTAAAGCCTTTTTAATTTTTTTTGCAAGAGCTGAAGCTAACTCCCTGGGCCAGCGGTTTGTGCCTTTAAACGTGGCTGAGCAAAGCTCAGGTTCTCGGAAGGTCCTTGTCCATTTTCCTTGGCTCTTCCTCTTCTCCGCCATCCTCTCATGAAAAACCATGTGGCTCTTTCCTCCTGCTTTTTCCAAACACGGGAGAGACTAGTACAGGCGATGCCGGTGACATCAGTTTCTGCTTTCGCCCCTTCAGTCTCGTAAGTCACAGGGCAGTTTTAACACCTCGCGATGTCCAATCGCCAGAATCTCTCAAGGGAAGCGAGAGGCAAGGGTGGAGGTCTTCTGGAGAGGGGATCTTTTATCGCTTGCGAAACACCTGGCGCTTGGCATTTTTCACCCGCTGTTCTTCCTTTAGGTTCATCTGTCGGACTTGCCTGCTGGAGATGAACTCCACGTGATCGGAAGGAAACCAGCCACTTTCTCCGTCGGACAGCTTCACGCCTCTAACCCAGCCTGCAGAGAGATCAAAAGCAAATCGTTTTGGAGAACCCGCCAACAATTTAGCGCATTGCAACTTTTGTCTTGTCATCCTAAAAATTAAGAAGCCTTCATACCGCGCGTTCCCCTGATGTAAAAGGTGACTCCCTTGACCTGGTCAATACTCCTAATCAGTGGTGACATCCAAATTTTTTTACTACCGGTTCTGTGGGAGTGGCTTGGTGGGCGTGGTGTGGCTTGGTGGGCATGGTGTGGTTTGGTGGGCATGGTGTTGTTTGGTGGGTGTGGCTTGGTGGGCATGGCAGACAAAGGATACTGCAAAATCTCCATTTCCACCCCACTGAAGGGAAAGGATACTGCAAAATCCCCATTCCCACTCCACTCCAGGGGAAGGATATTGCAAAATCCCCATTCCCTCCCCACTCCTGGGACAAGGATATTGCAAAATCCCCATTCCCACCCCACTCCTGGAGGAAGGATATTGCAAAATCTCCATTCCCACCCCTGCTCCTAATACACACAGGAATTTCATCACTGTGGCATACATGCCTAGCAGAAGCCCCAATGGTATCACTTACATAGCAGGAGAAGGATTCCCACGCACTCTGGGGCTAGCCAGAGGAGGTATTTGCCAGTTCTCTGAACTACTCAAAATTTCCGCTACCGGTTCTCCAGAACCTGTCAGAACCTGTTGGATTTCACCCCTGCTCCTAACACACACTGGAATTTCATCGCTCTGTGGCGTACATGCCTAGCAGAAACCCCAATGACATCACCTATGTCAATGAGGCAAGTAAGGGACTCTACCTGCAGACAAGCTTCCGATGGCCTGTTCTGACCCAGTTCCCCAAACACAACAAACCCTCTGACGTGAATTCAAAAGATTCCTTTAATTAGGAGCGCCAGCAGCCCTGGCAAAGTTTCTCTCGCAGGCTAATAAGTCCAGCTGGCCGGAAAATGAATAGTTGTCTGCTACATCTATTCATCTCGGCCCCCTTCCTTTTATCCCCAGAGCTAGGGTGAGGCCTTGCTAGCAGCAGTGGCTCTTCCTTCCCAAGGATCAGCCCATAGATTTCCACTGCTCTCCTCTCCTCTGCTTATCTGTGTGTCAGGCACTGGACCCAGCTGTTCCTCCTCTTCCTCATCAGCCACCTCCAGACCTGGGAGCTGTTGACTCTCCCTCTGAGGGCTGATGGACAGCCCAGGCTCCGCCTCTGTCTCTCTCTGCCAGCTCCATTCCCTCTTCCCCCTCAGAGCTCAATATGGCCCACTCAAGGACGAATTTTGTTCTGCTCCTGCCACTTTATGTGCAGAGGAGTTTTCTGTTTCATCTGAACCCAGATGGTGGATTTTTTTTCTGGGGTTAATCCTAAGTGGAAATCATGGCTTGTTCTTGGTTAAGCAGTTCCACCAATATCTACGTGAGCCAGGTGAGCACAAATATAGGGATGCTCCAGGTTCCTGCTCTTTGCTGAGACACCACAGAGGTGCATAAAGGGAACCCTTAACAATCGTGTTACTAATTCAACAACTGCAGTGCTTCACTCAAACAAATGTGGCAAGAAAAGTCGTAAAATGAGGCAAAACTCACTTAGGAAATTTGCCACTTAACAACCTAAATTTTGAGCTCCGTTGTGGTGGTAAGTCGAGGACTGCCTGTACTGAAACTTCCAATTTTGCAAGGAAAAGGACCCTTCTTCCACGAGGAAGCTACTGTATTTTTCGAAGTATAAGACGCACCTTAGTTTTTTGGGAGGAAAATAAGACAAAAGCTGATTGGTGGGTGGATTAACCTCTTGGAATACCCCCAATCAGCTGTTCCCAGAGGTGAATTTTAGCAACAGGTTCTTTGGTTGTGAGTTCTGTGCCTTGTTTTCTTTTCTGCCTCTGAAAGCCTCCGAAACAAAGCTTCAGAAAAAAAGCCTCTGAAACTTCATTTTCAGAGCCTTTTTTCTCAAGCTCTGATTCGGAGGCTTTTTTTCTGAAGGACTATCTGTACTCTATTCAATCTCCTTTCTTTGGTACTGGTATATAGCTTAACCTCTTCTGATCTCTTGGTTACTGTGTCATTCTCCAGCTTTGTTAGCATAGTTTGGTTAGAATCTTTACTGATTCTTCTTTTGTTGCTTGCCGTATTATGTTAGATAAAAGCCTTTCAGAGGCTTTTTTTTCTGAAGCTTCTTTCAGAGGCTTCTTTCAGCCTCTGAAATCTCCATTTGTGAGGCTGGACAGAGCTACATTCAAAGTATAAGACACACCCAGATTTTCCCCCTCTTTTTTGGGGGAAAAGGTGCGTCTTATATTCCAAAAAATACGGTAAGTAGCCAAGCCAGGAATGTCCTCCTTTCTCCTACCACAAGCCCATGTTGGTCAACTCACCATCAGTGCTTTGCCGCAAGACCATGACAATGTCAGCTTTCTCCAGAGTCAATTCATCGTGCTCTCGTGCCTTGTAGGATTTCACGCACTGCACCTGATCGGCATCTGGAAATGGGATGGGATACAGGGATGGTTATTTCAGGGAAAATTACGCTAATTCAAAATGGCTTTTGGGTTAACGCAAGCCCTTCGTCACGGACTCTTTTTACGTCACATAATAAAGACACTTAGAGTCAAAATGATTGACGCCGAATAAAATATGTATTAATAAATGATTTAGCCCTATTTCATACCCTGCGATGCAACAGTGACGGGCCATAGTTTTCTGGACTCTGTTTTTCACTTGCTTAACACTTAAAATGAGGTATCTCTGTGCTTTTGTTTTAAGGAACGTTTGTTTTCAAGAACCGTGCTGTCCATAGGAATGGAATTTATTTATTTATTTATTTATTGGTTTGATTTATATGCCGCCCTTCTCCGGAGACTCAGGGTGGCTTACAATGTGTTAAGCAATAGCCTTCATACTTTTGTATATACCTGCTTAGTGGGGCTTTCGGCCCCCCACAAGTGGTGTTCTTTTTTATACAAAGTCAGCTTATTGCCCCCACAATCCAGGTCCTCATTTTACCTACCTCGAAAGGATGGAAGGCTGAGTCAACCTTGAGCCTGGTGAGATTCGAACTTGCAATAATTGCAGGCAGCTAGTGCTACTTAACAGCACTTTAGTTTGCTGCGCCACCAAGGCTCTTCAATGAGACAATTTACCACAACTAACACACTGCAGCCAATTCGCTGTGGCCAACTCAACCTGAGACAACTTGCTGCAGGACAACTGAATTATAATTATTATGAATTATTTCATATTCATTTATTCATTGTAATTACTATTTCATCGTAAAACGAATTTTTCAAAAATATTTTAATTTTTGCCATTCACATTTCATTGCGTCACTCACTCCTTTTGCATCCTTTCCTTGAAGGATTCTCTTCCACTATTTCTTTGATAGGAATGTAACTCTTGTCCTGTGGTGAGTTGACCATGACAAGTTGGCAGTGGGGAGTTGGCTATGGCCAGTGGTGGGATTCAAGTAATTTAACGACCGGTTCTCTGCCCTAATGATTTCTTCCAACCACCAGTTTGCCAAACTGCTCAGAAAGTTAACCACCAGTTCTCCCGAAGTGGTGCGAACTGGCTGAATCTCACCATTGGCTATGGCAAGTTGTCATAAACCCCAGGAGGTAACATCATCAGTGTTTGAAGGGAGTAGGGTTTGCAGAGGGGAGGAGAAGGATGACCGTAGGGCCCTTGGTGCTCTCTGAGCTTGCTTCTTTTCTTGTAGACGTTTCATTACACAAGCAAGGTAATATCATCAGTGTTAGAAGGAAGTAGGGTTTTTGGAATGATGATGGAGGAGGACGAGGACAAGGACTGTGTGGTCCATGGTGTTCTCTGAGCTTCCTTGTTTTCTTGCAGAAGTCTCATTACCCAAACTAGGTACCATCATCAATGCTAGTTACCTGGTATGGGTAATGAAACATCTACAAGAAAAACCACCAGTCTCAGAGGGCATCAAGGACCCCTCATATCCACCCTGAGCTACAAATATTCTCCTTTATTGGTTTTATTTGTGTCCTGAGCTTTCTTACCAGAATCATTCAACAGGTCAGGTTCTGGCTGTTGGGGCAAGAGAGCAGAAATCCATCGCAGTTTCTCACTCCTAGGAAAAGCAAAGAATGCGATCAGGTGGCAAGACCTCACATGCCCTCTTCCTTCCCTTGAAATGTACTAGGCTGTGGCTCCTGGTGCCACACAAAAACATGACTTGATGTAGGCGTATCAACTTGGGCTCACAAAAAGAAGGGCGGCTATTGTTTAAAGAAATAATACCAGTTGCATCCCTTTCTGGACCGGGACGCCCTGCGCACGGTCACTCACGCCCTCGTCACTTCCAGTCTGGACTACTGTAATGCTCTCTACATGGGGCTCCCCTTGAAGAGCACGCGGAGGCTTCAACGGGTCCAGAATGCGGCAGCGCAGGTGATTATGGGAGCGACACGGCGCTCCCATGTAACACCTCTCCTGCGCGAGCTGCACTGGCTCCCGGTGGTCTTCCGGGTACGATTCAAGGTGTTGGTTACCATCTTCAAAGTGCTCCGGATACTTAGGACCCGGATACTTACGAGATCGCCTTCTGCCACTGATGGCCTCCCACCGTCCAACACGCTCCCAGTCAAACAATGTCGACTGGCAACCCCCAGGGGGAGAGCCTTCTCTGTGTGGGCACCCGCCCTCTGGAATGAACTGACCCCGGGAATACGTATGATTCCCGACCTGTGTACCTTTTGCCATTCCCTTCAGACCTTATTATTCCAACAGGCTGGGCTGGCTAAATAGGAATTGGAATTGGGTGTTTTAATCTTTGGGTTTTTAATTTAGGGCCAAATTATTTGTTTTTAAATTGTTTTAAATTTTGTATTATATGCTGTTTTATTGTGGCTGTACGCTGTCCTGAGTCCTTCGGGAGAAGGGCGGTATAAAAATTTAAATAATAAATAATAAATAAAATAATAAATATAAACCAGAGGTCTTCAAACTTGGCAGCTTTAAGACTTGTGGACTTCAACTCCCAGAATTCTCCAGCCAGCTATGCTGTAGGCATATTAACTTGATGTAGGCGAATCAACTTGGACTCACAAAAAGAAGGGCGGCTATCATTTAAAGAAAGATACCGTATTTTTGGACTATAAGACGCACCTAGATTTACAGGAGGAAAACAAGAAAAAAAATAGTTTTGGGCCTCCGTGTGTCATGTTTTTGCCCTCACCGGCCACCAGAAGCACTCTGCAATGCTCCACATCCTGTTTTTGCCAAAAATGTCCCATTTTTGGCCTGCAGAGTGCTTCTGGTGGCCAGGGAGGGCAAAAACACGACACACAGAGGGTTCAGGAGTCCAAAAAACAGGCCCGTATTCGGTCTATAAGACGCACCGAAATTTTCACCCACTTTTAGGGAGGAGGGAAGTGCGTCTTATACTCCGAGAAATACGGTAAGTCTTTGGCATTGTTCCAAGTTGGAAGTCACGTAAACCGGCTTCTCCGTTGCAACCGCCTGTCAAACTGAGCTGGGTTGTCGAGTTTGTCCCTGCCGGTCTTACTGGGTTTCTGTGCGGAAGAGGAATTCCACTTTCTTCCCCTGATTGTTTTGCAGCAGGAAAAGGCGGAAAAGGTTTTTGTTGTCGCCGTGGAGTTTCATTTCACATTTTTCCCCACGCACATCCGAGGAGGCCGCATAATCGAACACAATGAAACGGCCATTCCTATCGGGGAGAGAGAGAGAGAGAGGGAGAGGGAGAGGGAGAGGGAGAGAAGAGAGGGAGGGAGGGAGGGAAGGACAGAGAGAGAGAGAGAGAGAGAGAGAGAGAGAGAGAGAGAGAGAGAGAGAGAGAGAGGTGTCAATATTCACTACTCTGGGTCAAGATTGTTTAATTCCTATTCTTCTTACAGGAGAATACAGAAAGAATTGTACTAGTTTCTTCTTAACAGACTAACACAACAGAATAACCGAGTTGGAAGGGGCCTCAGAGGTCTTCTAGTCCAACTCCCTACTCAAGCAGGAAATCTGTTCCATTCCAGACAAGTGGCTGTCCAGTCTCTTGTTAAAAGCCTCCAGTGATGGAGCACCCATAATGGCAAACCACTGGTTCCACTGGTTAATTGTTATAATTGTGAGGTAATTTCTCCTTAGTTCCAGGTTGTGAAAATAAGGAGAAGTTTCCTAACACTGAGAACAATAAACCAGTTGGAAAGAGCTTGCTTTCAGAAGTTGTGGGTGCTCCATCCCTGGAGGCTTTTTAGAAGAGATGGGACAACTATTTGTCTGAAACGGTAGAGGGCAGTGATGGCTAACCTTTTTGCCGTCGCGTGCCAAAATCGGGGGTCGCGTGGGGGTCATGGGTGTGTGTGCCCACATCCATAATTCAATGCGCCCTGCCCTCCCGTGTATGTGCATGTGACCCCCCTACTTCCCTCTACTTTTGGCATGTGATGGCATGGTGGGCCCGGTAAACCCATTTTCCCCCCCTCCCCAGGCCCCAGAGGATTTCTAGGAGCCTGGGGAGGGCAAAAACAGCCTTCTCCATCCCCCCCCCCCCCCCCAGAGGCTGGAAACAGCCACTTTCCCAACTTCCGGTCGGACCGGAAGGCCTGAAAATCAGTTGGCCACCTGGAGCTGAGCTAGGGCAATACTCGCGTGCCCACAGATATGGCTCCGCGTGCCACATAGGTTCGCCATCAAGGGTATAGGATCTCCTGCTTAAGCAGGGGGTTGGACTAGAAGACCTCCAAGGTCCCTCCCAACTCCTATCATTCTGTCCCATCCCATTCGTCTGCTTTCAATCGGGATCTCTCTTCCTAGGTCAGACGAATAAGAAAAAAAAAAGCAATGAGCCACAGATCTTGCCTGTCCTCATTAGGACAGGTGAAAAGACTAGTCACGTTCTTCTTTCAAGAGACCACAGAGACACAGGTGGGCTTCAAAAATTTTAAGCAAGGGGTTCTCTGACCGGTTGCTGGGTGGGCGTGGCCTAGTTGGCCTCCTGTACCACCAGGTGGGGGGCATTTTTGTCCTCCCTGGGCTCTGGAGGCTTTCCTCGAGTCTCCGGGAGGGCAAAAACAGCCTCCCCAGGCTCCAGGGGCCCTCTGGAGGCTGGAAACGGGCCCATTTCCAGCCTTCCTGAATTTCTGGTAGGCCCGTTTTTCGCCCTCCTCAAGCTTCCATGTGTGCCCTGCACTTACTGCATCCAAAATGGGCTGTGTGGGGACTCCTAGGAGGGATGGGGTGGAGTGGGCGGGGCCAGCCAGGAGTGGGATTTGGGGCTTCTCTGAACTGCACAGAATCTTAGCTAGAGGTTCACCCGAACCCCTGCGAACCCCCAGCATCCCACCCCTGCAGAGACGTCTCGGTAGTCGTCTATCTTCTTGAGGAGAAGAACTTCTGAAGCTGCAAGGAGTCACACATCCTTTCTTCTTTGATAGGTTCAAAACAGCCCTCAATTCTGCAAAGACCCCCACCCCCCAAAAAAACTTACTCCCTGGGTCGCGATAGAAGCAAGTAATCATTGAAGAGATGGAGGTAGATGGGTCTGGTAGTAAGTTTCCACTTCAAGCTGATATTATATTCCAGAGCTGTAAGTTCTCCATGTTTCACTAGCCGCCGGGACTGGGAGATAAGTGGGAAGATCTGCAAAGGGAAGGGCTCTCTTTTTAGCCATGTTTCTTTTAGATACACACACCCACACACAGACAGTCCTTGACTTATGACCACAATTGACCCAAATTTTCGGTTGCTAAATGAGACAAATGTGAGTTTTGCTTAGCCAACAAAATGAAATTCAACAGTGAGAAAAGTTAAGGTCTTACACTTAGGGCAAGAAAAACCATCTACACAATCATAGGGAGTCCTCCATTTACGACCACAGTTGAGCCCCAAATTTGGGTTGCTAGGTAACACCTTTGTTAAGTGAGTTTTGGCGCCGTTTTACGACTTTTCTTCCCACGGTTGTCAAGTGAATCTCTGAAGTTCTTAAATTAGTCACACGGTGGTTAAGTGAATCCGGGTTCTCCGTTGACTTTGCTTGTTGGAAAGTCATAAAACGGGGATTCACATGACTTCCGGGACATTGTAACCGTCGTTAAATATGAATCCGTTGCCAAGCATCCAAATTTTGATCATGTGGCCAAAGGGATGCTGCAACGGTGGTAAAAGTTTGAAAGTTTTTCAGTGCCACTGTAACACTGAACAATCAATAAACGAACTGTGGAGGACTACCTGTGGTAATGTTTATTTTCATTTTTTAAAAAAAGTTAAAATAGAAAATTCCCCCCCCCCCCAAAAAAAGTTTTAACAAAAACAGTTACTAAAAAAACAAAACACACAAGGCATTAAAA
This sequence comes from Masticophis lateralis, assembly GCA_030761175.1. NCBI lineage: Eukaryota > Metazoa > Chordata > Lepidosauria > Squamata > Colubridae > Masticophis > Masticophis lateralis. The sequence continues at coordinate 84,395,382 of JAUDYJ010000006.1, read as the reverse complement.
AGATGCATTAAAAAAAAAGGACATAAACATATATGCACATATTATCCAGGGGTGACATGTAAAATTTGTTACTACTGGTTCTGTGGGCGTGGCTTAGTGGGGGTGTAATGTGACTGGATGGGCGTGGCCAACTTTTTTTTTTTTTTTTTACTTTTCAAAGGATTTTTTCTGCAAATGCAAACATGGGATTAAAAGCAGCAAAACCGAAATGAGAATCGGCCAAATTTACGCCAAAGGTGCTTTTCAAAAGACAACTGGACTTTCTTCTTTTTGTTTTTCTCTCGAAAACATTTCGCTTCTCATCCAAGAAGCTTCCTCAGTTCTGACTTGAGACATCTAGCCAAAAATCTAGTTTATTCCAAGAACAGGCGCAATATTTTTTGATAACTTCCTGTCTTTGCATCCACACCTCTGATCTCACCACATCTCAGTGGTGAAATTCCATTTTTTTTTTTCGGGAGTACCGGTTCTGTGGGTGTGGCAGGGGAAGGATACTGCAAAATCTCCATTACCACCCCACTCCAACAGAAGGATCCTGCAATCTCCCCACTCCAGCAGAAGGATACTGCAAAATCCCCATCCCTGGGGGGAAGGATATTGCAAAATCTCCATTACCACCCCACTCCAACAGAAGGATCCTGCAATCTCCCCACTCCAGCAGAAGGATACTGCAAAATCCCCATTCCTGGGGGATGGATATTGCAAAATCTCCATTACCACCCTACTCCAACAGAAGGATCCTGCAATCTCCCTACTCCAGCAGAAGGATACTGCAAAATCCCCATTCCTGAGGGGAAAGATATTGCAAAATCTCCATTTCCACCCCACTCTGGGGCCAGCCAGTGGTGGTATTTGCCGAACTACTCAAAATTTCCGCTACAGGTTCTCCAGAACCTGTCAGAACCTGCTGGATTTCACTTCTGATCTTACTTCTTTCCTTTCCAGGACCTCAAAAAAGCCAAAACTTTCTCAGTCTTCTCTTTCATCTCAAATCCTTTTTCTTTCCCTATGACCAAGTCATCTCTATGCGTTTCCTTCGTACTGCCCCTTTCTTTTTATATCCAGTCCAAGCTGAGTCAGCAACCCTTTGTTCTGGAGTTTTATCTCTTCTGGTTTTACTGCTCGATTCCGCTGAGTTCTGATTAACTTTGAACTCCGAGCCTGACCTTCCCAGCCTCGTCGCCACACAATAAAATTGTGCGATCTTTTCAAAAGGCCACAAGCTGTTATATCCCTTTCCTACGGACAATGGATGGAAACTAACCAAGGAGAGATGCAACCTGGAATTAAGGAGAAACTTCCTAACACTTTTTTTTTTAAATTAGATTTTATATGCCGCCCTTCTCCGGAGACTCAGGGCGGCTTACAATGCGTTAAGCAATAGCCTTCATACTTTTGTATATTTATACAAAGCTTATTGCCCCCACAAACTGGGTCCTCAATTGACCTACCTTAGAAAGGATGGAAGGCTGAGTCAGCCTTGAGCCTCGAACTCGCATAATTGCAGACAGCTGGGTGTTAATAACAGGCTATCTAGCCCGTCGAGCTATCTGAGGCTCCTGAGAGCGATCAACCAGCGGAAGGGCTTGCCTTCAAAATTTGTCTGAAACGGTAGGCAGGAGTCAGCAACCTGCGGCCCTGAAGCTGCATGTGGCTCTTTCATCCCTCTGCTGTGGCTCCCTGTCGCCCGTCAGCTCCACGATTGAAGGGGTTTTTGGTTAGGGGATGTAGAGGAAAAAGGATGCCATGCTAGGAGGAGACTCTATGGTGGGGAAACTGGACTTCCGGTCAGCTCCAGAATTGAATGTGAGGTTTCTGGTTAAGACCTTTGTAGGTATTTGAGTGTTTATTTTATTGTTTTTTAAATTTTAAAAACAAACTTTATTTAATAAAAGAGATAAAAAATTTTTACAAAACATTCTTAACTCTAAAAACGAAAATACAATTCTATATTACCTATATTCTAATATTAATAAACAAAATTGTCTATCTATGATATTTAAACATATAACTATATATATATATATATATATATATACATTAATCTTAATTTGCTGTTGGTGGTGTAAATTTGTTACCTTTAATTTCTTAGTGTATTTGACATCTGTTTTTTTTCCCCTTGTCTATCGATCCATTCATTCCATCTGTTCCATATTTGGTAATACTGTGAGTCTTCCTTGTTATTTACTTTTAAAGTTAATCTATCCATTTCTGCACATCTAAATATTTTTTGAATTATTTGTTCTTCTGTTGGCAACTGTTCTAATTTCCAAGATTGGGCTAGGGTTAGTCTTGCTGCCGTAATTATGTGTAATGTAATGTAATGTATTTTATTTCTTTTTAGCTCTTTGAGTGTTTAAGGTTGCCGATACCTTATCGGCAACCTTAAACACTCAAGGGGTCCAGGGGGTTGGACTACAAGACCTCTGACGTCCCTTCCAACTCTTATTATTCTATAATGTTCCTACAGTCAGGTCTTTCCAGGTCTTAGAACATCTCCACCATTAGCAAACATTGTTAAGCAAGGTGCCCAAACTCACCTACCAGTTTTAATGTTTTAATATGTGTGTATAACCTTTATGTATGCATAACGTGTACTCATTCTATCTATCTACATGTTCAAACTTAAATGCCTTCTTTTTCGAAGCCTTAGTTTTCAGGACCATGTTCTATTCCTACATCTTCATTGGTCGCTCCCTTGAACAAGGATGATGACTCAGTACAGGAAGTCCTTGACTTCTGACCACACTTGAGGCCAGAATTTCCGTCTCTAAGCAAGACAGTGGTTAAGTGAATTTTGCCCCACTTTATCACCTTTTCTTGCCACGGTTGTTAAGTGAATCAGGCTTCCCCTTTGACTTTGCTTGTGAGAAGGTCGCAAAAGGGGACCTTGGGACACCGCAACCGTCATAAATATGAATCCGTTGCCAAGGGTCTGAATTTACATCATGTGACCATGTGGCTGCTGCAATGGTCGTTAAGTGTGAAAAATAGTCATAAATCACTTTTTCGTGAAGGTGTGCTTAATAACAAACCGGCCAGTGAGAAACTGCTGTGTCACCATTGCAATGGAAAACTGGTTACAGCTGGGGTGGGCAAATATGGCCCCTTTATGACCTGTGGACTTCAACTCCCAGAATTCCTGAGGCAGCTTGGCTATCTCGGGAATTCTGGGAGTTGAAGTCCACAAGGTGTAAAAGGGCCACAGTTGCCCACCCCTGGGTTATAGTATTCCATCCTGGATAGAGCTGTTAGCTTGGGTGAATTTTCAACATTTTGGCTTATTTTCTTTTGAAGGCAGGCATCAGAATTTCATTTTTTTAATGTGTTCCAGTGTGCTCACACACACACACAAAAAATGGCAATAAAGGCAGTGGTGAAATCTAATTTTTTTTACTACTGGTTCTGTCGACGTGGCTTGATGGGCATGGCTATATTGCAAAATCTCCATTCCCACCCCCCACTGGGGCCAGCCAGAGGTGGTGTTTGCCGGTTCCCCGAACTACTCAAAATTTCTGCTACCGGTTCTCCAGAACCTGTGAGAACCTTCTGGATTTCTCCCCTGAATAAAGGCTATCTTATCCCATCTCATCTTTTTTTCGGTGTCACTAAACAAATGTTGTCAGTAGAGGTCTACCTGTATAGAAGAGAGCTGTCAGGGAGGAATTAAGATTTCACGTCTCCATGATAGCTTTGGCTCATGCGGTGACATGACCGGCATATGAATTTGATTAATAAACAATAAGAAAGTGCGCTCAGAGCTTGCTTTGTTTTCTCTATTTATCTGGGAAGAGCAGATGTTTCATTACCAAATTAGGTAATCAGGGCTAGTAAGGAGTGGGGATTTCTGTCATTTTATATTCTGGTGACTTGCCCTGTCTGTGTGAGTGGAGGTTGGTGGTCTTAAAGATTCTTTGGCTAGGCTGTTTACTGACGGCTTTTTGGCAGTTTCTCGATTGGGGGTATGGTTTACTTAATGGTTGGTCTGAAGTCTGAACCTTGGAGTTAGTCTATGCCAGTGATGGCTAACCTTTTTGCCATCACGTGCCAAAAGTGTGTGGGGGGGGGGAGCGTGTTGGGGTCACATGCACGCGTGGCCACATCCATAATTTTATGCACTCTGCTCCCCCGTGCTCCTCCCGCTTTTAGCATATGATGGCACAGGGGGCCCAATAGGCCCGTTTTTTGCTCTCCCCAGGCTCCAGAGCCTTCCTAGGAGCCTGGGGAGGGCAAAAACGGCCTTCCCCACTCCCCCAGAGGCCCTCTGGAGGCTGGAAACAGTGTTTCCTGACTTCTGGTGGGCTCAGAAGGCCCGAAAATCAGCTGGCTGGCGCACGCATGCATGCCGGAGCTGAGCTCGCGTGCCCACCGATATGGCTCTGCGTGCTACCTGTGGCACCCGTGCCATAGGTTCGCCATTACGGGTCTATGCTGATCTGAGTGCTGATTACTGGTGGAAAAGTGCTGGAGTCTTTTTCTCTTTTTGGGTTGGTTGATTATCTCGTATCAGATTATATCCGTGGGTGACACAGACAGGCAAGGCGCCAGAATGCGAACTGACAGCAAACAGCACTTCTTACTAGCAACTGATGATGTTACTTGGAAATAAATAAGTGGTAATAAATAAGTTTGGTAATAAAACATCTGCCCGCCTGTCAACCCCAAGCTACAAATATTCTCCTTTCAAAATAAATGATGACCTGGAGGCTTCCTAAAATATTACGTGCTCGCCGAGTCGCGCTCCGGATCTCATGTTACTTACTAGCAGAATTGGGAAAGGGGCTTTCTAACGAAGCTTAGGCGAATATGACTGTGTTCGGAAACTGAAAGCGATTCGAGACAGACTGTTTGGATGATTTGAGATGGCCACATCTGTGCTCAGCATGGCTAACGGCTTCTGCAGAAGGAAGCCATCGGTAGGGATTTAGAGTGATTAATAGTTCCTCGAGTGAGGAAGTTAACCTCCGAGAGACACAGTGATTTAGCTGCCTCTCTTAAGAAATCCCAAAGCTTTGCGACAATTACTGGAATCGCCTGCAAATTCAGTTCAACTTTTGCTGACTTCACCGAGAACTTCTGGCATCCTCAACAATTCATCTGTTCCTTGATGAGAACCATGATTTTTATACCGGTAGTTCTCGATTTACGATCATAGCTGAGCCCAAATGTTCTGCTGTTGAGGGAGATGTGTATTTAAGTGAGCTTTGCCCCAGTTTACGACCTTCCTTGCCACAGGTGTTAAATGAAGCGCTCCCTTTGGTAAGTTAGTAACCTGCTTGTTGAGTGAACCTGGCTTTTCTCCGTTGACTTCGCTGGTCACAAAAGGCCACAAAAGGGGGAGTCACATGACCCCCGGGGCAATGCAACCGTCATTAATCTGAGTCAGTTGTCAAGCATCCAAATATTAAATCCTGTGACCGTGGGGATGTTACAACGGTCGTTAAGTGTAAAAAACTCTCATAATTCACTTTTTTCAGTGCTGTTCTAACTTCGAAAGGTCATTAAACAAACTGTTGTAAGGCGAGGACTATCTATATATTTGGAGGTAGTGATCTAGCCCCTATCTATCACTGTAGTCCTGAGAACTGATGACCCTTTGAGAGCTGTATGCAACAAAATTTCATTTTATTGTATGCCAATTGCTGTACATTTAAAATGACAATAGTTTATTCTATTCTACTCTACTCTATTCTATTCTATTTACTCTACTCCTATTCTATTCTATTCTATTCTATTCTATTCTATTCTATTCTATTCTATTCTATTCTATTCTATTCTATTTACTCTACTCTACTCTATTCTACTCTCTACTCCACTCCACTCCACTCCCCTCCATTCTAAATTTTGTTTGCACCATGAGCTGAAACAAAAGTTAAAAGGATGTTAGTTCAGAGAATCTTGAGAAGGGGTTTCTGAGTTGTGAAAACCTTTGGGTGGAGGCACGGAGGAGATTATATATATATGTAGAAGACATGTGAATCCAAAAGAGATTCTTTGCAGGATATTTACATATATATTTACCTTGCATTCAAACTCCATATTTTGACTTAAGTGAATCAATTCTTCGGTGCTCTTCATACGCTGGACATTTGCATTGCAATCTTTGATGAGCTGCAGAGAGGAAAGTGTCATCAGAATAGAAAAAGCGAAGGGAGAAAAATTATTGGAAAAATGACCAATTTTTACTATGGAAGAATTGGATTTAAAAGAGGTTGCATTTTCCTTTAGCATATAGAGAAAAATTCTGTATTATTATTATTATTATTTAGAATAGCAGTTCCGGGTGCTCCTTAGAAATGTTATTATATATATAACATTTGTGTTGGTTTCAGCCGGTTCGGGAAAATCAGTAGTGGCAACCATCGGGTGGGCCTGCATACCCGCCTGAGTGCAACCCCATCCTATATTGCTGTGTTTTTGATGCCGCACGTGAGCAAATACCCATGTTGTTTGATGTTGCATGCATGCGCAGATAGCGTGTGTGAGCAAATTGCTGTATTTTGTGACGCCACAAAATACAGCAATGCATGCATGTGTGGATGGCACACACATATATTTCCGGTGCTGGGCAAACCGGTTGCTACAGTATGTGAAAGCTATCTCTGGTTAGCTTATTCAAATAATAATTAAGTATATTTGCATTCAGGGGGCAAACAAAATGCTTTCCTTTCCATTCCTACTCTACAGTGAGGTTGCTCAGGCTATTATCATGCCTCTGTGTTCCAAAACTGGAAGTAAAGCTCCTTAACAACCTTAGATATTTCAGACTTTTTTTGTGTGAAGAGAGGAGAGGAGAGTCGATGAACGTCTGAAAAACAGATTCTGAGAGGTGTTTACCTTCTCAAGAGCATCGTATGCCTGGGTGGCCTGGACTTCTTCATCGGCCCCAGGTGGAATTCTTTTCAGGATGTTCTGCAGAAGGAAAGATGGATGGATTGGTTGATTGATTGATTTCCCGTCTTTATTATTTCTACAAATAAACCAAGGTGGTGAACATATCCAACATACCTGTACCTTCCCCAAAACAACAACCCTGTAAAGTGAGTTGGGCTGAGAGAGAGGGACTGGACCAAGATCACCCAGCTAGCTTTCATGCCTAAGGCGGGACTAGAACTCACAATCTCCTTTGTGACTGGCCAAACGTCACCAAGCTGGCTTTCATGCCTTAAGGCGGGACTAGAACTCACCATTTCCTGGTAACTGGTCCAACGTTACCCAGCTGGCTTTCATGCCTAAGGCGGAACTAGAACTCACGATCTCCTTGTGACTGGCCAAAAATCACCTAGCTGGCTTTCATACCTAAGGCGGGACTAGAATTCCCAGTCTCCTGGTGACTGGTCCACCCAGCTGGCTTTCATGTCTAAAATGGGACTAGAACTCACGTTTTCCCACTTTCTAGCCTGGTGCCTCAACCACTAGGCCAGAATGGTTCTCTGTGAAAAGCGTCTAAATTTTCTAATCCCATTTTGGTTTTTTTTTTTTTCTTTTTGGGAATTAGTCATCAGTTTTGAACTCAAACTGATCTCACGGCCGCCACAACTTCTTGCCAGCATCTTAAGAACAGGAAATGGGGCAAAACCACGATTTCTATCTAGAGATCTTTGCTAGAGAACCCGGTAAACATCCCTTCTCTTTTTCTCCAAGGGGACAGAAAGAGAATCGGAGTAAGAGGGAAAACGAATGACGCCAGGGTTTTTATAGAAGGAATCTATGAGTTTGTTTCTGTCAGCCCGCCAAAACCAGTTGCAAAAAAAGAAGAGCTGAGGCCAAACAACCCTATTCAATCTGTGTACAGGTAGTCCTCGATTTACGATCACAATTGAGCCCCAAATTGACGCTGCTAAGTGAGAAACTCGCTAAGCAGGTTTTGCCCCACAGCTTTTCTCGCCGCATTTATCAAGTGAATCACCACAATTGTTAAATGAGTAACCTGGTTGTTAAATGCTTTGCCTCGCCCGACAACACCCGGCATCTCCCTGCCCCGCCTCATAGCAGCCTCGATGAGGAGGGCCCCAGCCTCACCATGCCATGCCCAGCATCTCCCCACTCCACAACGGCCTCGATGAGGACCCCAGCCTCGCCACGCTATGCCACACCCGGTGTCTCCCCGCCCTGCCTCGCAGCAGCTTCAATGAGGAGGGCCCTAGCCTTGCCATGCCATGCCCAGCGTCTCCCCATCCCAGTGGCCTCAATTAGGAGGGCCCCAGCGCCTTGCCCTGCCACACCTGGTCTTGCCGTGCCCCACCTTGCCCAGCCTCACCACACCCAGCATCGCAGAAGCCTCGAGGCTCAAGAAACTGGACAGATATGCTACTTGTATCGGATGCTACATTCAGGCTCCCTGGCTGAACTGCGGCCAGGCGAGTCTTTCTTCCTACCTGGAGAAGGAGCTTCAGTCGGGTAATACGCTGGAATGGGAGAATGAGGAAGGATTTGAGGGAGAGGCGCTGACACACTGGGTCACTTTCCAGTTTCTCTAAGACCTGTTGGAAAGCAGGAACCTCGTTCCTAGGCAGGGAAAGAAAAAGGCAGACATGACGCTTTGTGAAGTAGGAGTGGGAGACTGGGATATAAAGCAGGAGTGGGATTCAAATCCCGTCGCTACCAGTTCACTTGTGCATGCGCAGAGATGTCCGGGTGGGTGGATGGGAGTCTCCTGCCGCCGCCGCTACAGGTTCGCCCGATCTGGGGCAAACTGCTATCCACCCACCACTGATCTAAAAGAAAAACATGACATCCAACGCTCAACAAGACACAACACATCTGCTTCTGGACACAATAGTTCCTGCCCCCTTGAGTGATCCATTTACGGCAGGGGTTGGTATTCACTTACCTTTGCTAACGGATCGCAAATTTGAGTGCACACACCACCTCCACGCATGCACAGGGTCTTCCGCACATGCGCAGAGGGCCAAAATCTTGCATTAATAGGACGTGATGACGTCCGGATGGGTGGGCAGAGCCTCCCGCAGCCGCCGCTACCAATTCGCCCAAACTGATAGAACCGGCTGATTACCACCACTGATTTACAGCAAAAAAAAAAAAAAAAAAAAAGCACCAGGCAGGTGTTAAGGGACAATTGCATATATACCCAGAATGGGAAGTTTCAGGTAAGTGCAAACTTACGACATGTAACACATTAATGAATTTCTCACTTAAGTCAGAACGAATCTACATTATAAAATGAAATCATGCGATGAAATCATGCATTGCAAAGATCGCTTGGAGATAGGAGAAGCTTCTAATGTAATCTACCGGATCCCGTGCATGAATTGTCCCAGTAACCATGTAGGACAGACAGGGAGGAAGCTAATCACCGGGCTGCAAGAACACAAGCCGGTGGTCAGACAAGGAGGTCCAAACTCATTGGTAGCCTCACATTGCAATGAATAAGGACATGCATTCAATTTTGCAGCTACTAAGATTGTTGGCCGAGCAGGTAGAAAGACAGCCAGGGAAATGATTGAAGCCTGGCAAATGGGTCCCTTGTCAGTCAACAGGAGTGCTGATTTACTACCAGCTTATCAGGTTCTTAGGAACTGAGGGCTGGGCAGCACAAGGAAACAACAGCCAATCACTGGCCATCAACACACCAATCAACCAATCGCAATGCCCTATAAATATGATGCACAGAATAACCCAAAGCACATTTTCCAGTAGAGAGAAGTTCCCTGAGTATGGGCTCCAGTACGAGCCCAAAAGCTTGGAAGACTAAACCTCTGATCCCAGTGATGCACCCAGACTGGAATTTGCATACGATGAAAAGTGAAATTGAAACAAATTGGTGAAATGATTCCAGGAACAAATCTTCTACGTCTCCCCAATTACTGAGATACAAAAGACTGACTTTTGGCTTTTCACTGATTTGTGATTCTAACCTAATGAATTGTTTGGACAAGCAACATTTAAACCAGCTTGGATACACCGTGCTTCAAAGCATGGTGAGAAGCAAGGACATTAGGAATTTTCTGTTATGCCTGGGGCTCAGCAGACTAAAGCATTGTGATTAACATCGGCTGTCTGCAATTACTGCAAATTCAAATCTCCCCAGGCTCGAGGTTGACTCAGCCTTTCCTCCTTTCTAAGGTAGGTAAATTGAGGACCCAGTTTGTGGGGGCAATAAACTGACTTTGTATAAATATACAAAAGAATGAAGGCTTAACACATTGTAAGCCATCCTGAGTCTCCGAAGAAGGGCGGCATATAAATCAAATTTAAATAAATAATAATTTAAAAAAACACACGGGTGTCAAACTCGATTTCATTGAGGGCTGTATCAGGGTTGCATTTGACCTTTGGGGGGCAGAGGTGGGCATGGGCAGGGTAGGCTTGGCCAGCTTGATGTCGTGTTGCAGGCGCCTGTGGGGGCCCAAGTACTCTGTCAGCGAAAATGGGCTCCCGAGTGCTGTTTTCTGCTGTGACGGCCTCCTGCAATCCTCTACCAGTGAAAACGGAGGTCGGGAGGGCGGTCCATGGCCCTCCTGAACTCCGTTTTCACTGGCAGAGGCAGGCCTGTCCTTTGCTGTTTCCAAGGCAGCCTCACGGGCCAGATCTAAGCCCACCCCGGGCCTTGAGATCTGGCCCCCAGACCTTAAGTTTGACACCCCTGCTTTAACACATGAACACACCATCAGTTACAAAGCGGTTTTGGTGGAGGAAAGTCGTCCTCACAGAGCACTAGCAAAAAGGACAAGTAATCTGGAAGGCATCTTCAGGTCCTTACATGAGTCTCTGAAAGGTCTGGTCCTGGTAGGTCTGGTTGGTCACATACGGCAGGTAAACCCTGCGAAATTCGGGTGCGTTTCGGAGCGCCACGTCACAGACGTTGAAGGTGAACATGTTCTCCTCAAGCTTCTCTTCCAGTTCAAAGAGGAAACTACAGGCATCGTCAGGTTATCATGGAAGAAGAGAGGTAGAACATCATTATTTCGTTTGTTTTGTGGAGTTGTGATCCTTCTTTCAAGCTGTCTCAGGTAGGTTGGGTGTGAGCGAAGTGACATTTTGAGAAAAATCAATCATTCTGAATAAGAGAGGTTCACTACTAACCATGGTAGGAGTTAAACATGATAAGAGACAAAGCAGGCTCTAAAACCGTGATGGCGAACCTACGGCACACGTGCCCAAAGTGACACATGGAGCCATGTCACCTGGAATGAGTGGCGTCGCCCGTTCCTATTCCGAGTTTCTGGTGTGCATGCATGCACAACAATCAGCTAGCCTTTTTGCATGCGGCCATGCCGGGAACTGGAAGAGCTGAACTTCCATTTTCCTCTGTGAGCATGCGTGCCGGCCAGCTGATTGTTGCATGCAAATGCATGCCAGAAACCAAGAGTAGTAGCTGGCTGGTGCGTATGCAAGTGCTGGAAACCAGAAGTTCATTTTTGGGTGTGCGCATGCGTCCTGGGCAGCTCCTTTTCGGTGTTGCGGCACAGATAAGCAGGCATGCAAAGTGCACACATGCTCCTTTTTCAGCACTTGGTGCCGAAAAGGTTCACCATCACTGCTCTAAAACTACACCCAGAAGTAAATTGTGGACTGAAACTCATATACTAATTCTGCTATGATTCAGCAGAAAGCAGGAAACAGACAGGGAATGAGGATACAGGCTCCCCTAAGTACGAGGGACACATCGGTGATCTCGCGACATCACTCTGTTGAATGCCTACCCTGTTTCCCCTAAAATAAGACATCCCCTGATAATAAACCCAATCGGGCTCTTGAGCGCATGCACTAAAATAAGCCTCTCCTGAAAATAAGCCCTCTCCAAAAGTATTTAAATACATGTGCAGCCGGTCCCTGCCATTTCCTCTGGTTTCCTCTATGTGCCCCAAAATAATAAGACCTCCCCGAAAATAAGGCCAAGTACTTATTTCGGGGTTCCAAAAAATATAAGATAGGGTCTTATTTTCGGGGAAACACGGTAATTCCCACAGCACGGTTTTAGGCCTAAAGATATTTACCCATGTGGTAGCCTGTGTTGCTATTATCCTTCTCGTCTTCTCATCTTTCCTACAATCTCCTCTTATTGGTACGGTATCTTGGGATTTATCACTCGTCGTTTGTATCTTATGGTTAATGATTGTGATTTATGACCTATGACCTATCACCTTGCTGCTTGTGTGTAACATGAGAGCTTATGTACCGAAGACAAATTCCTTGTGTGTCCCATCACACTTGGCCAATAAAGAATTCTAGTCTAAGTCTAAGTCTAAGTCTAAGTCTCGGGCTCGGGCTCGGGCTCAGGCTAAGTGTAACAACCGGTTTGCTTCGTGTGAATAAAACAGTTGAGGTGCACCAATTCACGCCACCGTGCCGATCAGCTGGGCTTCAAACAGAGGAAATAATGATAGGTATAGTGCAGGAGCAGGTGGGCGGGCCCAGTTGATCGTCGGAGTGAACTGGTTCGCTCTCAGCTGATCGTCAGAGCTACCGGTACGCCTGAACCAGTCCGAACTGGCAGAATCCCACTCCTGCCCCTGACTTAGAATATATAATAATAGGGTTGGAAGGGACCTTGGAGGTCTTCTAGCCCAATCTCCTCTGGATCCATCTCTGGAAATTGTGGGGAGCACCCACAATTTCCAGAGGTGAGCCATTCTACAGATTGTCCCCCATTAAGAGGAAATTTCTCCTTAATTCTAGGTTGGATCTCTCTTCGGTAAGCTTCCTGACCAGGGGTAGGATCCTACTGGTTTAACAATCGGTTCGCCGTGCGCATGTATGCAATTTTCAGAAAATTGAACTGAGAGCAAGGAAAATAGCTGAGGAGCGGCAATTCACTCTGCCGCCCACAATCAGCTGGGTTTCGGAAGCAGAAATATAGGTAAGTATAACATGGGGGGGAGCAGGAAGGCCCCCTTGAAAGAAAGAGAGAACCAGTTCGCTCACGGCTGAAAGTCAGAGCTAATGGTTCACCCCAACCGGTCCGAACCGGTCGAGTCCCACCACTGTTTCTGACCTCTCAATTCAGTGTATCAATGGCTGGCTTTTGAGAATGGGAGAAACAAAACTCACTTGGCACTAACGTCACAGACATCCTCAAGACGGGAAAAAAGCCACTGTTTGTCCTGTGTGGTTAAAACCCCCTGAAGTTCCTGGGAACGTTGAAAGTGATCCACAGCTATGTTCAAGCTCCGCAGGTAAGAGGCTTCGGATGCAATTAGTTCAAATTTGGCCTGTATGAAGAAAAGAAAACGAGCATCCACAGGATGCACAATTGGATTTCCTTCCAAATGAAACATCACAATACTGTCCAAATTTGCTGCCTCCTGACAGAGAAGAAACCAACATTTCATTTCTGACCTCCAAAAGAGATATGGGGCACCCCTCACTCAAATCAGATCAGGTATATAAGTCTATGTGCTATTGCTGTCTAAGCCGTGGTGGTGCAATGCTTAGAATGCGGTATTGCAGACTAACTCTGCCCACTGCCAGGAGTTTGATCCAGACCGGCTCAAGGTTGACTCAACCTTCCATCCTTCCAAGGTTGGTAAAATGAGGACCCAGATTGTTGGGGGGCAATAGCCTGATTTCGTAAATCACTCCAAGCACTATGGAGTGGTATATAAGTCTAAGTGCTATTACTATTCCTCCCTCCCTCCCTCCCTCCCTTCCCTTCCCTTCCCTTCCCTTCCCTTCCCTTCCCTTCCTTCCCTTTTTCCTCCTTCCCTTTCTCATTCTCCTTCCTGGTGGCACAGTGGTTAGAATGCAGTATTGTAAGCTAACTCTGCCCACTGCCAGGAGTTCAATTCTGACTGGCTCGAGGTTGACTCAGCCTTTCATCCTTCCAAGGTTGGTAAAATGAGAACTCAAAGAGGGCTGAAAAGCACTGTGAAGCAGTATGTAAGTCTAAGCACTACTGCTATTCATTGCCGCATCCCAGGGGTGAAATCTACTTACCTTTCCTACTGGTTTGGAAGTGCATATGCACGTGTGCGTGCTGACCCTCTGCGCATGCGCAAACCCTTCTGCGCATGCGCAGAGGGTAAAAATCAGGTTACTTCCTGGTTAAAACCAGAAAGAAATGACAACTGGGCGGGCGGATGGACCCACGAGATGCCATCGCTATCGGTTCTCCGAACCAGACCGAACCGGGAGCATTTCACCTCTGCCGCATCCCACCCCGGTGCTCGTATAGCCCTCTAGATCTGATGATGGTCCTTTGTCCTTTACCTCTTGCAGCTTCTGCTCCTCACGGGTCATGCTAAGCAGCATAGTGCTCCCTCGAACCATGGGGATATCTTGCCACAGTGAAGAGCCCGAAGAGACGGACAGGCGTTGCAAGTAAGAGTCCTGGGAGCTCAGCACCTTTCTTCGCAGCTTGGGAGATATCGGTTCTACCTCTTCGGCCAACAAAGCCTGTTTTTGGCTCTGGATAGCTTTGTTCAGGGCATCGTCGCTGTATTCCTGATAGAGCAATTTGGCTGCAGGAAACAACGGATTGCATAGGATAGTGATGGCGGACCTTTTAGAGACCCAAACTTCAACCCCAAACCCAGTTATTTATCGCAAAGTGCCAACACGGCAATTTAACCTGAATACTGAGGTTTTACTACCTAAAATAATGATAAACAAGTTCAGCTAACTGTTCTAAGAAGAATGTGATAAATGCATTTTTATGCCCCTTCATTTTTTCCCCCGCTTTTGAAATATTACGTTGAGCAACAATAAAAAAGAAAAACTTTTGTAGTATCATTTCTCTTTCCCACCCTCTCTCTCTCCCCCTTTCTCTGTTTCTCTCTTTCTCTCTTTCCTCTCTCTCTCCCCTTCTCTCTCTCTTTTTCTCTCTTTCTCTTTCCTTCCCTCTCCCCCTTTCTCTCTGTTTCTCTCTTTCTTTCCCTCTCTCTCCCTTTCTCTCTCTCTTTTTCTCTCTTTCTCTTTCCCTCCTTCTCCCCCTTTCTCTGTTTCTCTCTTTCTTTCCCTCTCTCTCCCTTTCTCTTTCTCTCTCTCTCTCTTTCTTTCCCTCCCTCTCTCTCCCCCTTTCTGTTTCTCTCCCTCTCTCTTTCTCTCCCCCTTTCTCTATTTCTCTGTTTCTCTTTCCCTTCCTCTCTCCCCCCTTTCTCTGTTTCTCTTTCTCTCTTTCCCTCCCCCTCTTTCTCTGTTTCTCTCTCTCTTTCCTGCCCTCTCTCTGTCTCCCCCATTTCTCTCTTTTTCTCTTTCTTTCTCTTTCCTGCCCTCTCTCTCCCCCCTCTTTCTGTTTCTCTCTCTCTCTCTCTCTTTCCCTTTCCCTCCCTTTCTTTCTCTTTCCTTCCCTCTCTCTGTCTCTTCCCCCCCCCCTCTCTTTCCCTGGAGAAACCCAATGGAGCTGGGCTGGGGTGACGGAGCATGTGCCCACAGAGAGGACTCTGTGTGCCACTTCTGGCCCACGTGCCATAGATTTGCCACCAGGGGTATAGGAGATCATAAGGCTGTTGCAATTATAGGTGGCCTTCAACTTACAACAGTTTGTTTAGGAACCATTTGAAGTGACAACAGGCATTGAAATAAGTGACTTGACCGTTTTTTCACGCTTACGTCTGTTGCCATACGTCAACAGTCCATGTGATCAAAATTCAGACGCTTGGCAAGTGACTCGTATTTATGATGATTGCAGTGCAGTGCCGGGGTTATGTCAGGGGTGAAATGCTACCAGTTCGCACCAGTTCAGGCGAACCTGTAGTGGTGGTGTGAGGCTCCGCCCACCCACCCAGACATCATTACTTCCTGATTTTAACCAGGAAGTAGCCTGGGTTTTTTTGCGCATTCACAGAGGGTCCAAAATCACACGTGAACTTCTGAACCGGTAGGGAAAGTAAGGAATTTTCACCTCTGGGTCACATGATCCCCTTTTTGTGACCTCCTGACAAACTAAGTCAAGGGGGAAGCCGGATTCACTTAACAACCACATTGCTAATTTAACAACTGCAGCAATTCACACTTACGGCAAGAAATGTTGGAAAACTCACTTGACGAATGTCTCACTGAGCCATCACGTGATCATGGGGATGCTGCAATGGTTGGAGCCGTGAAAAAGGGTCATAAGTCACATTTTTTTTCAGTGCCGTAGTAACTCTGAACAGTCACTAAACTAACGGTCGTAAGTCAAGGACGACCTGTTATCGGGCCCAAGTAAAGGAACATGTTTAACACAGTGGTGAAATGTAAAATTTGTTACTACCGGTTCTGTGGGTGTGGCTTGGTGGGGGGTAATGTGACTGGGTGGGCGTGGCCAACTTTTATATATATATATATATATATATATATATATATATATATATATATATATATATATATATATATATATACTTTTAAAAGCATTTTTCTACAACCTCTTCAGCCGAAGAGGTTGTAAACAAAATGCTTTTAAAAGCCTCTGATGATCCCAGCTGAGTTGCCTGATCGTCAGAGCCTTTTTTTTTTTAAAGCATTTTTTCTACAACCTCTTTGGTCAAAGAGGTTGTAAAACAATGCTTTTAAAAGGCTCTGACTATCTCTAGGCATGATCATCAGAGGCTTTTTTTTTTACTTTTAAAAGCATTTTTTTGGCCAAAGAGGTTGTAAAAAAAATGCTGTTAATAGTAAAAAAAGAAGCCGCTGATGATCGCGCAGCTCAGCTGGGCGTGGGTGGGGGGCTCAGGAATTTTTGCTACCAGTTCTCCGAATCACCCGCCACATTCACTACCGGATCAGGCGATCCGGTCTGAACCGGGAGCATTTCATCCCTGGTTTAATCCCTTTTAAGGGAGGAGTTGGGGAAGCTACAAACTTACCAAGAGAAGCAATACTTACATGAATTTATCAGCTTGGAGCGTCGCCGTTTGAAATTTTCTAGGGTTTCTGGTGTTTTCTTCTCTCTTTCAAGGAAGGGGAAAAAAATTAAAAAAGGAAAATTAAGAAGTCTACTCCAAAGGAGCTGGTTTTTATTAATTATCCCTAAACATTGGGTAAAAATCACCTCTTCAGATTGTTATATGAATTGATAGTTGCATTCCTAACGCACATGATCAGGGGAAAAAATATTGCATTTTTTTCGCAGAATAGAATAGAATTCTTTGTTGGCCAAGTGTGATTGGACACACAAGGAATTTGTCTTTGGTACATATGCTCTCAGTGTACATAAAGAAAAAATAAAATATATTCGTCAAGAATCATAAGACACAACCCTTAGTGATAGTCATAGGATACCAATAAGCAATCAATCCATACTAGGAAACAATACAAACAACATAAGTTGTAAAGATACAAGCAACATGGCTATCGCCATAAGTGGGAAGAGATAGGTACTAGTAAGGATGAGGAGAAGAATAGTAATACAATCTTAGTAGTTAATTTGACCGGGTTGTCGGAATTAGTTGTTTAGCAGAGTGATGGCATTCAGGGAAAAAACTTTCTTGTGTCTTCTTGTTCTGGGGTGCAGAGCCCTATAACATCGATTTGAGGGTGGAAGTTGAAACAATTTATGCGCAGGATGTGAGGGGTCTGTTGATATTTTCACAGCCCATTTTTTCCCCACAGGATGCATAGGACCATGGGTGAAATTCAGCAGGTTCTGACAGGTTCTGGAGAACCGGTAGCGGAAATTTTGAGCAGTCTGGAGAACCGGCAAATACCACCTCTGGGTGATCCCAGAGTGTGGTGGGAATGGAGATTTTGCAGTATCCCCCCAGGAGAGGAGTGGGAATGGGGAGTTTGCAGTATCCTTCCCCTGCCACACCCACCGAGCCACGCCCACAGAAACAATAGTTTTTAAAAAACTGAATTTCACCCCTGCATAGGAAAGCTTGCAAGCTGAAAACACATGCCCGAAAATGCATACGTTGGTGAGAGCAGACGTAAACACATATCATATTACGAGACAACCTATAAAAGCTGTGCTAGGGAAGTGTGCACAGCAATGAATGAAGAGCCGCGTGCACTCAAATACCCTCCATCTGGGTCTAAGATGACAATGAAGTTAAGTTTAGAAAAATGAGCAACTGGAATTGCTTTTTTTAAAGACGGGCTGACGAATTTATTTCGCTTGCATAAAGGAGGGCTGTCTGCAATTCAGGATTAAGTCATGCAAAATCATCTCCTTGGCATCTTCTGAGTGTCTCCATCTGGGGACTCTATTATGAAATCTTGTTCATAATTGACACGTGACAACCAGCTTGAGGCACACCAGATGACGTGGTTCTTTGCTGATGTTTCCCCCCGCTGCCTTTCCTGTACTTCTCTCCCCATAAAGCAGATTTTTTTAAAGGCAGAAAACCGCTGTCTCTGTAATGGGAAGCTATCCTAAATTTGTCCTCCCTCCATCTTCTTTCAAGCAGATCCACAGATCCCAGTAACTCCATCAACCTCCAATCCTGTGAGATCTAGGCTGCAAAATTCGGACGAGCATTAGATGGCAGCAAAAGGTTAGATCAGGTTTTTTTTTTTCTCAACCTAAGCAAATTTTAAGATGCATGGATTACAATTCCCAGCATACTGGCTGGGGAATTCTGGGAGTTGAAATCCACACATCTTAAATGTTGCTAGAGGTTGCTTGGCTGCTACCTTGTGGGTGACCGGATCAAAGTTTAGAAGACTTTACTTTATCTCTACTCCGATATCAAGGTAGTACAGGCGGTCCTCGACATACGACCACGACGGAGCCCAACACTTCTGTTGTTAAGCGAGACATTTATTAAGTGAATTTTGCCCCATTTCGTGCCACGGCTGTTTAAGTGAATCGTTGCAATTGACAAGTTAATAACCCGGTTGTTAAGTGAATCAGATTTCCCCATTGACTTTGCTGGTCGGTTTCCCTCGCACATATGTGCTAGTCGTTCCCGACTCTAGGGGGCGGTGCTCATCGCCATTTCAAAGCCAAAGAGCCAGCGCTGTCCGAAGATGTCTCCGTGGTCATGTGGCCGGCATGACTCAACACCAAAGACACACAGAACGCTGTTACCTTCCCACCAAAGATGGTCCTTATTTTTTCTATTTGCATTTTTTACGTGGTTTCGAACTGCTAGGTTGGCAGAAGCTGGGACAAGGAACGGGAGCTCACCCCGTTACGTGGCGCTAGGGATTCAAACCGCTGAACTGCCGACCTTTCGATCGACAAGCTCAACGTCTTAGCCACTGAGCCACAGCATCAAGATTATTAGATCTTGGCACACAGCAAATATGAGCCAATTGCCAAGCCTCTGAATTTTGATCGCATGATGATGGGGTAATTGCGAAAAGCGGTCGCCTTTTCCCAATGCCGTTGCAACGGTCACTAAACCGACCGTTGTAAGTCAAGGACTACCTCCTGTATACTGTCTTGTCTTCTACAACTTGGCTCGAGACTTTCTTTTAACCAGAATTGACCCTGTTTGTTTATAATAATGTAATCACTGCTTCCTGCCAAAAAGCTGCCTTTTGGAGCCTCGTGGCTTCCTTGTTAACTCTCTGAACTTTTGATGTTCTGCCATACATGGTCAGACTTCCTCACTGACTAAGAAAGGCCTTCTGGAATCATCCACCAGCAGGCCTTATCCTAAAGGCCTAAGAAGGATGAGCTCTGCTGAGTCACCTGATTCAGAAATTCAGCTCTCCTCCTTTCTGCCTGTAGTCATCTAGCTTCGCCTCAGAGCCTTTTATCCATGTCTTTCTATCCTGCCTTTCTTATTTTTTACCAAAAGCTCAAGGTGGGAAACATATCCAGAATCAGAATCAGAGCAGAGCTGGAAGGGACCTTGGAGGTCTTCTAGTCCA
This sequence comes from Masticophis lateralis, assembly GCA_030761175.1. Taxonomy (NCBI): domain Eukaryota; kingdom Metazoa; phylum Chordata; class Lepidosauria; order Squamata; family Colubridae; genus Masticophis; species Masticophis lateralis. Next base: position 84,375,678 of record JAUDYJ010000006.1, on the reverse strand, counting down.
GCCCCCTACTCAAGCAGGAGATCCGATACCAAACTCCCGGCCCGCGTCACATGCTGGCCACGCCCATGCCCGGTTTAGTGAAGGGGCGGGGGGGGGAGTCCCAATACGTCACGTGATGCCGTTGTGACGATGAGAGTTTGACACCCCTGTCTTATACCATTTCAGATAAGTGACTGGTATAGGGTTTCGAAATGTATAGGGTTTCCTGCCTGAGCAGGGGGTTGGACCAGAAGATCTCCAAGGTCCCTTCCAACTCTATTAGCCTTCTGTTTTGTACTGTTCTGTGCTGTTCTGTTCTGTTCTGTTCTAACTTACTCATATTCTATTTTAATTCTTAATAATTCTTAATTCTTCTTAACAATTCTTAATAATTCTTCTACATTCTACACTCTACACTCTACTGTTCTGTTCTGTTGTGTTGTGTTCTCATTCCATTCCATTCCATTCCAATTCTTACTTCTAGTCTAGTCTAATCTAATTCTAATTCTTACTCCTATTCTAATTCTTAATAATTCTTAATTCTTCTTAACAATTCTTAATAATTCTTCTACACTCTACACTCTACACTCTACACTATTCTGTTCTGTTCTGTTCTGTTCTGTTCTGTTCTGTTCCGTTCCGTTCCGTTCCGTTCCGTTCCGTTCCGTTCCGTTCCGCTCTGCTCTACTCTACTCTGTTCTATTCTCTATTCTCCCTTTCGTATTTTCTATTCTATTCTATTCTATTCTATTCTATTCTATTCTATTCTATTCTATTCTATTCTATTCTATTCTATTCTATTCTATTCTATTCCATTCCATTCCATTCCATTCCATTCCATTCCATTCCATTCCATTCCATTCCCTTACTTCTAGTCTAGTCTAATTCTAATTCTTACTCCTATTCTATTCTAATTCTTAATAGTTCTTAATTCTTAATAATTCTTAATAATTATAATAATTCTTAATTCTTCTTAACAATTCTTCTTAACAATTCTTATTCTTCTACACATTACACTACACTACACTACACTACTCTTTCCTCTCCTCTCCTCTCCTCTCCTCTCCTCTCCTCTCCTCTCCAACCTCTTCTTAAAAAGCCTCCAACTTCTGAAGACAAACTGTATTGTCCTCACTGTTAGGAAGTTTCTCCTCAATTCCAGGTTGCTTCTGAGAGTGAGTGAGTGATTGGTCCAAGGTCATCCAGCTGGCTTGCACGGCTAAGGCGGAACTAGAACTCCTAATCACCTAGCGATCGGCCCAAAGTCAACCCAGGCTGGTTTTCATGCCTATGTCAGGACAAGAACTCGCAGTTTCCCATTTTCTAGCCCGGTTGCATTAACCACTAAACATAACCTTTGTTTGCAGGCTGACTTTCTGGAGAATGGCAACATTTCTCCATCTCTACTGTGAAGGACATCCACCTATTTTTTTTTTTTTTACTTATTTAAGAGGGGGAAGGGAGTGTTCAATCTCCATCATCCCTCTTTCCTTTTGGCAAATGAATAGCATCAAAGCAGAAAGGCAGTTCCCCACCCCCACTCCATCTGCACCGTCAGAGGAAAAATCTGCAAAATAATCTTTTATCAAGGTGTCTCCAACCTTGGTAACATTAAGACTTGTGGGCTTCAGCTCCTAGAATTCCTCAGCCAGCTTTGCCAGATTCACTTAAAAACCGGATTGCTAACTTATCAACGGCAGCAATTCATTAACAACTGTGGCGGGAAAAGTCGTAAAATGGGGCAAAGGTCACTGAACAAGAGTTTCAACTTAGCAACAGAAATTCTTGGCTCAATTCCGGTCGTAAATTGAGGAATACCTGTACTGGAGAAGCGCCAAAATAATGGTTTGCAGGCTTACAGTAGCGGCCAAAAGTGTGGAAACCTTTTGGGAAAAGTGTATTTTTGAGGTTTGATTGCTAATAACACCATTTTTTTTTGTGGGGGAGTTTCAAGATAATCCTATTCCACTGCTGGAATGGCCTGGGAATAGCCCAGACCTTCATCCAATTGAAAATCTATGGAGCCAACTAAAGAAACTTGTTAGTCAGAAGCGACCCAGCAATAAAACCCAGTTGTATTGCCATCTTTCAATTTTGGTTTCACATGAGAACAGCTGCAGAACTAAAAAAACTTGGTTCACTCCATGGGAAGACATTATAAGGCCGTCATTCATGCTAAAGGTTACCCAACGAAATATTCACTGACACGGTGATCATTTTTGCATATCTCGTTTTTTCTACGTGTTTCCCTTTTCTTCTTTATACTGTAACTGCTATTCTAATAGTAAATCCCTCATAAAAGTTATTGCATCACATTCTTGATTAAATTATCTTTCCATGGATATATAATTTTATGATACTACTCCCCCCCCCCAAAAAAAGTGGTGTTATTAGCTAGTTTTAGAAAATACACTTTTCCCAAAAGGTTTCCACAATTTTGGCCACTACTGTAATTTGGCCTGCTAGCTGGACCATTGAATTCGTGGAGACTCGGCTTCCTTCCCACCCTTTTCTGATCGTCCTGTTGATTTACGTGGCTTGGACCTTCTCTCCTTAGGAGAGACATGCCTTGCACCCAAGCTCTCCACCCTGCCCTGTTTTCCTTTTTGCCACACACCCACCTCTGTGGGAGAGAAGATTTTCACAGCAAAGTGCTGACGAGAAGGGACTCACCCGTATTTCACAAAGTCTAAGTGATTGGCACTGCCTTTGTGTCCAGTGGCTTCCTCTTTCGCATGGAGAGAGGCTATGGAGACTTCTGCAGAGAGAAAGAACGAGAGACACAAGTTAAAGGGTTGGATCTCTGTGATTCAGTCAAGGCCTCTCCGATGAGGTCACTTTTGACTACGTGGTGAGGGTGACCAAAGGCACAGCTGCCCTGAGATCCATAGAGATCTGAGAAGCCATTACAACAGGGGTGTCAAAACTCAAGGCCCGGCAGGCCAGATCTGGCCTGCGATGTGGTCGGATCCAGCCCACGGGGCCATCAGTGGTGGGTTTCAAAATTTTTTACTACCGGTTCTGTGGGTGTGTCTTGATGGGCATGGCATGGCTTGGTGGGTGTGGCAGGGGAAGGATACTGCAAAATCTCCATTCCCACCCCACTCTGGGGGAAGGATACAGCAAAATCCCCATTTCCTCCTGATCAGCTGGGACTTGGGAGGAATAGATGGGGGCGGGGCCAATCACAACGTTTACTACTTCTCCGAACTACTCAAAATTTCTCCTACTGGTTCTCCAGAACTGGTCAGAACCTGCTGAAACCCACCTCTGGGGGCCATCCTGGAAAATGTAAGCGGCTGGCCGCATTGCTTCAGCCTGGTCTACCCAGTGTGAAGAGGAAACATTCCAGCAGTTTTAGGAGTGGCGCCCCCACCTCCCCAAGGTGAATCATAGCCCTGATGCGGCCCACGGTGAAATTCAGTTTGACAGCTTTGAGTTGCAGGCTTTTCAAGAGCATTAGGTTGAACAAAGGGATCATAATTCACGTTTGCATGCTAATAACATTTTGGCCGTTCTGGATCAGGATTCTACCTTTGAGACAACTATGACCTGGATGACTGAGAAGAAGGGCCTGGTAGCTCAGCAGACTAAAGCATTGTGATTAACACCAGCTGTCTGCAATGACTGTAAGTTCAAATCTCACCAGGATCAAGGTCGACTCAGCCTTCCATCCTTTCTAAGGTAGGTGAAATGAGGACCCAGTTTGTGGGGGCAATAAGCTGACTTTATATAAAATATACAAAAGTATGAAGCCTATTGCTTAACACATTGTAAGCTGCCCTGAGTCTTCGGAGAAGGGCAGCATATAAATCAAATTTAAAAAAAATCTCCATAGACATTTTAATAAAAATGTATATTAAAGAAAAAAAAAAGAATGATTACTGCCATCTTGGCTTTTTGGACCCCACCCGGTAGACACTGCTGATCAATGTACAGATGGCCCTCGACTTACGACCACAACGGAGGTCCAAATTCCTGCTGCAAAGTGAGACATTTGTTAAGTGAGCGTTGTCCCATTTTGCAACCGTTCTTGCCCACCGTTGTTATGTGAATCACTGCAGGTGTTAAGTTACTAACATGGTTATTAAGGGAATCTGATTTCCCTGTTGACTTTGCTTGGGAGAAAATCACAAAAGATGATCTTCGTGTGACCCTGGGGATGCTGCAATGGTCGTAAATGTGAAAAATGGTCATTAGTCGCTCTTTTCAGTGCCGTTGTAACTTCGAACGGTCACTAGATGAACTACAGGTAGTCCTCGACTTACGGCCGTAATTGAGCCAAATTTCTTCGGCTGCTAAGTGAGACATTTGTTAAGTGAGTTTTGCTCCATTTTACGACTTTTCTTGCCACAGCTGTTAAGTGAATCACTGCAGTTGTCAAATTGATAAATAAGCCAGTTGCTAAGTGAACTGACTTAGCTCGTCTGAAGGTCGCAAAAGTTGTTCCCGCGATATGGGGACACCCACAACCGTCATAAATATGAACCAGTGGCCAAGGATCCAAATGCCTGGATGATTGCAAGTGTGAACAAATGGCCCTGAGTCACTTTTTTTTCAGTGATGTCGCAACTTTGAATGGTCACTAAATGAACTGTCGTAAGTCGAGGGCTACCCATATTGTAAGACAAGGGCTACCTGTGTTACTAAACTGAGAGCTTCTACCACCGTGTTTCCCGAAAAATAAGATTGGGTCTTATATTAATTTTTGGCCCAAAAGATGCATTAGGGCTTACTTTCTGGTAAGGTCTTATTTTGGGGGAAATACGGTACTAAATGCATCCATCTGGCTGACAATCTTAACTGAGGCTTATTTGGGGGGATAAGGTTTATATTACGAGCATCCTGAAAAATCATGCTAGGACTTATTTTCCGGTTGGGTCTTATTTTCAGGGAAACAGGGTAGAATAGAAACATTCTGGAACCAGGTTTTGCGTCCTTGTTCCTCTATGGCACACAATTGTTTCTCCAGCAATTTTGGGATCAGACAAAATGCTCACCTACGGCACCGTCAGTTGGTATCGAAATCTTTCTTAAGCCGTGTCGATGCCAATCTTTGCTTTTCGCTCGCTGCTTGGCCCCTGCCTCCTGCTTCTTTGCGCCGAAAGCAGATTCTTTGGTACCCAACTTGATAATGTTTTTGTCTGGACAGCTGGAGGATTTCTCCAGGCGTGGATGTCTGCCTTCCAGGCCTTTTCTATGAATCACTGGGCAAACAGATTCCCCTGCTGATTTTTCAAGGACTTTTCTGACCCTTCCTGGGCCTTCAGAGGAACATGCAACTGGGTCATTTGAATTCCTGGTTTCTTCCTCCGGCCACTGTAGATCCTGATGTACCCCTGAGTATGGAAAACTTGGGGGCGAAGGAGGTCCGAGCTGAAGAAAATGGATTGGGTTAGTGAAAGCTAAAAGAAGAGGAGCCTGCCTTACATTAGTGGACTTGGTTTCACATGGTTTCTCACGATCTCCTGAGGGATGGAAAGTATAGCGAGAAGACCTCCCATCAGGCGTATCTTCACACTTGGACGTTGTTTCAGGAACAGTGATGAAGGAATCTGCCCCCGTGGCATCATTTCCTAAAAATTCACCTTGAAAATCCGACAAAGAAAGATCCAACTCAGGGCACGTGGCCAATGGAAGATCAGAGAACTCTTCCATTCTATGGTCCAAACTTGAAACCAAGACAAGGTCACCTCTTTTGGAAATAGAAGATGAGTTCCAACAGCCGTGATGGCCAACTTGTGGGCTAGGATGTGTCGGTTCATCACTTCCTGTACGAGAGGCAAAGGGGTTGTTTTCTGAAGCCTCGGTCTTCTGCTGTGTAGAAGGATTGTCCCTGACTAGGAGATGCTTCCTGGAATTGGAATCTGATCGGGAACTGTGAGAACCCCTGCTAACAGCAATGTATGAAGGTTGTGTCTGGAAGTTGTGGCCTGGCCCAGCAGCTACAGATTGTGTGATCTGTTTAGAGTTAGTCCGCTGGGAAGCTGCATTGATAGTAAGTGAAGGAAATATGGAACGTCTAGACTGAATGGGTAAACTGGCATGGTGTGACACAGGTACAGTCTGCTTAGATTTGTGTACGGGATGTGGAACTTGGCAGCACTGATCCAAGTCACTTTCAGAGGTGGAAAGCTGTTCAGATAATCTGGTTTCAGGGGATAAGGACAAATGCTCCAAAACAGTCTCGTTGGCAGAAGATTTGGGGGTTAATGGATTAACCTGGCTGGAAGAGGACAGTTGTTCTAGGAGTCGGTCAGGATTAAGGCCCGGGGGAGTTGGCTGGGCGTTAAAATTTGCCGTGGGTGGGGAGATTACAAACTGGAGAGATTGCCTGGAGGATAAAAGCAAAGCAGAATCGAGGGCCAAAGTCTGCTCAGAGTCCCCCACTAGAGCTGAGGCCAAAGGTTGCGTTAGCTGAGCTGCATCGGTGTTCATTGCAAAAGGAGTCCTGCAAATTGGGAGGCTGTCAGCATTACAGTCACATTCTGTTCTCTCTTTTCCAAGAACTGAAAAACATGGTGACTCACTGGTTAAGATATTTTGTTCTGTGCAATGTGTATCTGTTGCTGCTTCCTTCCTGGACAACCCAGCATTCTTAGTTGTTGGTTTCAGTTGTTGATGGGACTTCAGATCGTTTTCGTTAGTGTCTTGCACTGAACCCCAGGAAGAAAGACTTAACTTTATCATCTCTTTGGCTATATTGGACAGGCCTTCTTCCAGAGAGGGGTTTGGGAGGGCTTTGGAAGTAGAACTCTGAGCGTCTTCGAGGAAGTCCTCACCAAAAGCGGGAAGATGATCATCTCCATCACTGTCCGGTGCTGAAGTTTCATCAACTATCGCTCTGTCCAGTTGACTGGAGAAATGTAAAACTGATCTATCTCCTACAGAAGTGGCAGTCTCATCCATGGCTCCCTTAATAGGATCTTCTTGCAGGACAGCCGTGATTATAGTCCTCAAAGATGGGACAGGATTTTCTTCAGTGTCAGAAGAACTGCTCATAGCTTGAGATTCATGAAGATCTTGGGAGTCAATGCCTAACGCTACATCTGTAAACAATTGTGTTATTTGTTTGCCATCCACACTCCTTACATTTTCCTCTTTTCCAACATCCTCGTTTCCAATATCCTCTTTTCCAACACCCATGGTGGGTTGTGCAGCATCTTGATCACAACAAAACATTTTGTTTGCTTCCTCATCGACGCCGGAGTGTTCCACTTGTCCAGAACTGTGACATATGGCAGCCTGTGTCCTCGGGCTTCCACAATCTGGCAGAAAACCTGCAGGGGTCATTCCAGGGAATGGAATAGTTGTAGGTTCAGACAACGCACAACCTGACGTTGGAGAGTGATCAGCTGAGGACACCTCCTTCAAAGAGAAAGCAAGTTTTTCAGAATTGTTATCGTTGAAACCAGAAAGAGCCAAACTGCTTCCCAAAGAATCTAGTGTGCCCTGGCCCGATCTGATAGGCACGGAGTCTATTGTTGCTTGCACAGTCCATTCTTCTTGTTCTTGGTCATTGTGTGACCACTGGACTTCCTCCAGATTTGTCTTCGCGTTGCTCTTTGCTGCTTTCTCATTCAAATCTTTCCCTCCCTCTTCCTCGCTGCCTGCCAACTCTGATTCTGCAAATTCTGGATTCCTTGTGATTAATAGCCGTTTTTGGCTTGACTCCGATTCCTCACAATTCATATTTCTTACATGATCATTGGTTTGGGCGTTTTTCTTGAGTAACGAACAGTTGCTCACGCCAACATTACTCTCTTCCTCTTCCTGGACCTGGAGAACAAGGACGTTGAGGACATTTTCCTTCAAATCTCCTATTTCATCATCCACCTCTGAACATCCCTCCACTTCCTTGGAAGATACTTGGGATAAAACGTTGTCCGCCTTTCTTTGCGCCCGGTTTAAATTTAACTCTTCCTCTTCTGAGGAAGGATGGCTCAATCGTTTACTTGCTTCCTCTCTTTTAGAGGAAATTCCATTGATCCTCATCGGAACATCCATTCCTTCGCAAGGGCTTCTGTTCTCCTCACGCTGTGTCTCCAGTTTCCACGAAGGCTCTTCGGCTGGTCTGGAATTGGAAAAAACAGTGCTTTTGCAGCAATCTGAAATATTACGAATCACCAAAGGAGATTCATTGACTGGGTTTTCTTGACAAGGAAGAGTGTCTGTCATGGCTGAGTCCTCACGCCGTGTCTGAGCTTGTGTGTCACACAAACTTGGAGGTTGGCCAAAGCTAGCATCACAGATTTGGCTCTCCATCTGTCCTGCACTGGCCCTCCTTGGATAGGAAAGAGCAGGGATGGTTGTATCCAGAAGGAAAGATTGGGAACTGGTTGAAGAATAACTTGCAAATTCCCCATCAGAGGAATTTAAGGAAGATTCCATGCTTCCTTTCGAGCTGCGCTGTCCTCTGTTGAGATTCTGTTTTCCATCTGAAAATTCTTCCCAGTTCTCTAAATCTCTTGGCCTTCTTTCCAGTTCTTGGGAAGAAGTATCTTTCTCCACAGGGTTAGAAGATCCGTCCCACATATGTTCTTTCATAACCAAGAGAAGTGCTAGATCATGGGAAAGAGACGGGTCTTCCTTCTCTTCCACCTCCTGACTTCCAGGAATTTGACTCATGATGATAGCGTCTGTGACATCATGGTACTTTCTGGCTGAGGCAGGATCACTCGCTTTGTGTATTTTATGCGTTGTCCGCGGGAAAGGATCTCTCTGCTGGATCTGTTCAGAGTCTATCAGTGAAGCTTCCTAAAAAGAGAGAAAGAGAGAGAGAAAAGCAGTGGTTACAATTACAATATGATTGAGCTGTACATACATATTGCCTGTGGGTGTTGTGGGAAGGACGAAAACATAGCTAATCAATACGAACAAGAGAACAGCAAGAGGAGAAGGATTGACAAAGATGACGAAAATGGAGAAAAAAATACACTTCCATTCACGTGGAATCCCATGCTCAATTCCGTAGATCTTTCCCTCCCAAGTTTTCATGAATTCGGAGGGTATTTATGTCCTGTTCCCGTAACGCTGTTTCAAATCACAACCATCAAAGCTACGTTGATGACACGCATGCCCACACACAGAGAAATACGCTCGCGGGAGATTAATTAATTGCTGTCCCGGGAGGGCCCCCAATGACATTAGAAACAGTGACAAGGATGGCCCACTGAGAGATGATATGATGTAGTGGTTAAGAGCAGACATAGGACCGAAGCTGCATTCAGACGTGGAACCCTGTGGCCGGCCTCTCAGCCCAATCTACTCCTCAAAATTGTGAGTTTTGAGAGAAGCTGAAGAAGGAATGCCTGTGTGTACCATTATCTACCTATCATCCATCCATCCATCCTATCCATTGTCTATTTATCTATTATCTATCGATCATCTGTCTGTCTGTCTATCCTATTCTGTCTGGTCTATCAAGTCTGTCGTCTATCTATCTATCTATCTATCTATCTATCTATCTTCTATTCATCTATCTATCATCTATCTATCCATCCATTCATCCATCCATCCAATAATTTATCTCTATTATTTATCTATCTCTATCTATCATCTGTCTATCTGTCTAGTCTGTCTGTCTATCACCTGTCTATCTATCTGTCATCTATCATCTGTCTGTCTGTCTATCTATCTGCCTAATCTATCTATCTGTCTGTCTGTCTGCCTTTCTGTCTATCTATCTACTGTATCTATCTACTGTATCTGTTTGTCTGTCTGCCTGTCTTGTTTGTCTATCTATCTGTCTGTCTATCTATCTGCTGTATCTATCTATATCTATCTGTCTGTCTGTATCTGTCTATATCTGTCTATCAATATCTGTCTATATCTATCTGTCTATCTATATCTGCCTGCCTGCCTGCCTGCCTGCCTGCCTGCCTGCCTGCCTGCCTGCCTATCTATCTATCTATCTATCTATCTATCTATCTATCTATCTATCTATCTATCTATCTTCATCATCATCATCATCATCATCATCATCATCATAATTTTATTTCTATACCGCCCTTCTCCCGAAGGACTCAGGGCGGTGTACAGCCTATTAAAAGCACAAAGACAAACATAAATTAAAATAATTAAAATAATTTTTAATCGATAGATAGATAGATAGATCTGTCTGTGTCTGTCTGTCTGTCTGTCTGTCTGTCTGTCTGTCTGTCCGTCCATGTTTTTTTGTGCCAGGGAATGTTATTATTTGTTTCTTACACTTTCACTACCCCAGAACTGGATGATCCCATAAATCTTCAAAATTACAAAGATAAAAGGTTAACATTTTGAACCCCCTTCCACCACCTGCCCTAGCATATCCTGGCCTAATGCTTAAGCCAAGACTGAAAAGGGAGTCCATCCTTAGTTAGAAATAGGACACAGAAGGAATTGGGGGGAGAGGGAGAGAGAAAGAGAGATTTACTCTTTTTCCTTATTTCCTTGCTGTTCAGATCACTGTTTGCATCACATGTTGATTGCATGGATTAAAAAAAAAATCAGAAAGAGACCGATGGCATATTTTCCAACAAACCACATTGGTTGAAACTCTGTGGCATCAGATTCACTGAATGGCTACTTAATTGCATGAGAATGCAATCCCTTCTGCTAAATCCTTTTGTCCATCCCTTGGCTCCAGGCAAAGTTTTGTCCTCCACCCAGGGACCTTTTTCAGGGGGAACCTATTGGTCCTCCTCGTGCTGTGGCTGAGATGAGGCGAGCAAAAGCCCGAAGGATCATCCTTCTGGAGGTCTTGCATTGACACCTCCCTGCCCATCACATACTGCGGAGGAGCAGACAGTGCTTTCACTTCTCCTGAGGCTCCAGAAGGAGGAAGCAGCAAACAGATAAAACGCCTGCTGGGCATGGAAGTGGTAGTTATGACTGACATGTAAAGGAAGCTCCTCCTAACCAGAAGGAAGAAGGTGGCATCATTTCTGGTCCTCTCCTTTGCTAAAATAGATCCTGTTTGTTTTTGGTTTTTTATTTTGTTTTGTTTTCCTCAGAGGAGAGTTAGCTCTCTTCTACTTACAGTAGCAGCCAAAATTGTGGAAACCTTTTGGGGAAAGTATATTTTTGAGGTTTGATGGCTAATAACCCCACTTTTTTGGAGGAGTTTTAAGATAATCCTATTCCACGTGGCCTGGGAATAGCCCAGACCTTAACCCAATTGAAAATCTATGGAGTGACACAGCAATAAAACCCAGTTAATAGAAACAATCATTCAATCTTGGTTTCACATTATAGCAGCTGCAGAACTAAAAGACTTGGTTTTCTCCCTGGGAAAATGTTATAAGGCCATAATTCATGCTAAAAGTTACCCAACTAAGTATTCACTGACGGGGTGATCATTTTTGTATATCTCGGTTTTTTTTCTACGTGTTTCACTTTTCTTTTTTATACTGTAACTGCTAATCTAATAGCAAATCCTTGATAAAAGTTATTGCATTACATTCTTGATTAAATTATCTTTCCACGGATATATAATTTTATGGTACTACTCCAAAAAAAGAAAAAAAGAAAAAAATGGCAGTATTAGTTAGTTTTAGAAAATACAATTTCCCCATAAGGTTTCCACCATTTTGGCCACTACTGTAGATGTTCTTCTTTGGGGATGCTAACTGGCTTTGAAAAGAAGTCACTTGAAGAACTGAAGGTAGGCTATTCGACATCCTGTTGAGAGACTTAAATTTACTGCAGTGTTTTGTGGTGAAATAGTAGAGGGTTTGCTGTCTACGGAGATTCTCAGTCCTGAAGGTGCTTTTTCAAGAAGCAACTGGACTTTCTGGTTTTTCTTTGAAGACGTTTCGCTTTTCACCCAAGAAGCTTCCTCAGTTCTGACTGGATGGTGGGGGGGATGGAAGGATTTATACTCCTTGCAGACAGCTGGTTATTTGCATCCTTTTAGCGAGTTGTTGAGGCTACCTGGAGGTTTATCTGTGTCGTCAAGGTCACTCAAGTGGTGGCAAATGAGTGTGGAGCCTTCTTGGAATTGTTAGGGCAGTGATGGCTAACTTTTTTGCCATCGCGTGCCAAAAGCGGGGGTCCTGGACGGGGGGATTGCATGCGTGCATGCCCACACCCATAATTCAATGCCTCCCGTCCTCCTACGCATGCACACATGACCCTCTCTCTCTCCCGCCACTTTTGGCACGCGATGGCACAGTGGGCCCGATAGGCCCATTTTTTGCCCTCCCCAGGCTCCAGGGCCTTTCTAGGAGCCTGGGGAAGGTGAAAACAGCCTTCCTCCAGAGGCTTTCCGGAGGTCTGGAAACAGCCCATTTCCCGACTTCCAGTGGGCCCGGAAGGCCCAAAAATCAGATGGACTGAGGTAGGGCAACGCTCGCATGCCCATAGATATAGCTCCGTGTGCCACCTGTGGCATCCATGCCATAAGTTTGCCATCACAGTGTTAGGGTTTATTGTTTATTCTGCTTCCTTCAGAGGCCATTTTCTTCACCAAAAAAGCTGACGTTTCTGAAGGAATAAACAATGTTCAAAACATCAGCTAGCATCTGCTGCTTCCAGATGGGGAAACCACCTTATCAAATTTGCATCATTTGCACGACGACATCATGAACCCTTTGACTTCACTGCCGCACGAACCAGATGGCTTCCCTTCCCTTTAACCCAGGGGTGTCCAATCTTGGCAACTTTTAAAGGCTTGTGGACTTCAACTCCCAGAATTCCCTAGGCAGCCATGGGAACACTGGGAGTTGAAAGTTCAGCTTAAAGCAACTTGGATGGATCGCTGTGCAACCTCTGGATTGGGGGGTTCAATTTTTATTTTTATTTTTGCTTGCTCTCCCTTGTGGGGGAATAAAGTCTGTTTGTACAGAAACATACAGGGATACACACACACACAAACAAACAAAATGGCCTGGGGTTTTAATGGGAATTTTAATTTTTCAGTGTCTGAATTTTAATCTGGACTGGTTTTACTGTTGTGAGCCAACCTGAGTCCTCGCAGAGAGAGGGCGGCATATAAATTCGAAAATAAAATAAAATAAAATAAAATATAAAATAAAATAATAAAATAAAATATAAAATAAAATAAAATAAAATAAAATAAAATAAAATAAAATAAAATAATAAAATAAAATAAAATAAAATAAAATAAAATAAAATAAAATAAAATAAAAAAATAAAATAAATAAAATAAAATAAAATAATAAAATAAAATAAAATAAAATAAAATAAAATAAAATAAAAAAATAAAATAAAATAAAATAAAATAAAATAAAATAAAATAAAATAAAATAAAATAAAATAAAATAAAATAAAATAAAATAAAATAAAATAAAATAAAATAAAATAAAATAGCAATGGCTTTTGAATAGCCTTCTACAGGCTTTGTCCGTTGGATAAATGGACCTTGCGAAGTGATCTTAGCGAAACGCTAAGAAGCAGCGCTTCAAGTATGTCTGAATTGTTCTTCCTGAATGTTAATGGACATCTCAGAAACAAAGATGCAGTAGTGGCCAAAATTGTGGAAACCTTTTGGGGAAAATGTATTTTTGAGGTTTGATGGCTAATAACCCCACTTTTTTGTGAGGGGAGTTTCAAGATAATCCTATTCCACTGCTGGAATGGCCTGGGAATAACCCAGACCTTCACCCAATTGAAAATCTATGGAACCAACTAAAGAAACTTGTTAATCAGAAGCGACCCAGCAATAAAACCCAGTTAATAGAAGCCATCATTCGATCTTGGTTTCACATTATAACAGAATTAAAAGACTTGGTTCCCTCCATGGGAAGACGATGTAAGGCCGCAATTCATGCTAAAGGATACCCAACTAAGTATTAACTGACATGTTGATCGTTTTTGTATATCTCATTTTTTTCTATGGCGATCACTTTTGTATATCTTGTTTTTTTTCTATGTGCTTCACTTTTCTTCTTTATCCTGTAACTGCTATTCTAATAGCAAATCCTTCATCAAAGTTATTGCATTACATTCTTGATTAAGTTTATCTTTCCATTGATATATAATTTTAGGGTACTACTCCCCCCCCCCACAAAAAAAGTGGCGTTATTAGCTAGTTTTAGAAAATACACTTTTCCCAAAAGTTTTCCACAATTTTGGCCGCTACTGTACAACCCCACCAGCTAGATCAAAAAAACGGAAACCTCAGTGGTGGAATGAAGCTGTGAAGCTCTTTTGGGCAAGATGCTCCAACAGAACAGAACAACAGAATAAAAGAATAACAGAATTGGAGGTCTTCTAGTCTAACTTATCCTTAGCTCTCCAGCCTCATGGGCCTGTACTTCCTGGGAGCTGTTAGTTAATATTGGCCTGATGTTTTCTGTTTTGAGATGCAGAATCCATGCAACTTCCCAAAATCAAGAAGGTTTTTTTTTTTAGAGATTTAACCCATCCCCCGTCTGTCCCTTGCACAAGAAGAACTGATAAGTGGTTAAAATTAGTAAACCAGACACTCCGTTCATACTGAATTGAATCGCTTTAGCGTTTTACTTGGTCTCATCTGCATATTTCTTATGGGACAATTTTAGAAAACCCAGTCATTTTTTTCCTTGATGCTGAGTAGCTTAGTAGGGGAAAGTGGACTATTGCTACTCTTCCACAAATAGCTCTTCTAAAATAAAATATGTATGGGTTTTTGCCAAATTTGGGGAACTAAACCATAACAATTCAGATGAGACTCTGCGTGAGTGATCTCAGATTGCTTCACAGCAAGACTGCATCGTTTGGACGTTTCACGCTTGTAGCAATTGTCCACTACAAGCCACAACACTCCTTGACTCCTAAATCTTCCTGCCTTCATCTACTGTTCTACACAGCGTTTCAAAACCCGTTGCTACCGGCTTGCACATCTGCAGAAGCATCTGGGATTGTGGGCGGAGCCTCCTGCCACCGCCGCTACAAGTTCGCCTGATCCGGGGTGAACTGGTAGCAACCCACCACTGGTTCTGCACGAAAAATACTGAAGGAGCCAATGGAAGGGAATATTACAGACCTCAGGGTTGAACGGTTGAGTCCTTGGTGCTCTCTGAGCTTGGTTGGTTGTTTGGAGATGTTTCAAAGCGAGTGGCAAGATGCTACCTAGTTTGATACAGGAAAAATTTTCATGCAAGCCACCAAACTCAGAGAGGACTCCACTGTAAGAACATTTTGACATGTTCAACCTTTTCCAGCATTTTTAGTGTCTGGAACACTAAAAAAAAACAACAACCCTGCAGGAGCTTTCTCAAGAAAGAGAAGAGATGGATGGGTGAACACAATAACAGAACAAGATAGTTGGAAGGGATCTTGGAAGTCTTCTAATCCATCCTCCTACTCAAGCAGGAAATCTATACTGTCTCTAGACAAATGGTTGTCCAAGCTCTCACCCACAACGTCTGAAGGCAAGCCATTCCATTGATGAATTGTTCTAACAGCCGGGAAATTTCTCCTTAATTCTAGGTTGCTTCTCTCCTTGATTAGTTTCCATCTGTTATATTTTGCCTTGCCCTCAGGTCTTTTGGAGAATAGGCTGATGCTCTCTTCTCTGTAGCAGCTCCTCAAATACTGGAAGACTGTTACCATGTCACCTCTAGTTCTCCTCTTCATGATCTTAGACATATCCAATTCAGGGATGGGCTGATGGGGGTTTGCAGGGATTCAGCTGAAACTCTAGCTAAGTTTCCGTACATTTCAGAGAACCCCCAAATCCCACTCCTGGCTGGCTCCGCCCACCCAACCCTGCCCCTCCCAGGAATCCCCACGTGACCCATTTTGGATTCAGGTAAGTGCAGGGTGCATGCAGAGGCTCAGGGAGGACGAAAAACGGGCCTACCGGAAGTTTGGGAAGGGCCTCTGGAACTTGGGGAAGCTTTTTTCGCCGTCCCGGGGGCTCAAGAAAAGCCTCCGGACTTGGGGAGGGCAAAAACATCCCCCTCTGCCATGCTGCAGGAGGCCAAGTAGGCCACGCCCACCATGGCCACGCCCACCCAGCAACCGGGCAGAGAACCCCTTGCTAAAATTTTTGAAGCCCACCCCTGATCCAATTCCTGCAACTGTTCATCCTATGTTTTAACCTCCAGCCCTCCCGTCATCTTTGTTGCTCTTCTCTGCACTCTTTCTAGAGTCTCCACATTTTTAGCAAAACCCTTAAATCAAACTTTCCTTTAAGTGGTACACATACATGGACTTCCTGGTTGTAAATGGGCTCTTGTAAACAATGAATTCTGACTTGAGCAAAGGCGTTGTTCCTTCCGATATGGCAGGGAGAAAGAGGAAGCAAGAGAACAGGAGCTAGGGTATACCATGGAGAAAACATAAAAAAGAAAAGAGGAAACGTGATCCATTTCCCACAACTGTAGCACAATTTTTAAAACACATCACGATTATCAATAGGATGCTCAGAAGTTTTAAGGTTCCAGGCCTGTGGATGTTATAGTACGAAAGGAATCTGCCAAATAGCACTTAAACTTATATACCGCTTCACAGGGCTTTTACAGCCCGCTCTAAGCGGTTTACAGAGTCAGCCTATGGCCCCCAACAATCTGAGTCCTCATTTTACCCACCTCGGAAGGATGGAAGGCTGAGTCAACCTTGAGCCAGTGAGATTTGAACTAGCCTGAAGTAGCCTGCAGTGCTGCACCCTAACTACTGCGCCACTTCGGCTCTTGCAAAATGCCGCTTTTGCTAGAATTACACGACAGGTTGTCCTCGACTTACAATAGTTTGTTTAGCGACGGCACTATTCAAAGTTACAATGGCACTGAAAAAAAGCGATTTATGAGCACTTTTCACAGTTGCAACCTTTCTAGCGTCCCCAGGATCATGTGATCAAAATCCAGATGCTTGGCAACCGGTTCCTAATTATGACGGATGCAGTCACGTGATCTCCTTTTGCGACCTTCTGATGACCAAAGTCAATAGGGGAAGCTCGATTCACTTAACAACTGGATTACTAAATTATCAACTTGCAGTGATTCATTGAAATGATGGTGTCAAGAACGGTCGTAATCTGGGGCAAAGCTCGCTTCACAAATGTCTCCCTTAACAACAGAAATTGTGGTCGTAACTCGAGAACTACCTGTATTATTTTTTGGCCTCTGACTGTGTTTTGTGATAAGCATATAACGTTATAGACGTGCAATTGATAATGGAGAGTATTTCCCAGGCAATAATTTTCCAGTACAAGCCACAATGCCCCTTGCCTTTTAAATCTTACTGCCCTTGTCCACTGTTCGGGACTGAAAGCAGGACACTGAAAGAGACAATGGAAGAGAATATTAAGAAGCTCAGGGTGGAAACGAGGGGTCCTTGGTGCTTTCTGAGTTTGGATGTTTTCTTGCAGATGTATCATTATCCAAACTAGGAAATATCATCAGTGCTAGAAGGGAGAAGGGTTTAAGGAGGACGAGGAGGAGGAGGACGAGGAGGAGGAGGAGGAGGAAGGGGACTGTGAAAGGTCTTTGCTACTCTCTGAGCTAGCCTGTTTTCTTGCAGATGTTTCATTATTATTTGTTTGTTTGTTTGTTTGTTTTCTGAGGTTTTTGCGGGTGTTTGTATGTAATCAGAGCACAACCAAGCCCCCAACCAATCAGAACACACCTCTACCCAATCAGAACACAGCCAAGCTCCCACCCAATCAGTTCACACCCCTACTAGCAGTTAAAAGGAAGAAACAGCTGCGATCTCACATTGCTCCTAGAAGCACAAAGCTGAAAACACCAGCCTGAAGATGGCGAATGAGACTTCGTCGAAACGTCGCCAAGACACTTCCAATTTTACGTGGGAGAAAACCCAAATAACCAAAGACCTACATTTATTTATTTATTTATTTATATTTTTATACCGCCCTTCTCCCGCAGGACTCAGGGTGGTGTACAGCCAGAGTAAAAACACAATACACCATGAATTTAAAAAATTTAAAAGTATTACATAAGTGGGCCCAGTTTTGTTAAAAAACCCAAAATTAAAATACCCAATTAAAATTCCACTTAATTCAACAGCCCAGCCTGTTGGAATAGTAGGGTCTTAAGGGCACGGTGGAAGGTACGGAGATCAGGGATCCTATGTATCTCCGGAGGCAGTTCATTCCATAGGGTGGGAGCCCTCACAGAGAAGGCTCTCCCCCTGGGCGTCACCAGTTGACATAATTTGACCGACGGCACCCTGAAGAGTCCCTCTCTCAGCACGTCAAGATGCATTTATCCTAGTGCTGACATAAGAAGGAGAATGCAAGTGTCTGTAACAGGATGGTTGTCTTTCACCTACTTATTTTAGCTGGAGATAATGTCCCCTAGGAGATGGATGGGAGGGGGGAAATTCTTTGAATTGGAGCAGTAGATTAGGAGTGAATGATTGGGAAGATGGCCAATGAATGCAGAGGAGTGGGGGAAGGAAGAGGAGGGATTCTGGGTCAGCACGTCAGTGCTGGATGCATGGAGTCAGTGTAAAAGATGCCGTGCTAAATAAAATGGAAGTTTGTTTCAAAAAAGACTTTGTTTGAGACGCAATTTATTTGAAGACGGACTGAAAACCTGACACCCTCTCTGTGAGAGTGTACTGGCCGGTGGGAGGCTATCGGTGGCAGAAGGTGATCTAGTTACCCAAACTAGGAAACATCATCAGTGGGAGAAGGGTTTATGGAGGAGGAGGAGGAGGAGGAAGAGGAAGAGGAGGAGGAGGGGGAGGAGGAGGCGGAGGCGGAGAACAATTGTGAAGGGTCCTTGGTGCTCTCTGAGTTAGCCTGTTTTCTTGCAGATGTTTCATTACTCAAACTAGGAAACATCTCCATTGTAGAAGGGAGAAGGGTTTATGGAGGAGGAATCCTTTCTCCCTGTGACTCTATAGGCACAACCATAGAACTTTGATTGTGAGTTGCACACAAATCAAATGAGCTAAGAGACCTTCCATGAGATCCGTGTGATGTCAACAGGATTCAGAAATCCACAGTTTTGCCACCTGGTATACTCGAATACTCTACTGCAGGGGTCTCCAACCTGGACAACTTTAAGACTTGTGGACTTCAACTCCCAGAATTCTGGGTGTTGAAGTTCACAAGTCGTAAAGTTGCCAAGGTTGGAGACCCCTGCTCTGTTGAATAGAACACAAATCAAGAGCTTTCTGGCAAGGGATGGCTGGTTAGATGCTTCCTAGAAGAGGAGCAATGTACTCTCTTCCACAGTTGGTCCTTGTGACAAGAAGCTTTGATTCTGGAAATAATAAAGACTGAAAACCATACTTGCTACAGCTACCAGTAATAGAAATAGATGAACTTTTTTTTTTTTTTTTTTTGCTAGCCAGTTAAAAATATATGTAGGAAACACACCACAGTAGTGATGGAGAACTTTACCCTGACATCAACTGGGAGAAAAACTCTGCATCAACAGGAGATCATGTTTCTAACCAACCTACCTGACAACTTTGTCATCCAAAAGGTAAAGGATGGAACTAGAGGGACAGCTATACTGGACCTTACTCTTACTAACAGAGAAGAAGTGATAGTGGGTATTGAGGCTGGTGAAATTTTGAGGGAGAATGACCATGTCATACTGGAATTCAATATAATGCAAGTATAAACAATAGAACATAATCAAACCAGTGTCTTAGATTTTTAAAAAAGCTGATTTTTAACAAACCTAGAGAGAGCTTGGAAAAGATTTGATGGATGAAGATCTTAAAGGGGAAAACAACTCAAGAAGCTTGGAAAACACTGAAAAATACGATTTTATAAAAGCTCAGTCCAGCTCAATACCACTGAAAAAGAAAAACAAGAAATCCAAAAAGAAACCAGTATGGTTACACAAAGAGCTCTCTTATAAACTAAAAGAACAAACAAGGATAAGAACAAAACAAAAAAAATGGAAAGGACACATACTGTAACTAAGGCAGAATACTAACAAATAGCCTGAACTTGCAAAGATGAAGTTAAGGCTCATAATGAAGTAAGACTTGCAACAAATGTCCAAAATACTTTTTTTTAAAAAAAAGTTGCTTTCAACATATAAAAAACAAGAAAAAAGTCAAGGAAACAATCTGTGCACTAATGAGAGAAGTTGGCAAGGAAGTAACAGGCAGTAGAGAGAAAGCAGAGTTACTTAATTCATTCTTTGCATCTGTCTTCACCCAAAAAGATAACACAGCCAGCTTAGAGATTGGACAATCATTCTTCTGAAGTGGTGTAGGGTTTCCTGCCTAAGCAGGGGGTTGGATTACAAGACCTCCAAGGTACCTTCTAACTCTGTTATTCTTCTAAAAAACATAGCCGTAAATGACAGACTAGGAATACAAATTAAAAGAAGGAAAAAGCTAAAAGAACAGCTGTCTACTCTCAAGGTAAAGGTAAAGGTTCCTCTTGCACATATGTGCTAGTTGTTCCCGACTCTAGGGGGCGGTCTTTGAACAGCGTTGGCCGGCATGACTCAATGGCAAAGGCGCATGGAACACTGTTATCTTCCCACCAAAGATGGTCTCTGTTTTTCTACTTGCATTTTTACGTGCTTTCAAACTGCTATGTTGGAAGAAGCTGGGAGAAAAGTAATAGGAGCTCCCCACATTATGCAGCACTAGGGATTCAAACCACTGAACTGCCGACCTTTTGATCGACAAGCTCAGCCTCTTAGCCACTGAGCCACTGCTCTAGATGAGTTCAAATCATCGGGACCTGATGGATTACATCCCAGAGTTCTGAAGGAACTGGCAGATGTGATCTCAGAACCATTAAACCATACCTTTCAAAGTTCCTGAAGCACCAGTCTACCCTGGTGACCATCACCATATCTGGTGTCAATGAGTTCCATACTTCCTTAAGGTCACATCTATAACACCAGCTCTTACAGCATCATGTCCCCCACCATCACCATCCCGGTCCATCTCCTAACAGACTGGTATCAGTTTCTGCTGCTGACCTCAACGTGGTGAGAAGAAGCTGTGATGAGGAAGCACCCAAGATGCTGCTAAAGCAATTCTTCCTTTTACTGGTCCCGAAGCTCCTTGAAGGACACATCAACAAGTAATTCCAGATCCAAATGACATGGCAGTGGAGAAAAAATTCTGTAGGTGCACATTTTCCATACTGTGCGTTATTATTATTATTCAATTATTCAATCAGAATAGAGCTGGAAGGGATCTTGGAGGTCTTCAACCCCATGCTCAGGCAGGAGATCCTACATCCTTTCAGATAGGTGGCTGTCCAGTCTCTTCTTAAAAGCCTCCAGTGTTGGAGCACCCAGAACTTCTGAAGGCAAACTGTTCCACTGGTTAATTGTCCTCACTGTTAGGACAATTAGGACTGTTAGGAAGTTCCTCCTTAGTTCTAGGTTGTTTCTCCCCTTGATTAGTTTATTTTATGCATTCATTCCTGGCTTCTCCTCCATATCTGAATGCCAGTCAATCCAACGGTTTCCATTTAGAGTGGAACCCTTTAAAGGGAGCTGTGGAAGGATGGGAGATGTGTGGCCTCCTGAAGCCAAAATACAGAAATGTCAGCAGAAAAGACTTGGGTCTCCTGAGGCTGCATATTATTATGGAAAAGTTATGGAGGAAAGAGAGTTAAGGAAACCGGTGGTTAAAACATTTGTTTCCTGACAAAGGGAGGTTGGGCATGCTTTGTCATTTTCCTCCTTTAGTGGGCCTGCTACCTTCTGCGTTTCTGAAAAGGCAGGAATATCCATGTGGGGTTCTAACAACATCAAGATAGCCACGGTGGCCACACGATCAAAGCCTTGCTCCCTTTTTAAGTGCACAATTGCTCATTTGGAGGTGTGTTGTTGTTGTTTTGATACCCCTTGTAGCAGTGGTGCTGGTGATCACCTATAAAGCCCTACATGGCTTAGGCCGGAGGCTATTTGGCGGATCATCTGCGGCCAGCAACAGCTCCCCATCACCCGGTGTGCTCACACAGAGAGGGCCTATTTGGGGTCCCGTCGGCCAGGAATGTCGACTGACGGCCCCTAGAGAGCGAGCCTTCTCTGTAGGCGCACCTACCCTCTGGAATCAGCTCCCCTTGGAGCTCCGGGTGGCCCCCGACCTTCGCTCTTTCCGCCGTGACCTTAAAACATGGTTGTTTCGCCAGGCTGGCCTGGACTGAAGGGGTTTTAAAGGGAATTTTAGTTCTTTTATTCTCTGAATTTTAATCTGGACTTGTTGTAGCGTATTGTTGTGAGCCGCCCTGAGTCCTTGAGGAGAAAGGGCGGCATATAAATCCGATAATATAAAATAAATAAACAAATAAGTGGTGGGTTGCCTTTGATTTGCACCGGTTCTATAGAACCGGTGGGAGGCTCCGCCCACTGACCCCGACATCATCAAAATGCTTCTGCACATGCGCAGAAGAGCACGCATGTGTGCGCGAGCAAAGTGAACGCCTGCACGCAGCCCCGTTGCGAACCGGTAGTAAAGGTAAGTAGAACCCACCCCTGCCTTGTAGACACCCATGCAACTGGCTGACTTGTGTGAATGCTGATTACCCTGAGTAGCCCTATGTAGAGCACACTGAAGCAGTCCAATCATGAGATGACTAGGGCCTGGGTGACTCAATCAATGCTACAGTCAGAGACATCACTTGGGGCTGAGGGTGGACAATGGATCAGAGGTCCGCAGGAAATTCACTGTCAAAATCACAATGGGGAGACACCAGATTGAGAAGCTGCCTGTTTCAGGGACCCTTGTCCCGATGCATCTTGACCTCCATTCACCCAGCTAGAGGTGGATTTGGTCTACAAAGTCAATAATCTGGCAGGTCTTATTTTGGAAATATTGGTGGAATCCTTTCCTTCCTTCCTTTTCCTTCCTTCCTTCCTTTCCTTCCTTATTTTCCTTCCTTCCTTTCCCTTCCTTCCTTCCCTTCCCTTCCTTTCTTCCTTCTTTTCCTTCCTTCTTTCCTTCCCTTCCTTCCTTTTCTTGCTTCCTTTCTTCCCTTCCCTTCCCTTCCTTCCTTTCCTTTTTTCCTTCCTTTCCTTCCTTCTTTTCCATCCTTTCCTTCCTTCCTTTCCTTCCTTCTTTTCCTTCCTTCCTTCCTACCCTTCCCTCTCTCCCTCCCTCCATGTGCAATAACTCTTCAAGTTGGAACATAAGCATAATAATGCACCTCCAGTCAGGCTAGACAATATGGATAGATCTATGCCAGGTCTATCCTGTTATTTCATTACCCCCTGAAGTGTTTAAAGGAGGAGATGACTCCCATTTGGGGCTGTGCTGAGTTTTGTGGAACCGTTTAGGGGCTGAGGGATGGGGGCCACGATACCCCCGACAACTGTCTCAGAAAAGAACAAAGAAGTTCAGACCTGCAGCCACAAAACTTACATCTAAGAGAATTCCCACCATTGGGGGCCATAGAGACATGGACCCAAGATGGAAGTGCAGACTCACTCACAGACCACATTCAGACCCATCTCCTGAAAAAAAAGGGACTTTAAACAACTTTGCCCTGAATTGGAGTTCTCCAAAGGTCTCTTCTGGAGCTCAAGAAGGAGATATGTTCATTCAACGGCTGCAGAAAGTCTCAAGGAGACACCAGGAGACCTTCAGGATGAGATCTTATGAAAGCAAGCAGCCTTCTTGCCTAACTTGACAGCTCAAATGGGTTCATGCTTTATACCCATGGATGAGTGGGTGGGTGCGCACTTTCACACGCCCACACACACACACACAGACACCCGGATGGAGTCTTGGGCAATGCCTGTAGATATTGTCAGATGGACAATATCAGATGGAGTACGAGAACAAAATAGAAGATGATCTACAGGGATTTGAGGACTTTATCCTGCTCATTCACACATAGGGCCACCTTCAATTTTGCTCTCTGCAAAGATGCTCCTTGGGCAACCTGGCACCAACACATGCAGCCTAAATGGTCTCTCAAGGGATGGAGAAATAAAATTAGAAAGCTCCCTGGTACATCCACACAATTATCGGTTGAGGAAAAAGACACCAGGTTTGGGCTGAGTCCCCTTAGTTTAGCCATAAGAATGTGGGCTGTCTTGCCCATATCTAGGGGCTGCCCCAATGAAGAGGGAGTGTGGGGGAGGTCAGTCTGTTCTCCAAAGCACCAGAGAGCAGAACAAGAAGTCATGGATGAAAGATCAGGAAAGAGAGATCCAACCTAAGGAGAACTTCCTAAAAGTGAGAACAATTAACCAGCGGAACGACTGGACTCCAGAAATTATGGGGGCTCCATCACTAGAGGTTTTCAAAAACAGATGGTTGGATCATGTTTGGAATGCTGTGGGATCTTCTTCTTGAGCAGGGGGGTGGACTAGAAGACTTCCAAGGTCCCTTCCATCTCTAATATTCTGTTGGTCATCGTTTAGTGGTCTAAACAAGGTCCCTTCCAACAGTGTTATTCTGTTAATTTTTTTAAACTATAGCTTATCAATCATACCACCAGCTTTACTTAAAACAGTTGTCCTTCTGTGGTGGGCCAGAGAGGTACTGTAGATAGTCCCTGGTGTTGGCATCATTTTCTCTTATCCATCTGTCTATCGCTTCATGTGAATTCTCCATAAACAAACTTCGATGATTAGGGGACTGGAGGCTAAAACATAAGAAGAACGATGGTAGGAACTGGGTATGTCTAGTTTGATGAAAAGAAGGACTAGGGGAGACATGATAGCAGTCTTCCAATATCTCAGGGGCTGCCACAAAGAAGAGGGAGTCAAGCTATTCTCCAAAGCACCTGAGGGCAGGAGAAGAAGCAACGGATGGAAACTAATCAAGGAGTGGAACAGAATTGTGGGTGCTCCATCACAAGAGGTTTAGAAGAAGAGACACTTGACCTGAATAGTATAGGGTGTCCTGTCTGAGCAGAAGGTTGGACTATAAGACCTCAAAGGTCCAACTCTGTCATTGCTTAGTGGTGTAGATGCATTCTTTTCAGGTCTGACTGGCTTTGCTGGACCAGCCAAAGATCCTTCCCGACAAGTCTTTGTGTCTGCAGCCAACAGCCAAATAGGAAAACCATGAAGATCCCAGACTTCCTTTGTTATTGTTACCCATCCTTGGGGGGATTACCCAGCCCGATTGGGGAGGCTTCACCAGAAGCCTTGGTGGAGCAGCGGACTAAAGCCCTGTTAAAGTAGCACTTAGCTGCCAGCTGCCTGCAATTACTGCAAGTTCAAATCTCATCAGGCTCAAGATTGACTCAGCCTTCCGTCCTTCCGAGGTAGGTAAAGGTAAAGGTAGGTATGAGGACCCAGATTGTGGGGGCAATAAGCTGACTTTGTATGGAAAAAAAAAATGACCACCACTTGCAGGGGGGGTGCAAAAGCCCTACTAAGCAGGTATATACAAAAGCATGAAGGTTATTGCTTAATGCATTGTAAGCCACCCTGAGTCTCCGGAGAAGGGCGGCATATAAATTGAACCAATCAATCAATCAATCAATCAAGACAGCCACTTTCCACAGATGACCAAGTGAGCAAGTCAAACCCCTGCACAATACAAGTTTCCTGACCAAGCAAAGTCTCCATCTGAGGAATATAAAAATTACACCTTACCTTTCTCAGCTTTCTGAGATAGCGTCGCATTCTCTCCTTGCTTCCTCTGTATCCCATTTGTTCTGATCCAGGAACACGCATATGCCACGCACACACGGAGGAGGCCCTCACCTCCCCAGCCTCTGCTGGAAGCCCCCTAAGCCAAGTTTAGGTGACCAGGCCTGCCTTGGTGGGGATCTCCTTCCATCCCTTTTCCTTGCTTGGAGAAAGAGCAGAAGGCCCTTGGAACAACCCAAGCTGGTTGCTGGCCGGCGAGAAAGCGAGAACGGGCAGCAATCCTGCGTGTCAAGAGCCAACAGGATGTCCCAAAGCCATTGTTGTTGTGGGTTCTCCTCCCTTCCCCGCCTCTGCTTCCTGGACCCACAACGGGAGGACTGTGAAGTTAAAGAAATCCAACCCTGTTTGCTGAAAGCTGTAGGACGAGCCACTTCTTCATTGTGCCTCAACGGAAGTCAGCACATTGAGCAATGCTGAAGGTTTAGTCTAAACACACACACACACACACACCAATGACTAAGTGAAGCTAAAAGCAAATGTCCCGTTTAATTAGGGGTTGCTCCTTACCCGGGTGCACGCACGCACACACATACATGAGCACTGTCAGGAAGTTTCATCATACTTAGTCTAATGTTAGAGGCTGCAGTCAGCAGAGACGGGGATGAACAAGAGCGAGTCCAGAGGTATTTCACGAGAAGAGTCCTCGACTCCTCTGCTCGCAACAGAATCCCTTATGCCACCAGGCTTGAAATTGTGGGATTAGACAACTTAGAACTACGCCACCTTCAGTCTGATCTAAGCGTAGTACACAAAATTGTCTGCTACAACGTCCTACCTGTCAAGGACTACTTCAGCTTCAACCGCAACAATACACGAGCACACAATAGATACAAACTCAAAGTAAACCGCTCCAAACTCGATTGCAGAAAATACGACTTCAACAACAGAGTGGTCAAGGCCTAGAATGCACTACCTGACTCGGTGGTTTCATCCCCAAACCCCCAAAACTTAAATCTTAGACTGACTACTGTTGACCTCATCCCATTCCTAAGAGGTCTGTAAGGGGCGTGCATAGGCGCACCAGCGTGCCGACTGTCCCCATTTATTCGTATCCATTTCCTGTATTCATAACCATGTCTATACTTATATCTGTTATCTTATACATGCTTGACAAATGAAATAAATAAATAAATAAGAGAAAGACAGTCGGTTGTCCGAATAGTAGCGTTTCCTAGATGGCTATTCTGATGAAGATCTGAACGCCTTTTGATGGGGAGGCATCCCATAAAAAGTAGAAATGGATCCTAGACTCGTTAGCCTCAAAAACCCGAGGACCCTTTACAAATACAGGTAGTTCCTTGACTTATGACCATAACGGAGCCCCCAAATTTCTCTCGCCGCGGGAGGCATTTGTTAAGCGAATCTTGGCCGCCGCCTTTCTTGCCACATTTGTTAAGTGAATCACTGCAGTTGGTTAAATTAGTAACACGGATGTTAAGTGAACCTGGCTTCCCCATTGATTTTGCTGGTCAGGGGGTTGCAAAAGGGGGGCCTGTGACCCCCACCCCCCTGGGACACTGCAACCGTCATAAATATGAATCAGTTACCAAACATCTGGGTTTTGTTCATGTAACCATGGGGATACTGCAACGGTTGTAAATGCGAGAAATGGTCAAACGTCACTTCTTTTCAGGGCTGTTGTTAACGTCAGACGGTCACTAAACAAACTGTTGTAAGTCGAGGACTACTTGTAATGTCCTGGTGACTCAGGACAAGTAGAAACGATAGAATACGTCCTTTAGAACGGCCAGTTTTATACGCATCCCGAATTGCTTTAATTGCTCCACTCTTGGCTAGCCAAACAGGATATTATGATCAGCAGTACATGCAACTCTTACTTTCTGTTATTAATCCTGAAATAACATACAGTACAAGATTGCCAGGTTTTGTGCAGTGGCCTACAACACTAGACAAAGGATAATTAGGATCAACTGGATTGAGGGAGATGGGCGGGTAAGAAATATGAAATATAAATAAATAAAATTGTTTGAGTAGGGGAAGGGCTTTGACTCAGGATTGCACATTTCATTTTTTTTAAAAAAAGCCAGCTAGTAGAGTTTATTTTCCTCACATCTGTCAGGGGCTCTATAATCCTATATTTTAGGTTAGTTTTAGCTAATAAGCATGAAACAGTAACAGAGCTGGAAGGGACCTTGGAGATCATCTATTCTAACCCCCTGCTCACGCAGAAGACCTATACTAGGGATTCGAACTGCTGAACTGCCAACCTTTCTGATCGACAAGTATCTTAGCCACTGAGCCACTAGTCGGGCAACCATTTAGCATATTTTTCTACGTAATGCTGCTCCCTGTTTTTTTTTACTCTCTCTACATTCTGGATATTTGAAAACCATTATTTTTCTTTTTCTTTCTTTCTTTCTTTCTTTCTTTCTTTCTTTCTTTCTTTCTTTCTTTCTTTCTTTCTTTCTTTCTTTCTTTCTTTCTTTCTTTCTTTCTTTCTTTCTTTCTTTCTTTCTTTCTTTCTTTCTTTCTGCTGGTTAATAACCGCAATAGAGTTATTCGGCATTGGATTTGAAGCAGAAATGGTGCGTTTCTCACCAAACAAGTTCTCCAGTCCTTCCGGCAGCTCTGTAGCAAAATCTTGCAATATCATCTCCTCACACCAACTAGCCCTGGGGTGACCTCAGGTTTGCTTACGAAGATCCCCAGAAAATCATGGAGTTTTTCCTTCTCAGCCCAAGCCTGGCTCTCCACAGGAACATCTGAATGAGAGATGGAGGCCTGCAGGAAAATGTCACCATCTGTTTTGTTCCAAGGTTCTCTAAGACCTTGCCTTTGGGTTAGAAAAGGAAGTTGAAGAGGCCATAATTCAGGGGTGAAATGTTGCCGGTTCGCTCCGGTTTGGATGAACCAGTAGTGATAAAAACGACCTGTTTGAGCAAACTGGTAGTTTTTAAAAAAGCTACCTGTTCCGTTGAACCGGTAGTTTTAAAAGCTGCTTTTTAAATCCTGCTTTCTAGCAAAGCTAAATCGCACGGCAGAGATGATCCCTCCCCCCTTCACTGTTCTACTTACCTTCCCAAGTCTCCTTTTTGGCGCATACTGTGCATGTGCCCACAGCATGTATGTGCAGCCAGCAAACCGTTAGCAAGCCAGTTCAGATTTCACCACTGCCATAGTTGCCCCATAATTCCAATCATTCTACACAGCAGGACATCCCATAGGTGCTTTCCTGAAAGTCAGCTGGACTTTCTTGGTCTTTTTTTCCCCTTGAAAATGTTTTCCTTCTCATCCAAGAAGCTTCTCTAGTTCTCTGAAGAAGCTTCTTGGAGGAGAAGCGAAACATCTCCAAGGGGGAAAAAAAAAACAATCAAGAAAATTCAGTTGCCTTTTGAAAAGGATCTTTGGGGCAATCATGATCTGGATCTGGTTGAGAATCTCCATAGACATTTACCCAGCAGGGTATGGAAGGGCCTGGACTGAAGACTGGGTGGAGCAGGATGGGCTTTGTGGCTTTTCTCCGGTCTCTCTTCCTGAATATGCAGATCTAATCAAGGGCAAGTTTCTCCAGGCTGGAGGAGAGACCTCAAATCCAACCACTGTAATGACAACTGGTCTTAGAATATTGCAAATAGGATTCTTCGCTGTCATAGATCCTCATCATCTCTGCATCTGCTATCAATCTTCAACAAAACTACATTATTCCTGGTTTTCATCCTAGCTTTCTCAAGCAACAACACTGCTGGAATATGCAAACGTGGACATATTGGTCCCAAAGGTGCTTTTTTCCAGAAGGCAACTGGACTTACTTGGTTTTTTACTTTGAAAACATTTCGCTTCTCATCCAAGAAGCTTCTTCAGTGAAACGTTTTCAAGGTGAAAACCAAGAAAGTCCAACTGCCTTTTGGAAAAAAAAAAAAACATCTTTGGGACAACCATGACCTGGATGATTGAGAATCTCCATAGACATTTGGTAAATTGCTGGTTGATAGGAGCCATGTTATTTTTTTTTTCCTCCCCTTATGCTTTACTAAGGATGTGGTGGCTCAGTGGCTACTGGAGGTTCGGGCCTCACGGGCCTACCGGAAGTTCAGGAATGCCGGAAATGGGCCTGTTTCCGGCCTCCATAGGGCCTCCGGAGCCTGGGGAGGCCATTTTCGCCCTCCCGGAGGCTCAAGGAAAGTCTCTGGAGCCCAGGGAGGGCAAAACTCCTCCCCCATGCTGCAGGAGGCCAACTAGGCCACGCCCATCCTGGCCACGCCCACCAAGCAACTGGGCAGAGAACCTCTTGCTAAATTTTTTGAAGCCCACACCGGCCCAAACACTCCATATTTGGTGGCTGATTAAGCTCATATTCAATCAGCAACTGAACAACAATCTTCAACAATATGTAGCAATATAGAAAGAAGACAGGGTAAGCCCGGAGCTGTAATCTCCAACAGGAGAAAAACAGTAATACAATAGCTGGGATACTTCTGGTTTTTATATCTATGTTTAATATTGAATATTTGTGTGGCTTGAAAGTGTTTGCAATTGTAAGGATATCTGTGCGTCTTTTGCAAGCACGCTGATTGATTTGGATAAGAATGCAGGCATACCTTGGCTTGGAGACATTGTGGGTTTTGTTCCAGGCCATTGCAATAAAGGCAATTTTGCAATAAAGTGAATCACAAAACATTTTTTGGGGTTTCCCAATGCAAATGAAACTAACTATATTATAGTTATTAAGTGTGTGCAATAGTATTAGGTCTAAAAAGACAATGTAAGGTAAAGGTTCCCCTCGCAGATATGTGCTAGTCGTTCCCGACTCTAGGGGGCAGTGCTCATCTCCATTTCAAAGCTGAAGAGCCAGCCCTGTCCGAAGACGTCTCCATGGTCATGTGGCTGGCATGACTAAACGCCAAAGGCACATGGAACCCTGTTACTTCCCACCAAAGGTGGTCCCTATTTTTCTACTTGCATTTTTTACGTGCTTTCGAACTGCTAGGTTGGCAGAAGCTGGGACAAGTCACGGGAGCTCATCCCGTTACGTGGCATTAGGGATTCGAACCGCTGAACTGCCGACCTTTCAGT
Source organism: Masticophis lateralis (assembly GCA_030761175.1). Taxonomy (NCBI): domain Eukaryota; kingdom Metazoa; phylum Chordata; class Lepidosauria; order Squamata; family Colubridae; genus Masticophis; species Masticophis lateralis. The sequence goes on along the minus strand of JAUDYJ010000006.1, from coordinate 84,345,166 downwards.
TGACAAGCTCAGCGTCTTAGCCACTGAGCCACCGCGTCAGTGGTTTAAAAAAAACCAAAAAAGACAATGTACACACCTTAATTAAAAATACTTTTTTGTTTAAAAAAATGTTATTCATCATCTGAACAAGTACGGTAACAGAGGGAAGATCTTTAAAGAGAGAAGCAACATAGAACCAAGGAGAAATTTCCTGACAGTCATAACACTTAATCAGTGGAACAACTTGCCTGTTGTTGTGAATGCTCCAACACTGGAAGTTTTAAAGAAGTTGGACAACCATCTGTCTGAAGTGGTATAGGATCTTCTGTCAAGGGCAGGGGGTTGGACTAGAAGACCTCCAAAGTTCCTTCCTTATTAGTGTATATTCAGTACGGCAAAGCAGAAAAATCCAATGTTTCTACTTCAAGCTGTCCTCAGAGGTAAGGAATAAAAAATTTTTCTCATCTAGAGGGGCAGCCTCATCTCTCTGCAATTTGTAAGAATGAGTGGGAAATGCCCGTCAGAGCAGAGGCTCTTACGGCCTATCGGCTGATTAATTTCATATACTCCACTGGTATTTTTTTCTAGCCGCTGCCTGTATAAACAAGTTGGCCAGTTCTCAGAAACAAATGCACTAGATCTTCTAATGGAAAAAGGGAATCATGGCCTGAAGCTTTCACTGGCACTGAGTTAATCAGGTCATTATAGTCTCTTGCTTGTTTAGCAAGCTGGTTTGGGAATTCTAGGCTGGAGACATTTGGAGAAATATTTGTTTGGTCAAGGAAAAAAAATAGCTGGTTGAATTATTTGTCCTTATATCCCAAGGCTGTTTATAAACAGTTGTAGAAAGTTAGCACCCGCCCCTCTCCTAGAAGAATGAAATGTTTTAGGAAATATTTAAAAGGCAGAATATTATAATTCCCCTAAAGGAGAAATAGAAATCTTAAGGGAGACAGAGACTCAGAGCTTCAGCTCCCTGTCCCCAGCAGATATTTGGTGCCCATTGAGAAAGACTGAGCCAGCCTCTCTACAAAACAAAAGATCTTCAGCTCCAGGATGATATGATTATCCTTCAGGGCAAAGCCATTCAGCCACAATAGAAACTGAACAACAAGCCCCTCCGTTGCATCAGCCCAAGCTTCAACCAAACTTGACTCAGATAACCTACAAAATCAGCTATGACCCCTGCATAGCCCATGGGAGTCTGACAGCAACCAATAAAATATCTGCCCTTGCTACAGGAACAGGAAGCTCAAGGGCAAGGCCCAAGACAGGGTATAAATAACCCTCTCTCTCCACTTCATGTGTCAGAATCAGATGCGCCATTAAACCTTCTTTCCAATCAGCCTCCATGTCTCCAGTGTCTTTATCCCCTACTTGGAACTAAACCAGATGGATATTTCTTCCATCAGAGTGTTTATAAAAATTATTGTAAACTTCTCTTTTCTGCTAGGGCAAGAAACAATCTGCACAAAAGGAAAACTATGCTGTGTGTGAAGATTAAAGAAAATCACAGCTTTAGTAAATTATAAAAATACGAACCTATCTGCATACGTCTGTCAATTAGGCATGCTGCATAGTTCCATAATTTTCAGCCCTGAGAAGTTATCAGCCACAGGTAGGCTAAACAGTGGTGAAATCCAATTTTTTTTACTACCATTTCGTGGCTTGTTGAGCGTGGCAGGGGAAGGATACTGCAAAATCTCCATTCCCACCCCACTCCAGGGGAAGGCTACTGCAAAATCCCCATTCCCACCCCACTCCTGGGGGAAGGATATTGCAAAATTCTCCCCACTGGGGCCAGCCAGAGGTGGTATTTGCCGGTTCTCTCAAAATTTCCACCACCAGTTCTTCAGAACCCGTCAGAACCTGCTGGATTTCACCCCTGAGGCTAAATAGGGTAGGGGACCACCGGCGCAGGGTGTCCACACCTGTGGTCAAAAAAATTCAAAAGCTCTGCTTGCTTCTTATATGTACTTCATGCTGTGAGTGCCCAATTGTGACTGGCCACTGGTCTTTTCATACCAGCATCAAACTGGTACGAACTCAAACTGGCAGGAACTCAAACTGGCAGGAAAAGTTAAATACAGAAGTTAAAGGAGAGCAACAAAGATGACTGGGGGGACTGGAGACTAAAACGTATGAACATTTGTTGCAGGATTTGAGCTTGGCTAGTCTGGAGAAAGGGTCATGGTGGCTCAGTGGCTATGATGCTGAGCTTGTCGATCAGAAAGGTTCGTCAGTTCAGCGGTTCGAATCCCTAGTGCCGCGTAACGGGGTGACCTCCCGTTCCTTGTCCCAGCTTCTGCCAACCTAGCAGTTCGAAAGCACGTAAAAAATGCAAGTAGAAAAATAGGGACCACCTTTGGTGGGGAGGTAACAGTGTTCCGTGTGCTTTTGGAGTTGAGTCATGCCGGCCACATGACTACGGAGACGTCTTCGGACAGCGCTGGCTCTTCAGCTTTGAAACGGAGATGAGCACCGCCCCCTAGCACGTATGTGCGAGAGGAACCTTTACCTTTAGTCTAGCCTGGAGAAAAGAAGGACTGGGGGTGACGTGATAGCAGTGTTCTAATATTTGTATGTCTGTCACAAAAAGGGCAACAATCTATTCTCCAAAGCACATGAGGGCAGGACTAGAAGTAATGAAAGATCATTAAAGAGAGATTCAACCTAGAATTAAGGAGAAATTTCCCAACTATGAGAACAAATAATCAGTGGAACGAATGGTTTCCCTCCAGAAGTTGTGGATGCTGCTGTATCACTGGAGGTTTTTTAAGACGAGATCAACAGCCATTTGTCTGGAATGGATACGATCTCCTGCTTGAAAAAAGGGGATTGGACTAGAAGACCTCCAAGTTCCCTTCCAACACTGTTATTCTGCTATCAGAAGAAGCTCTGGCCACAGACACAAAATGTCCATTAAACCTTTAAGAATCAAGTTGGGCTCTAAAGGGTCACTCACTCATCCCCCTGGGGGGACAGAAATAATTCACAGCAGTTGTGTGGAGTTTGTTATCAGGTAATTCTTTGGTGCAAAAGAAAGCACTCTGGTTTAATGAGCATTTAGTCTGCATGAATGCAAACTGCAGATTGCATCGATTCCTTTTCCTGCAGCCTCGGAACTGAATGGCAGGAAGCTATGCCTCCCTCCCTTTTTATTGTTATAAATAAAATAGCAGGGGAGGGAGCGGGGGAGGGAGGGGGGAAGATAGGAGTGAGCAGGAGGGTGGGAGCCTCTGCTGTTTGTGAAGTCTGAATCAGAATCAGAATAGAGCTGATTCTGGGGGAGTGCGGGGGGGGGCGGTTTCACACGCATGTGCCCACACCCATAATTCTATGCGCCTCACACCCCCATGCATGTGTGTGCCACCCCTCCGCGCTTCCCCTGCTTTTTGCACGCAATGGCACGGTGGGCCCAGTGGGCCCGTTTTTTGCCATCTCCAGGCTCCAGAGCCTTTCTAGGAGCCTGGGGAGGGCAAAAATGGCCTTCCCCACTCCCCAGGAGGCCCTCTGGAGGCCAGAAGGCCCGAAAATCAGCTGGAGCTGAGCTTGCGTGCCCATCAATATGGCTCCACGTGCCACAAGTGCCATAGGTTTGTCATCACAGCCCTATACCATTTCAGACAAGTGGTTGTCTAGTCTCTTCTTTAAAAGCTTCCAGTGATGGAGCACCCACAATTTCTGAAAGCAAAGCTGTTCCATTGGTTAACTGTCCTCACTGTTAGGAAGTTTCTCCTCAATGGCTTAGGCCCGGGGTATCTGGTGGACCATCTGTGGCCAGTGACAGCTCCCCATCGCCCGGTGCGTTCCCACAGAGAGGGCCTCCTTGGGGTGCTGTCGGCCAGACAATGTCGGCTGGTGACCCCTAGGCAGCGGGCCTTCTCTGTGGGCGCATCTACCCTGTGGAATCAGCTCCGGGTGGCCCCTAACCTCCACTCTTTCCGCCATGACCTTAAAACATGGTCATTCTGCCTGGCTGGTTTGGACTGAATGCAGTTTTAAAAGGGATTTTAATGGTTTTTCTATAATCTTATTGGGTATTTTAACATTGATTTGGCTTGTTTTTATTGTTGTGAGCTGCCCTGAGTCCCTTTGAGATAGGGCAGCATACAAGTTCAAATAATAAATAAATAAAATAAATAAATTCCAGGTTGCTTCTCTCCTTGATTAGTTTCCATCCATTGTTTCTTGTCCTGCTCTCTGGTGCTTTGGAAAATAAATGGACCCCCACCTCTTCCTTGTGGCAACCTCTCAAATACTGGAAAACTGCTATCATGTTCCCCATAGTCTTTTTTTTCCTTCTCTCTAGACTAGCTAAACCCAAATCCTGCAACTGTTCTTCATATGTTTTAGTCTCCAGGCCTTTAATCAACTTAGTTGCTCTTCTTTGCACTTTTTTCCAAAGTCTCAACATCTTTTTTTTGTAATGTGGGGACCAAAACTGGATGTAGTATTCCAGATGTGGTCTTAGGTAAAGGTAAAGGTTCCCCTCGCACGTATGTGCTGGTCGTTCCCAACTCTAGGGGGCGTGCTCATCTCCGTTTCCAAGCCAAAGAGCCAGCGCTGTCCATCTCTGTCGTCATGTGGCCGGAATGTCTAAACGTCAAAGGTGCACGGAGCGCTGTTACCTTCCCACCAAAGGTGCTCCCTATTTTTCTACTTGCATTTTTTACGGGCTTTCGAACTGCTAGGTTGGCAGAAGCTGGGACAAGTAATGGGAGCTCCTCCCGTTATGCAGCATTAGGGATTTGAACCGCTGAACTGCCAACCTTTTGATTGACAAGCTCAGCATTTTAGCCACTGAGCCAAGCACTACTAATACTTCACATGATTGTGATTCTATGCCTCTGTTTATACAACCCAGGATTGAATTAGCTTTTTTGGCTGCTGTCGCACACTGCTGGCTCATGTTTAAGTGATTGTCCACTAAGACTCCAAGGTTCCTCCTCACAGTCACAGTTTTGGAGCCAGGTTTTACCTAATCTATACTTGTAACCTTTGGCTTTTCTCTGCCCAGGTGTAAAACTTTTCTCCACATTAAATTTCATCTTGTTGGATAGAGCCCATTGTTCAATCAGGTCCATTGTCTGCTTGGGTGTAAGGAAAGACTCTTTAAAAAAGCCAGTGCAGTCCTTGGCTGTCTCAACAGGGATGGCATGTAGTAGATTATGTGAAGGGATAATAGCAGTGGTGGGTTGCCCCCGGTTCGCACCGGTTCTATAGAACCAGTAGTAAAACCGGTGGGAGGCTCCGCCCACCGACCCTGACGTCATCAAAATGCTTCTGCGCTTGCGCGCGGCCCTGTTGCAAACCAATAGTAAAGGTAAGTAGAACCCACCCCTAGATAGTAGTACTGTTTATACTACTGCTTGAACATTGGGTGCTATCAGTGGTGGGATTCAATTAATTTAACAACCAGTTTTCTGCCCTAATAATTTCTTCCAACAACCAGTTTGCCAAACTGCTCAGAAAGTTAACAACCGGTTCTCCCGAAGTGGTACGAACCGGCTGAATCCCACCACTGGGATCTATCTAACAAAATGAAATTCAGTTATGAAAAAAGTAAGGTTCTACATTTAGGCAAGAAAAACCAAATGAACAGGTACAGTGTGGGTGGTACCTTGCTCAATAGTAGTAACTGTAAGAGGGATCTTGGAGTCCTAGTGGACAATCACTTAAATATGAGCCAGCTGTGTGCTGCAGTTGCCAAAAAAGCCAACACAGTTCTAGGCTGCATAAACAGAGAGAAAGAATCAAAATCACGTGAAGTGTTAATACCACTTTATAATGCCTGTCATCTGCACCTCTGTCACTGTCTGGTTTGGTTCTGCAACCGAACAAGACAGACACAGACTTCAAAGGATAATTAGAACTGCAGAAAAAACAATGGCTACCAACCTGCCTTCCATTGAGGACCTGTATACTGCACGAGTCAAAAAGAGGGCTGTGAAAATATTTACAGACCCTTCGCATCCAGGACATAAACTGTTTCAACTCCTACCCTCAAAACGAGGCTATAGGGCACTGCACACCAGAACAACTAGACACAAGAACAGTTTTTTCCCAAACGCCGTCACTCTGCTAAACAAATAATTCCCTCAACACTGTCAAATTATTTACTAAGTCTGCACGACTATTAATCTTCTCATTGTTCCTACCACCCATCTCCTTCCACCTATGACTGTATGACTGTAACTTTGTTGCTTGTATCCTTACGATTTATATGAATATTGTTTCCTGATTGCTTATTTGTATCCTGTGAGTATCATTAAGTGTTGTACCTTATGATTCTTGATGAACGTATCTTTTCTTTTATCTATACTGAGAGCGTATGCACCAAGACAAATTCCTTGTGTGTCCAATCACACTTGGCCAATAAAAAAAATTCTATTCTATTCTTAGTAAGATCACACATTAGAACTGCAGAAAAAAAAACAATTGCTACCAACCTGCCTTCCATTGAGGTTGATTTTAAAATTATATATTAATCCATTGATGACTGACAGCTGTTTTCCAGAGTGGGGTAAAAAACATGTAACTGCAGCCATCTGGTGACAGAATTGAGTTATTACAGGCTTTGAAAGCCAAATTTAAGAAAAGGAGAATCTCAGGAAAAAATAAAATCCATCTGATTTTAGTTTTTTCTGAAATATCTCACAAAAAGTCATTGAGAATAGTGGTAACGCAAGGACTACCTATATTTATTTTAGGACAAATAGGGAGTAACCCATAGACATACCTCCTCTGTCTTTGCCTCTGAGGATTCCCTGCTTTTTTTCCTACTAGGTGTTCATACAACCTCCTAATTCTGATCCTTCCATTTCCTAGACTGTTTGATGTCACGCTTAAGGCCCCAGGCTGGAAAACAGGAGACTGAATTCTAGTCCCGTAAAACCAACTGGATGACCTTGAGCCAGTCATTTACTCTCCTGCCCCAGGAAGAAGGAAGTAAGAGCAAAATCACTTCTGAAACTTTGGCAAGAAATCTGCATGGACTAGTCCAGGTGGTTGTCAGGAGTCAAGACAAAAGGTAGAAAAAGAGGCCTGCAGAAGGAATTTTTGGACGACACTTTTATCTCTATGCTTGGTAGAATGAGAAGTGGGGCCCACACTGCTGAAATGCATTTCCCTTACTCATTATTCATTGCTCAGTTTTAGAAGTTGTTAATGCTTCATCACTGGAGGTTTTTAAGAAAAAAACTGGACAGCCACCTGTCTGAAATGGTATAGGGTTTCCTGTTTGAGCAGGGGGTTAGACTAGAAGACCTCCAAGGTCCCTATTATGATTGATTTACTGACCACTCCAAAAAAGGGACTTATGCAGGGATGGGTTGCTGGGGGTTTGCAGGGGTTCAGGAGAACCTCTAGCTAAGATTCTGTGCAATTCGGAAAACCCCAAATCCCACTCCGGGCTGGCACCGCCTACCCTGCTCCTCGCAGGAGTCCCCATGCGGCTCGTTTTGGATGCAGGTAAGTTCCAGGCTCGGGGAGGGTGAAAAACGAGCCTACTGGAAGTTTGGGAAGGCCGGAAATGGGCCCGTTTCCTGCCTCCAGAGGGCCTCCCGAGTCTGGGGAGGCCGTTTTTGCCCTCCCGGAGGCTCAAGGAAAGACTCCAGAGCCCGGGGAGGGCAAACCTGCCCTCCCACCATGGTGCAGGAGGCCGACTAGGCCACACCCACAATGACCACGCCCACCCAGCAGAGAACCCCTTGCTAAAATTTTTGAAGCCCAGTCCTGGATTTATGATGGTATTCACACTTACAATCACTGCAGCATCCCCATGGTCAGGTGATCAAAAATTTGGGCACTTGGCAACTGGAATATATTTATAAGAGCCGCACTCTCTCCGGGGTCAGTGATAACCAATTGAAACTTTCCCAGCTGGCTTCCAACAAGCAAAGTCAATGGGAAAGCCAGATTCGTTTAACTACCTCATGATTCACTTAAGAACTGCAGCGATTCACTTAACAACTTGGGGCAAAACTCACTTAATGGCTGCTTTGCCTGGCAACGAAGATTTTGGGCTCAGCTGTCGTTGTAAGTCAAGGACTACTGTTGTGGTCCGTCAGCAGCCTGCGGAGCTGGCAACGGAGTCAGAGAGTGATGAGGCTGAGGAAGAACAGGGGCCAGTCCTGGAGGCTGGGGAAGGCTCAGATGAGGGCTCTGCATCAGAGGCAGAGATAGGACCAGGGCCATCGGGGAGTGAGATGCGGACTCCAGAGCCTCCAAGACTGACAGTAGAGAGGCAGAGGACAGGAGGAGCCTGTTCCTAATGCACGCATGAGAAGAGCTGCCAGAAGGCAAGAGCAGCTCAAGCAAAGAGGACAACTCGGGAGTAGGGCCGAGAAATGATTGGCCCCTCCCATAAGGCTTAAAACAGACCAGCAACGGCGTTTGGGCTTTGCCGGAAAACAACGTTGGTAACTTTGTTTTCTTCTTCGTCTACGTCTTGTATTTATTTTTGTATCTGTGACTTCTGAACGTTTGCCAAGAAAGGCAGTTTGCCTAATTAGACTAAGGTTTGCGATAGGACTGAGGAATTTGTCTTGGGAGGAATTTGCTTTAATGTAGTTAAACAACGCTGGGAATGAAGTAATTCTCAGCTGTTCGAATAAGGTTTGTTTGTTTTTTCACTAACTGATTTTCCTACTACTTACTTGGGCCTGGGTCACAACAACTACCACTTGTATAGCATTTTTTAAAAATCAGAATTGCATAAGGACCTCTGTTTCTTTCCCGTGAAGTGATCATTCTCAAATATTGTTTCATTTTGGGTTTGTTTCTTTTGTGGGCAACAGCCAATGTTTTGCATAGAATCATTTGTATAACGCCCATTTCAAAAGACTCTGGCAGGCTGACAACATCAACCAGATAAAAGCAACAACAATCCATGGACAAGCAGACATAATAAACTCAGACTTTCCGAATTTTGGAACAGCATCAAAGGGAACTTTTACCTCAGAAAGGGAGAGAACTGTTATATCACCATCAAGAATAATGGCACCATTGCGGCCGCCATTTTGCCTTTTTCTACCACACTCTGTGGAGACAACTAAAGACGAACCTCCACTGATCCCTTTTGTTTCACCTCACCTCACCTCACAGGCCCTTTTGAACAGATGTCCGAGACGGATGGAATCTCAGTGGGAGAAAATGTCTGTTCTTAGATGCTGAACTAGGAGAGCTTTGCACAGAGGTGGGATTCAGCCGGTTCGGACCAGTTAAGACGAACCGGTAGCCCCACTCACCCACCCGGGGGCAATCCCATCCTATATCGCTGTGTTTTTGACACTGCAAGCATGCGCGGACGTGCACACGAGTGAATTGCCATGTTGTTTGACATCGCATTCATGTGCGGATGGTGTGCACGAGCAAATTGCCGTGTTTTGTGATGCCGCACGCATGCTTGGGTGGCGCACGCTCACATTTCCGGTGCTGGGCGAACCGGTTGCTACAGTTATGTGAAGCCCACCTCTGCCTTTGCAGATTAACAACCTCTGCCTTTGCAGATTGACCTGGAAACCCATGAGCAGTCAATGCCACAACCACACCGTCACTTTAATGTAGTCTCTGTTAAGTAGCCAGAGTGCTATATTTTGTCTGAGTTACTTTCAGAAGCAGCTCCTCAGCCCACTGGTTGCACTCAACTAAACGTAAGTCAACAAGGAAATAAATCACTGTGGTTAGGGCTTTCTGACCCAGGAAGGTGGAGAACTGGCACACCAGGCCAAGCTGGGTACAATAATAGCCCTTCCTTCTGGCCATGGCCTCCAGTTGCTGGTCAGGCAGGAGAGACTTCAGGAGGACAGTCAGTTCCAAGGGTGGACTTCAAAAATTTTAGCAAGGGGTTCTGCACCATGGTGGGGGGGATGTTTTTGCCCTCCCCGGGCTCCTGAGGCTTTCTTTGAGCCTCCAGGAGGGCAAAAACAGCCTCCCCAAGCTCTGAAGGCCCTCTGGAGGCCAGAAACAGGCCTTCCCGAATTCTGGTAGGCCCATTTTTCGCCCTCCCCGAGCTTCCATGCGTGGGCTGCATTTACGTACATCCAAAATGGGCTGCGTGGGGACTCCTGGGAGGGGCCGGGTGGGGTGGGTGGGGCCAGCCAGTAGTGGGATTTGGGGGCTCTCTGAACGGCACAGAATCTTAGCTAGAGGTTGTCCCGAAACCCCTGCGAACCCCCACCAGATCACCCCTGCTCAGGTCCCAGACTTGCTCCCTTGGGAGCGGGCCATCCTGTTTGAAATGAGTCCCTCTGGGTTTCAGTTTAAGCCTTCTTCACCCTATCCAGTCCTTCAAAGAACCCATATTGACTCTGCTCAGACTGAGGTGGAGATGTGCCGCTAATACTTCAGCCCAAACTGATTTCCTCCCTCAGCAATTTCATTTCATTGTTAAACATCTACGGAGATTCTCAATCATCCAGGTCATGGTTGTCCCAAAGGTGCTTTTTCTAAAAGGCAATTAATTGGACTTCCTTGCTTTGTTGTTGTTGTTGTTGTTGTTTTTTCCTTTGAAAACTTCTCATCCCAGAAGCTTCTTGAATTCTGAAGAAGCTTCTGGAATTGCACTGATTTCTTCAGAATTCAAGAAGCTTCTGGGATGAGAAGCAGAATGTTTTCAAAGGAAAAAAACCCCAAGGAAGTCCAGTTGCCTTTTGGAAAAAGCATCTTTTGGGACACTTGTTGTTGTTATTAGTTGCAAAGTTGTGTCCGACCCATTGCGACCCCATGGACAACTTTCCTCCAGGTCTTCCTGTTCATCCTCTGGAGTCCATTTAAGCTCACGCGTACTGCTTCAGTGACTCCATCCAGCCACCACGTTCTCTGTTGTCCCCTTCTTCTTTTGCCCTCAATCATTCTGAGCATTAGGCTCTTCTCCAGTGAGTCCTTCCTTCTCATTAGGTGGCTAAAGTATTTGAGTTTCATCTCCAGGATCTGGTCTTCTAAAGAGCAGTCAGGGTTGATCTCCTCTAGAACTGACTGGTTGGATCATCTTACAGTCCAAGGGACTTGCAGGAGACTTCTCCAGCACCAGAGTTCAAAGACACTTAATTGTTACTTAATAAGGGGCAAGGTGGCACCTCATGAGATGAAGCAAACATTCTCCACCAACAGGAGCTACTCAATCAGCAAGAAGATATGGTGACATGATGTCTTGTTAAACTGGTTAATCACTCTGGTCCTGCTCTAATTTGGACCAGCAGACCAAAGTAAACAGAACACAGAGTTAGGAGCCTATGAGGAACTGCCGAACAGCTGGCTTTATTATTGATGTCCCAACTTTAATAGAACTTGGTTAAGTCTGAAGTTCATTCTCATTCTTTGGATAAGTTCTGAAATTTGGAATATAGAATAACTACGGAAGCTAATTAAAGGCAAAGGTTCCCCTCACACATATGTGCTAGTCGTTCCCAACCCTAGGGGGCGGTGCTCATCTCCGTTTCAAAGCCGAAGAGCCAGCACTGTCCGAAGATTTCTCCGTGGTCATGTGGCCAGCATGACTCAACGTCAAAGGCGCACAGAACGCTGCTACCTTCCCACCAAAGGCGGTCCCTATTTTTTCTACTTGCATTTTTTATGTGCTTTCGAACTGCTAGGTTGGCAGAAGCTAAGACAAGTCATGGGAGCTCACCCCATTATGCAGCACTAGGGATTCGAACCGCTGAACTGCCGACCTTTCGATCGACAAGCTCAGCGTCCTAGCCACTGAGCCACCACGTTCCTTTTATGGAAGCTAATTAGGTGAGCCCATTTGGCACAATGGTTAAAAACATTTAGAGGCTGGGAGACTGGGAGTTCCAGTTTTGCCTTAGGCCTGAAAGCCAGCTGGGTGAGTTTTGGGCCAGTCCATTTCTTGGCTACCAGCAAACCATTTCCGAAGCGTTGCCAACACACACCTTCTCCAAAACACCAAGGAGAAACTCTGCAGATCTATACCAGCTCTGTAACTATAATCCTGAAGAATATACATATACATATACATATACATATACATATACATATACATATACATATACATATACATATACATATATTTAATTTATTACATTAGCCCAGTCTTCACCTCAAGCAGGGCTGGATGTTTTCAAGGCCACAGTAAATGCAAATGGATTTTTAAAACTCCACCTGAATATTAATAGAGAAAAGGAAATGAGATTTAAAAGGAGTTTGTGTGCATTCGCTGTATAGAAACTTCCTGGAACATCCTACTTTAAACGAGGAGACAGAATTTCCGGTTTATATTTGCTGGCTGAAATAAATCCATAACAATTCCACACAATGGCTTGGTTGGTGGTTGTTAGGAGGTGTAATTCAGCCATACCGGTAGGGCCACAAATTCTCCACCCTTGATTTTAGAGAACAAGGAAACTGCATTTAATCCATAAATTAGCTCAGATCTTGAGAACGAAGAGACGGGAGTTTTCTGTTAGAATAGCCCAACAGATAGTCCTCGACTTATGACCATTTCTCTTGCTAAGGGAAACATTGGTTAAGGGAGTTTTTCCTCCATCTTATGCCTTCTTTTTTTTTTTTTTTTTGGCCAAAGTTGTTAAGTGAATCGCTGCCTTGGTTACGTTAGCAACATAGTTGATCAGTGAATCTGGCTTCCTCATGGATTTTGCTTGTTAGAAGGTCGCAAACGCGGATCACATAGCCCTAGGATACTCCAACCGTCATAAATATGAGTCAGTTGCCAAACGTCTGAATTTTGATGGTGATGCTGCAACAGTCAAGTGAAAAATGATCATAAGTTGCTTTTTTTTTTCCAGCGACGTTGCGACTTTGAATGGTCACTAAATGAACTGTTGTAAGTTGAGGACTACCTATACAATAAAGTAGCCATGCAGCTTCAGTTAACCAATGAAATCTCATTCCTGGGCAGGATACCATCATCCATATCCGATCTTCCTTTGCTTCCTTATGGTTTCCAGATCACCTCAGCATCAAAATATCTGAAGGAGAATGACAGCATTGAGTTTGCTCGGAGGATGACTCGGGACTTCTAATGGAGCCACACTGTATGCTTCACTCCAGCTTCAGGCTAGTTGCAGTGAAGTTCCTAAAAAAAATCTACATGGGGCAGCTGTATGATTAAAATCTCTCTTTTAGGCATCTCACACATGATGTACAGCTAAAATGGACGGTAGATGGTCACAGCGGCCATCTTGATTAAGATGAATGATGAACGCTTGAGGGAGGGAGTTTAGCTTATCAAAGAGAAGGGTGAAAGAGGACATGATAACTGTCCTCCAATATTTGAGGGGCTGTCACCGAAAAGAAAGAACTGACTTCTTCTCCAAAGCTGTTGTGGCCTGTCGGCCGCCAGCCCCTTTGGCAGCTGAATCAAATGAGAAGGAGGCATGGGAGTCAGGCCCAGCATCAAGGCAACCTGAGAGCTCCGAGGGAGAAGAGAGAGTGGAGGTGGGAGAGAGAGGGAAGGAGGGAGGGAGGGAGGGAGAGATAGGCCTGGGCCATCCATCAGCCCTCAGATGAGTCAATAGCCTCCAGGTCTGGAGGTGGCTGATGAGGAAAAGGAGGAACAGCTGGGTCCAGTGCCTGACACGCAGATGCACAGAAGGCAGAGGAGAGGAGAGTAGTGGAAATCTATGGGCTGGTCCTTGGGACGGAAGAGCCACCACTGCTAGTGAAGCCTCACCCTAGCTCTGGAGATAAAAGACAGGAGGCGGAGATGAATAGATGTGAAAGACAACTATTCATCTCCTGTCCGGTATGCCACTGATATCCTGCACTTCCGAATCCTGTCTGGAAATTATCAGAATTCTTCTTGGAATCTGCAGCGCCTTCTAAGTGTGTGTGAGTGTGTGTGTGTTTGTGCTGCTGGAAGAAAGTGAGTGCATCTTCCACGACTTCCTTTGCAAGTGTGGGAAGAGAGAGAGAGAGAGACCCCTGGTGTGTTGGGTCATTTCAGGGGGAAAGGGAGTAAGTGTCACTTTCCACCTGACTTAGAGATTTCGTAGCCTGCTGTGAGAGCGTGACTGCTGGTGCTCCTAATAGAGAGAACATTTCATTAAATACAATGAAATGTTGTGTTTGGGAGACGGGTCAGAACAAAAACACCAGAAGGCAGGACAAGAAGTAATGGGTGCAGAGGTGGGATTCTATCAGTTCAGACCGATTCGGGCGAACCGGTAGTTCCAACAATCAGCTGGGAGTGAACCAGTTCACTCCGACAATCAGGTGGGCCTCCCCGCCCTCCCCTGCGCTTTACTGACCTATAGCTTCTCAGCTGATTCGCGCAGCATAGCGGATTACTGTGCCTCAGCTGTGTGACTCCCCAGCAGTAACACGGAAGGTATGTTTTTGTAAAACTGTGCATGCATGTGCAGTGCGCATCAGGTGCGCGCGTAGAGCACGCGATCACCGAACCGGTTGTTAAACCGGCAGGATCCCACCACTGAATGGAAGCTTCCTAAAGAGAGATCCAATCTAGAAGTAAGGAGAAATTTTCTGACACAGAGAACAATCAATTGATGGAAAAGCTTGTCTCCTGGAGTTATGGGTGCTCCATCACTGGAAGTTTTCAAAAGCAGACTGGACAACCATTTGACTGGGATAGTCTAAGGTTCCTGCCTTGAGCAGAGGGTTGGACTAGAAGACCTCTGAGGTTCCTTCCAGCCCTATGATTCTATGATTTATTTATTTATCCCGTAAGTGCCCCTGGGTCTTCTATACCATTTCTTCCCAACAACCTAAATTAAAAATAAAGGCTTGGCACCTTCTTCTTTAACGAGGTTCATGGCGTTGAATGACTGTATCCGGAATTTGTGCACCTCCCACGAATGTAGGACTAGTTTCAAACTAGCTTTGCTGGTTGGATTCATACCCTCTAATTAGCTATTTTCAGCAGCTCAGCGATATACACAAGTCTGCTTCCGACTCCATTTATTTACATAAAAGTCACACTTGGCAATTGTGGGACAATCTTTTTTTTTTTCATGGGCAACTTGGAAGCCTCATGATTAGCAAAGCAAGAGGAAAGCTAAAGGTACAACTTTGTGCAAAAGTGTACTTCGGTTTAGAAAAAAAACATGGGAAAAAAATTCTCTTCCACATTTAAAGGTGTGGGGGTTTTTTTAAAACATGTTCGGTCCCCCCATTCTTGTGAATTTTTGATGCCTTTCATTGGCATGCCCTCACCCGAAATGAGCTTGCATTTTGCTTGGGAAAAACAAGGCACCCATAAAATAGTAACCATATTGTTGTAAACTGCCCACGGTGAGAAGGGTGGCAAATAAATTTAACAAATATGTAGCAACGGCAATAGCAATAGCACTTAGACTTATATACCACTTCACAGGGCTTTACAGCACTCTCTAAGCCTGTGATGGTGAACCTATGGCACGGGTGCCACAGGTGGCACATGGAGCCGTATCATTGGACATGCGAGCATTGCCATAGCTCAGCTCCAGTGCACACGTGTGCGCCGGCCACCTGATTTTTGGACCTTTCAGTCCTGCCAGAAGTTGGGGAATGGGCTGTTTCTGGTCTCTGGATGGCCTCCGGGGGAGTGGGGAAGGCCGTTTTCGCCCTCCCCAGACTCCTAGAAAGCCTCTGGAGCCTGGGGAGGGTGAAAACCAGGCCTACCGGGCCCACTGCCATCATGGGCTAAAAGTGGGGGGGGCGCATGCGCAGGGGGGGCATTGAATTATGGGTGTGGGCACACGTGGGCGACCTTGTTGCGCTCCCCCCGCTTTTGGCACACAATGTCAAAAAGGTTAGCCATCACTGCTCTAAGCGGTTTACAGAGTCAGCATATTTCCCCCAACAAGCTGGGTTCTCATAACTAAATAATAAAGGCTACGGATACTCCTAAAGGGAAGAAACACATACCCTTCTCTCCCCCAAACATCCCTGTTGAACTGATGGACTTGAAGACAATTAGCTTCCTCCAAAATATAGGTAATCCTCAATTTACGAGCACAATTGGAACGAGAATTTTCATTTCTAAACCTTTAAGCGAGATGTGGCCAATTCAATGACCTTCTTTGCCCTAGTTGTCAAGCAAATCCCTTTAGTTGTTATGTGAATCATGCAGACGTTAAGCACAACCAGCCAGCCCCATTGACTTTGCATGTCAGAGGCTGGCTGGGAAGGATACAAACGGTGATAGCAATAGCACTTAAGACTTATATATACCACTTCATAGTGATTTACAGCCCTCTCTAAGCGGTTTACAGTCAGAATATTCCCCCCTGCCCCCATTCACAGTGGCATGAATAGCCTTCGCTCAAAAATGCAAAGAGAAAGGTATTCCAACTGAAGAGGAAATATTACTGAAAATCTTCAACCATGCAGAAATGGACAGACTCACTTTGGAACTTAAGGATAAGGATAAGTACTACAAAATCTGGGAACAATTTTATGATTGGATAGATAAGAAGAGGGTAGCCAAGAAAAATGTATAGTGTTAGAACAAAAATATAGTTGTTATTATAGATAAATATGTTTAAGAGATGAATAAATACACAGAAATAAGGGGGAAAGTAATGAACAAAGCTAAAGAACTATATGTTTATATGAGTACTAATATTATTGTAAAGTGACAGAAGATGTTTGGAACCAGTGATGTCATATCTATGTCCAATTTTTTTAAAAAAATTGTATTATTAATAAAAAACTTTTTTTAAAAAAAGAATATTGCCCCCCCTCCCCCCAACAATCTGGGTCCTCATTTTACTGACCACAGAAGGATGGAAGGTTGAGTCAACTTTGAGACAGTGAGAATCAAACTGTTGACAGTCAGCAGTTAGCCTGCAATACCACATTCTAACCACTGTGCCACGAGGGAGGGAGGGAGAGAGGGAGGAAGGAAGGAAGGAATAGCAATAGCACTTAGACTTATATACCGCTTCACAGTGCTCTACAGCCCTCTCAAAGCAGTTTCCAGAGTCAGCATATTGCCTCCAATGATCTGGGGTCCTCATTTTACCGACCTCAGAAGGACGGAAGGCTGAGTCAACCTTGAGCTGGTCAGGATCGAACTGTTGGCAGTCAGCAATATTAGCCTGCAATACTGCATTCTAACCATTGCGCCATCACGGCTCTTTGGGATCACAAGATCCTGGGACTCTGCCATTGTTGTAAAGACATACTGGTTTGCCAAGCACCCAAATTTTGATCATGTGATCCTGGGGATGTCACAATGGTCATAAGTCCAAGGACCGGTCCGTAAATCCCTTGAGTGCTGTTATAATTCGGAAGGGTCACTAAGTAAATGGTTGTAAGTCACGGATAACCTGTGAAGTGGCTTTCCTCAGGCGATTCTTCTTTTGCATCCGCAAGCATTTTGTCTTCAGCAGCTGCCTTCAGTCAATCTGAGCAACCAGATGTGCATGTTTTCATAACCAGTCAGGACATGCCTCTTTCCATTTTCTAATCCAGAGTCATCAAGTCATTGCTCGGGAAACTAGGACTTTCTTTAACCCTCTTCTCACTTTCTCGCTGCCTAAAATTTAGAACACATCATTCGGGTTGTAAAAACTGCAGAATACCAGAGTTGGAAGTAACCTTGGAGGTCTTCTAGTCCAACTCCCTGCTCAGGCAGGAAACCCCTATACCATTTCAGACAAATAGTTGTTCAAACTCTTCTTAAAAACTCTTCCAGTGTTGGAGCATTCGTAACTTCTGGAGGCGGAGCTGTTCCACTTATTGATTGTTTGCATTGTCGGGAAATTTCTCCTTAAGTTCTAGGTTATTTCTCTCCTTGATTGGTTTCCATCCGTTGCTTCTTGTCCTGCCTTCAGGTGCTTTGGAGAATAGCTTGATTTCTTCTTCTTTGTGGCAACCCCTGAGATATTGGAACACTGCTATCATGTCACCCATAGTTCCTCTTTTCACTAGATTAAATCAGGGGTCAGCAACCTTAAACACTCAAAGAGCCACAAAGGTTCTAACTGGAAGCCCCCCATTCAATTCTGGAGCTGACCCACAAGTCCGGTACCCCCTCCATAGAGTCTCCTCCTAGCACAGTGTCCTTTTTCCTCTACCTGTCCTAACCGAAAGCCCTATCAATTGTGGAGCCAACTGGCGACAGGGAGCTGCAGCAGAGGGATGAAAGAGCCACAAGCGGGTCCAGAGCCGCTGGTTGCTGATCCTCGGATTAGACAAACCCACAATTCCTGCAACCATTCTTCATATGTTTTAGCCTCCAGTCTCCTAATCATCTTTGTTGCTCTTCTCTGCACTCTTTCCAGAGTCTCAGCATATATATATTTATTGGTGGCCAAAACTGCCCTGCCATTCATTTTCTTCCTTAGTAATAGAGGTGATTTACTGTGTTCAACCCCTTTCTTCCCAATGCACACCCACGCACCCTGCTTAGCAATGAATCGTTCTGCTCAATCAGAACCCAGAAAAACCTGTTCACCCCAGAATAGCTCTAGCCAAAAAGACAGGAAATCCTCGACTTACAACCATATTGGGGAACAGAATTTCCATTGTTAAGCAATTTGTTGTTGTTGTTCAGTCTCTACGTCATGGCCGGCTCTTCACGAACCCATGGACCGCAGCTCGCCAAGTCTTCCCATCCTCCCTTGTCTCCTGGATTTTGGCCAAATGCAAGTTCATTGCATCAATGACACTATCTAACCAACTCATCCTCTGACGTCCCCTTTTGCCTTTCATCCTTCCTAGGTCAGTAAAATGAGGACCCAAATTGTTGGAGGAGCAATAGGCTGACTCTGTAAGCCACTTAGAGAAGGCTGTAAAGTACCATGAAGCGGTATATAAGTGCTATTGCTATTACGTGACCGAGGGATGCTGTAACTATTTCATTGTGTTTTATTACCGTAAATCGAGTTATAGTGGGTGCACCTAGATACACCCACATTACACCAATTCTCTGTGAGCTGCACTGGCAATTCAAGGTGTTGATTATTACCTTTAAAGCCCTACATGGCTCAGGGCCAGGCTATCTTCGAGACCGCCTTCTACCACATAGCACCCAGCGACCGGTAAGATCCCACAGAGTCGGTCTCCTCCGGCTCCCATCAGCTAAACAATGTCAGCTGGCGGGCCCATGGGGGAGGGCCTTCTCTGTGGCTGCCCCGGCTCTCTGGAACCAATTACCTCCTGAAGTCTGTACCGCCCCCACCCTATTGGCCTTCTGCAAAGCGGTGAAGACCTGGCTCTTCCGGCAGGCCTGGGGCCGCTGATCTCATTATAGTAATCTTGCGAGACCCGGCCACAAATTGGAGTGTATGTGTTTTAACGTTTTAATGTTTTAATGTCTTCTTTTAACTTTTGTATAGGATATTGTTGCATTGTTTTATTCTTTGTTGTAAGCTGCCCAGAGTCCCTTGGGAGTGGGGCAGTATAGAAATGCAAAAAAAATAATAAAATAAATGAATAAAATAATATACATTGCTAGTCCACATATGATATGCCGTGTGCTAAAATAAACAAACAGTGGTCAGATGTACTGCAGAAAACGGGTAAGAAGTGGTTAGCTTCCTGAAAAAGTAGCACGGGCCTTTAAAAAGTTGTGGAATTTTTTTTTTTTAAGGAAGGCGAAAGACAGTGATTGAAGCTTCTGTGTTTTTCAAGTAATCAAGGACAGAAATGTGGTGTCTGCATTGTGTGTGGGTGTATGTGTGAGAGCCACAGATTCTTAACAGCAAACCTTGCAATCAAGTGACCACTGCCCATATACCTATTTTCAGGGAGGGCTTATTTTCGTGGGTGCTTATTTTAGCGCATGCGCTCAAAAGTCTCATTGGGCTTATTCTCAGGGGAATTTTCTTATTTTCGGGGAAACACAGTAGGGTTCAGCTGGAGCACTGGCAAGTTTTGTGCAGCTGGTTCTCTCCCTGGCTAGTTCCTTACCTTAACTCAAGAGTAACACTACTGGAAGTTTTAACGGCTGGTCGACTTACGACCAACATTTATATTGGTGAGTGAGAAATTTGTTAAGCAAGCTCTGTCCCCCATTTTACGACTTTTTCTTGCCACGGTTGTGAATCCCTGCAATTGTTAAATTAGTAACCTGGTTATTTGATGAATCTGGCTTCCCCCCTGACTTGGCTTGTCAGGAGGTCGCAAAAGGGGGTCACATGACCCCTGGGGCACTACAACGAACCGGTCATAAATAGGAATCAGTTGTCAAGCATCCGAAGGTGAATCCCATGAGCACGGGGATGTGTTAATGGTCATAAGTGTGAAAAAATGGTCATAAGTAGAATAGAATAACAGAGTTGGAAGGGACCTTGGAGGTCTTCTAGTCCAACCCCTTGCTTAGGCAGGAAACCCTGCACCACTTGAGACAAATGGTTGTCCAATCTCTCCTTAAAAACTCCCAGTGTTGGAGCATTCGCAGCTTCTGGAGGCAAGTTGTTCCACTGATTAATTGTTCTAACTGTCAGGAAATTTCTCCTCAGTTCTAGGTTGCTTCTCTCCAGTGGTGAAAGGCTTCCGGTTCGGACCGGATCACCCGATCCGGTAGCGATGACGGCGGATGGTTCGGAGAACCGGTAGCAAAAATCCCTGCTCACCCGCATGCCCAGCTGAGTCGAAAAAACGCTTTTAAAAGTAAAACAAAAAAAAACTTCTCTGATGATCTCGCAGCTCAGCTGGGATCGTCAGAGGCTTTTAAAAGCATTTTTTCTTCAGCCAAAGAGGTTGTAGAAAAAAATGCTTTTAAAAGGCTCTGACGATCCCAGCTGAGTTGCCTGATTGTCAGAGGGTTTTTTTTTCTTTAAAAAAAAAAGTTTCCTCACGAGCACACCTTTAGCGCATGTGCCTGGCCTCAGAAATGTGGGTAAATAGGATGGCATTACACCCGGGCAGGTGGGAAGGGCCACTTGCAGTCGCCACTGCTAGTTCGCCTGAAGCGGTCCAAACCATCTGAATGCCACCTCTGGTTCTGTGTGCAGAGCCTCTCGCTGGCCTCTGCCACCACCACCCCTAACCGCCATTTTAGCCTGGCCTGCCAGACAAGGAAAACAGTGGGCTTTTTAAGAAAAACAACAACAGTAAAACCCAAAAAGTAATGGAATGGGAAACCTAATTGTTATTTTTGTTTTAGAAAAGGTGAAATTGATAGTCTTACTGCCACCTTCTCATCCTAGACTAAATAAACAAGTATTCAGGTAGTCCTTGACTTAGGAACACAATTGGGACCAGAATTTCCGTTGCTAAGCATTGTTAAGTGATTATTATAACTTTTTTGCCACGGTTGGTAAGCAAATCATTGCAATTCTTAACTCCTTTCCTTCTTTCCTTTCCTTTCCTTTCCTTTCCTTTCCTTTCCTTTCCTTTCCTTTCCTTTCCTTTCCTTTCCTTTCCCTCTCCCACTCCCTTTCCTTTTTCCTTCCCTTCCCTTAATATCCTGAATAGCAGGAAGCAAGCTTCCTATAATCTTCTCTGCTGTCCTCACTGCTCTCTGTATGGACTTTCTATCTGAAACACTGCTATCACCAAACCAAACAATGATGCAGTTTGTTAAAACGCTCTCAATTGTGCCTTGGTAGAAAGTGGCCAGGACAGAAAGAGAAAGATGTACTCTCCTCATGATGTATCTGATCTCATTGTGGCTTCTTTCAGATGTTTTAGCCCTGAGGGCTTCCTGCAAACTTGCTCTCCTCAGCCAAAAACTTTGAATTGCACGCAGAAACTGCTGAGCAGCTTGTACGGTAGTGGTGCCGGAATGATAAAAATGAATAAGAGCATTCTTATAACTGGAGATGCCACTCACCCTCAGATTATGTCTCAGACAAAAAAACAAAAACAAAACATATATACCTAGTCCTTGACATGACACCAACTGAGCCCAAAATTTATGTTGCTAAGCGAGACATTTGTTGAGGTTTTTCCCCTTTTTACAACCTTTCTTGCTACAGTGGTTAAGTGAATCACTGCAAGTGTTAAATTAGTAACAAGGGTTATTAAGTGAATCTGACTTCCCCCCATTGACTTGAAAGTCACAAAAGGGGATTCAAAGGAGCCCCGGCACAGTGCAACTGACCTAAATTTGAGCCAATTGCCAAGCGCCCAAATTTTGATCACATGACCATGGAGACGCTGCAATGGTTGTTAAGTGTGAAAAATGGCGAAAAATGACCAAAAAACAGGCACGTGCATGCTGGCCATGCACGCTGGTCTTCAGATTTCTGGCGCTCCGGCATGCGCAGATACAGATGCATACATACATATGCGTTCCGGTTTGGGCACTCAGTGCTGAAAAGATTCGTCATCACTGCCCTACCATCTCCAAGGTCTGACCGATACTTTTGGCTTGTCTTGGTAATATCACCCATCTCCTCCCACTTATGACTGTATGATTGTAACCTTGTTGCTGGTATCTTTACGATTTATATTGACTGTTTCCTAGTATGATTTGATTGCTTATTTGTTCCCTATAACTATCATTAAGTGTTGTACCTTATGGTTCTTGACGAATGCATCTTGTCGTTTTATGTACAGAGAGCGTATGCACCAAAGACAAATTCCTTGTGTGTCCAATCACACTTGGCCAATAAAGAATTCAACGCAACGCAACGCAACAACTCAACTCAACTCAACTCAACTCAACTCAACTCAACTAACTCAACTCAACTCAACTCAACTCAACTTAACTCAACTCTTTCCCTTCCCTTCCCTTCCCCTTCCCCTTCCCCTTCCCCTTCCCCTTCCCCTCCCTTCCCTTATTCTATTCTATTCGATTCGATTCTATTCGATTCTATTCGATTCTATTCTATTCTATTCGATTCGATTCTATTCGATTCTATTCGATTCTATTCTATTCTATTCTATTCTATTCTATTCTATTCTATTCTATTCTATTCTATTCTATTCTATTCTCATGGACCGCCCAATTAATTTATGACATATCGGAACTGTTTCAAGAGCCATAAAACACCAACCAGCAGGAAAAAAAAAATAACACCCTTTTTCTACAAGAAATGTATGCGCTCTCTTGCTTCAGTGGTTGAAGTATGGCAGCTTCTGGCACCGTGACTACCTCTTAATTAAAATATAGATATCAACTCCTGCAACTCACAAATAGAATCAGCCTATCCATACATCATTCTTTTATTCTGGATAACGCCCAAAGAATACATAAAAACAGGAGGAAAGAGTAAACAGAGGGATGATTGGACTAGACCTGGGAAAGAAAAATCATTCAGATTTGGATTGGTCAAAAATGTCTCTCTCAATCTTTCAGAATAAACTAATAAAGAGGTGTTTGGCACAAATTAAGCCAGAATAATGTTTGTGGTTATTGCTAAAGATATCAAGTACCTTTATTTTTTATTTTATTTTATGCATATACTTATAGATGTAACCATTACCAGGTGATATTTCCCAGTTACCAACAAATACTAGAGGTATTTTAAGTTCTGTTTAAAAGATCTCTTAAACTTAGAATGTTTCAAACTTTACTTAAATTAACTTAATTAAATTTAAACCTGCTTAGAGTTTTCCATGTTTTGTTTTCTCTATGCTTAAGTAAAATCAACTTTAAATTAAAATTTATCTGACTGCCTAAAACACAAATAGCTTACCGAAATTACCCAATAAAATCAGAATAAAATTAAAAAAGGGTAATTAAAATAAAAGGTCATCTGGATAGAACTATAGAAAATGGCAGTTGCACAATTCTATTTGATACTTGTACTTTAAAACTTGTAATGGAAAGATCTACAGTTAGAATAGTCCAGTAAACAACCAAGTGCATATTATTTTAAATTATTTTTTGAGGAAGGGTAATATTACAGAATTAGGGAGAATTACTGGAAGTTCAATAAATTAAATACACCGAGAGCACATGCACCAAAGACAAATTCCTTGTGTGTCCAATCACACTTGGCCATTAAAGAATTCTGTTCTGTTCTGTTCTGTTCTGTTCTGTTCTGTTCTGTTCTGTTCTATTCTATTCTATTCTATTCTATTCTATTCTATTCTATTCTATTCTATTCTATTCTATTCTATTCTATTCTATTCTATTCTATTCTATTCTATTCTATTCTTACTCCTACTCCTACTCCTACTCCTACTCCTACTCCTACTCCTACTCCAACTGTATACATGAGGAGCAAGTAAAAGAAACAAAGAAGAAATATGGATGATTTAAAGAAACATGGATGGGTTCAGATATCACGATGAACCTTAAATGCAGGTCAAACAAAATTCCTATATTCCTTTGACTCATGATGCCTTCAGAATGTGGTTTAAGTGATGGACTAATCCACAGAACAAGCTGGGGGGGGGGGAGGGAGAAACCATCCACCGTCCCAACCTTGACTCACATGTAGTGGGGGGGGAAAAAACCCAGAACCAAGCACTGAAAATAATTTCAAAGGAGCCTCTGAAGGAAATGGGAAAGGCAAATATCCCCTTTCTTGGAGGCTGTGAGAAGGAGCCTTTCTCTATCTGAGAAAGCATTAATCACCTTGGAATGACAGCCAGCCACAGGTTGGCAGCTATCAGCAGCCAGGGGAGTAAAAAACCAGAAGCGTCTGGAATTCCAGCTGGGTTCATTGGCCTTGGGGACTGTCCTCAATGGCCCCTTGGCCCACGGCACAATGATGCTTCAGAACTTTTTTAAAAAGGGCCATTTCCTGGGGAGAAGCCCCCTTTTTTGGGGTGGGGAACAAAAGATGGGCAGCCTCAACTTTGGGGCTGACAACGATCTCCTTTTTCCAAAGAATCTGCACACAGATTTTTAAAATGCTATCTTGATCCCACCTTAGGAGCTGGTCTGGGGCCCCAAAAATCTAGAGCCTGGAAGCATCCTTGCCGACGACAAATCCTCCTTGACTTATGACCACAGTTGTAAGCCCAGAATAGATGTTGCTAAGGGGGCAATCGGTTGAGTTTTGCTTTTGTTCCCATTTTACGGCTTTCCTGGGCTCCTTGGTTAAGCCAAGCCCTGCAGCTAAATTAGTGAAACGGTTAAAGTAATGAAACGGTTGTTAAGTGAATCTGGCTCCCCAGTAGGTCGCAAAAGAAGATCACATGATTCACTCCCACACACACACACACAAACTGCAACCATCATCAATATGAACCAATTGTCAAGCATCCGAATGTATATCACTTAACCATGGGGATGTTCCCCCCCCCCCCCAAGGTCGTAAGTGTGAAAAATGCTCCTAAGTCACTTTTTTCAGGGCCGCTTCGGTAACTTCACTCACTGAATGAACTGTTGTAAGTCGAGGACTATCTGTATTCAAAGGCATCTTAAGTTTCAGGAGCTTCAAGTAACAGTAACAGAGTTGGAAGGGACCTTGGAGGTCATCTAGTCCAACCCCCTGCTCACACAAGAGACCTGTACTAGGGATTGGAACCGCCGAACTGCCGACTTTTCTGATCGACAAGCTCAGGGTCTTAGCCACTGAGGCACCTAGGGGGTTTCTACCTTGGAAAACAGCTCTTTCCGATGGGGGGGGGGGGCAACATTCCTGGACAATTCCTCACCTCAGTTTGGGAATTCCCGGCATCTCAAGCTTTCGTGTTAATTTTTCCCCCGCAAGAGAGACTCGGCTCAGAATGGCTGATATAACCCACAAGACACAAACACACACTTTCTCACAATCCTTTACAAGTGGGGGGGGGGGGTGTCTCTGCAGGGGGCAAAGAAAGAGAAAGGATGAATTTTTTTCTTCTGGCTTTTTTTTTAAACTTCGTTCCTTTTCTTTGCCTGTAAACTGCCTGCCTGCTTACAATTTATGTTCCGGGCTCGACCTGACGCACCTCACCTGGAATTCCTACGCGAGGCCCCAGCGCGTCTCTTAGCTCTGATTCAACCCCTGGAACTTGGCAGCGGGACAAACTTGGCCGAAAGTTTTTTGTTTGTTTGTTTGTTTGTTTAAAGTCCAGAGCTCCAGCCAGGTAAGCTTACCTGAAGCGGGTCCCCGCAGTCTTCCTCGGTCTTGGGGGGGAGGCCGGCGTGTCCATTGGGTTCCCCGCGGGAGGCTTTCGATGGCTCCGTGGACGCCTGCTCCTTTCTCGCTTCCCCGGGAGGGGGCTGAGCCCTCGCATCGGGCTCTTCACTTTTTTCAGGTGAGCACGCAGGGACACACCTACGAGAGAGACAGGAAGCCAGGAAAGCTGCGGGCTGATTGGCCTCTCCGCCACAAAGTCTAAGCAAGGAAATAGTGACTCCCATTCCAGGTGGGAGGAAAAAACACGGACACACACAAAGAAGGGCCCGGGAAGCTCTGGTGCCTGATAAAACAGCCCCACGGACGGGCGGACCCCTTCTTCGCCGCGAGGGTCTCCTCCACGCGAGTTTTGGGGGGGGGGTTAAAGAAAGGATTAGGAATTGTGGTTAGGGATTTAAAGGATGCGAGGTTTACAGCAGCCGTGGTAGTTTTCCTCGCCACTGTACGTGTATCTTTTCTTTTCTTTTCTTTTCTTTTCTTTTCTTTTCTTTTCTTTTCTTTTCTTTTCTTTTCTCTCTCTCTCTCTCTCTTCCTCTTCCTTCCTTTCTCTTTCTCTTTCTCTTCCTCTCTCCTTTCTTTTTTCTTTTTTCTCTTTCTTTCTCTTTCTCTTTCTCTTTCTCTTTCTCTTTTTCTTCCTCTTCTTCTTTCTCTCTCTCTCTTCCTTTCTTTCTCCTTTCTTCCTCTCTCTCTTTCTCTCTTCCTCTTTCTTCTTCTCTTTCTCCTTTCTTTCTTTCTTTCTTTCTTTCTTTCTGTTTCTCTTCCTCTCTCTCTTTCTCTCTCTTCTTCTTCCTCTCTTCCTCCTTTCTTTTTGTTTCTTTTTTCTTTGTCTCTTTTTCTTTCTCTTCCTTTCTTTTCTGTTTCTCTCTCTCTCTCTTTCTCTTCCTCTTCCTTTCTCCTTTCTTTCTTTTTGTTTCTTTGTTTCTTTTTTCTTTCTTTCTCTTTTTTCCTCTTTTTCTTTCTTTCTTTCTTTCTCTCTCTTCCTCTTCCTCTTTTTCTTTCTTTCTCCTTTCTTTCTTTCTCTTCTTCCTCTCTTCCTCTCTTTCTCCTTTCTTTTTGTTTCTTTTTTCTTTCTCTTTTTCTTTCTATTCCTTTCTTTTTCTTTTTCTTTTTCTGTTTCTCTCTCTCTCTCTTTCTCTTCCTCTTCCTTTCTCCTTTCTTTCTTTTTGTTTCTTTGTTTCTTTTTTCTTTCTTTCTCTTTTTTCCTCTTTTTCTTTCTTTCTTTCTTTCTCTCTCTTCCTCTTCCTCTTTTTCTTTCTTTCTCCTTTCTTTCTTTCTCTTCTTCCTCTCTTCCTCTCTTTCTCCTTTCTTTTTGTTTCTTTTTTCTTTCTCTTTTTCTTTCTATTCCTTTCTTTTTCTTTTTCTTTCTCTCTCTCTTTTTCTTTCTTTCTTTCTCTGTCTTTCTCTATCTTTCTCTTTCTTTCTTCTATTTATTTTATATTTTTGTCCTGTTTATGTAGTGCATATTGGAGGTGGTGACCCTTGGAGAGCTGTACGTGACAAAATTTCATTTGAACATTTGCCGATTCGTCTATATTCAAAGTGACAACAAAGTTATTCTACCTTTTTAATGCTGAAGAAAGATAGGGGGTTTTTGTTCGTTTGTTTCAATTAAAACACAGACTGTGAAGGAGAGAAGCAGTCAAACTAAGCCTGATCTTGCTTCCACATTGAGGAAGGGAAAAAAAGGAAACTTGTAAATAACATTCAACCTGGCTTCTGATGAGGATTTCCTTCCCTACGTTAACTGTAAACCTAGGATTTGCTTTCTCCTGACAAATTCTGACACTGGCTTTGAATCCTTTTGGCCTACTCAAGACCAGGTTGATAAGTAAGTATGGATTACAGGTAGTCCTCAATTTACAACAGTCGTTTAGTAGCTGTTTGAAGTTACAATGGCACCGAAAAAATGACTTATGACCATTTTTCACACTTACAACCATTTTTCACACTTACGACCATTGCACCGTGCCCCCTGGTCTTGTGATCAAAATTCAGATGCTCAGCAGCTGGTTCATATTTATGATGGTTGCAGTGTCCCGGGAATCACATGTTGCCTTTTTGCAAACTTCTGACAATAATAATAATAATAATAAT
Source organism: Masticophis lateralis (assembly GCA_030761175.1). Classification (NCBI taxonomy): domain Eukaryota; kingdom Metazoa; phylum Chordata; class Lepidosauria; order Squamata; family Colubridae; genus Masticophis; species Masticophis lateralis. Next base: position 84,317,189 of record JAUDYJ010000006.1, on the reverse strand, counting down.
AATAATAATAATAATAATAAAAAATTGTGCCAGAAGTTTGGATTTGAGTACAGCAAAAACTACTGGGATCATCAGGTTGAGAAAGTTCTAGAGAAAGAGAAACTCAAGATCTTGTGGGACTTTAGGATTCAGACTGACAGGCACTTGGTCCACAACACACCTGACATAACGGTAGTTGAAAAGAAAAAAGTATGGTTCATTGATATTGCAATACCTGGTGATGCACGGATTGAAGATAAGCAGCAAGAAAAAATCACAAAGTACCGGGACTTGCAAATCGAAGTTGAGCGACTATGGAAAAAGAAATCCTGTGTTTTTCCGATTGTAATTGGAGCCCTTGGAGCAATACCCAAAGAGCTACCCCGCTATTTAGAAATTCTAAATTTACCGGACTTGAACATTTTGACTCTACAAAAAACCACCTTACTCGGAACAGCTTACATCCTCCGACGATACCTTAACAGTTCCTAGGTCCTTGGTTAGGACTCGAGCTGCTGAGCTATTAACCAGCCTCAAAGACTGTGAATCTCACTACAGATTAACTAATAATAATAATAATAATAATAATAATAATAATAATAATATAATTTTATTTCTATACCGCCCTTCTCCCGAAGGACTCGAGGTGGTGCACAGCCTAATTAAAAGCACAAGACAAACAACAATTTAAAAATTAAAAATATTAAATAATTTGGCTCAATATAAAACCCCAAATTTAAAAATCCCAGATTAAAACCAATTTAAAAATCTTCACATCGTTAGCCCGGCCTGGCGGAACAAAAAGGTTTTGAGGGCACAGCGGAATACACGGAGGTCAGTGATCTTATGTAATTCTGGGGGCAGTTCATTCCAGAGAGGAGGAACTCCCACAGAGAAGGCCCTCCCCCTGGGTGTCGCCAGCTGACATAATTTGGCCGATGGCACCTTGAGGAGACCCTCTCTGTGGGAGTGGACTGGCCGGTGGGAGGCTACTGGTGGCAGGAGACGGTCTCGAAGGTAACCTGGTCCGATGCCATGGAGCGCTTTAAAGGTGGTAACCAACACCTTGAATCGCACCCAGAAGACCACTGGGAGCCAGTGCAGCTCACGCAGTAGGGGGGTCACATAGGCACAACGGGTTGCACCCATAACCACAAGCCAAGTCAATGGGGAAGCCATATTCACCAGAAAACCATGTTCCTAACTTAACACCTGCAGTGATTCACTTAACAACTGTGGCAAAGATGGTTGTAAAACAGGGCAAAACTCACTTAACAAATGTCTCTTCTTAGCCACAGACATTTTGGGCTCAATTGTCGTAAATTGAGGACTACCTGTACAATGTTTCCCAACTTTGTTGACTTTCAAGACACGTGGACTTCAACTCCCAGAATTCCCTAGCCAGCCTGGGTGACTAAGGAGTTCTGGGAGTTAAAAGTCCATTTATCTTAAAGGGGCCAAGGTTAAGAAACATAACATTAGACATTTCAAAACAGGATTTAGAGGAAATATCTAAGAAACAACTTGCTACTCTCACCTGATAATTGTCTGCCTGCTTTGTTTCAACAAGGCTGAGCCAACAGACTGGGTGAAACGTTCGAAAACACCAGTGTTGCCATATTCACACTAAACCTCTATCAAGGCTTTTGGCCATTTTGTTCCAGCAAGTCTTAATTCCCCCAGGATTGGATAAAATGAAAGTGGTCAGTGAAGAATAATTAAGTTCATAAGGTCATTGGTAGGTATGGTAATTGTGATGAGTTGCTAGATAGTGGCTGAATGGGGTAGCTTTGCAAAGCCAATGGATTGTTTCGGCTATCCAGTATTTCAGGAAATTCTGACTCTTTGCGATATGGTGGGTATCATTCTATTCTGTTCTGTCTGTTCTGTTCTGTTCTGTTCTGTTCTGTTCTTGTTCCTGTTCCTGTTCCTGTTCCTGTTCCTGTTCCTGTTCCTGTTCTTGTTCTATTCCTGTTCTGTTCTGTTCTGTTCTGTTCTGTTCTGTTCTGTTCTATTCTATTCTATTCTATTCTATTCTATTCTATTCTATTCTATTCTATTCTATTCTATTCTATTCTATTCATTCATTGGTTCAATTTATATGCCACCCTTCTCCGGAGACTCAGGGCGGCTTACAATGCATTAAGCAATAGCCTTCATACTTTTGTATATATCTGCTTAGTAGAGCTTTTGCCCCCCCCCCCCCAAAGCGGTGTTCTTTTTTATACAAAGTCAGTTTATTGCCCCCACAATCTGGGTCCTCATTTTACCTATCTCGGAAGTATGGAAGGCTGAGTCAACCTTGAGCCTGGTGAGATTTGAACTCGCAGTAATTGCAGGCAGCTGGCAACTAAATGCTACTTTAACAGGACTTTAGTCCACTGCACCACCAAGGCTCTTGATCAAAGTTTTGCAAAGTTTTTTTTAATCTATTTTTTTTTATTTTGTTTATTGGCATCCTGCCTTTATTGGTGTTACAAGTAATTCGAGACGGTGAGCATATCCCCTGAGAAATTAGCAAAAATGTTTAAAGAAAAATCAGCTAAATGTTGGAAGTGTCATCAACTACCAGGATCATATTATCATATGTGGTGGACTAAAAACTAAATAGCTAAAAACTATTGGATTAAATTTAAGACTTGGTTGGAGGAAATGATACATCAACGTATCGAATTTAAACCAGAGCTGTTCCTACTGGGTATCCTACCTGAAAAAATTAGCAAGGAAAAAGTTTATCTGATAATACATGTAATAACAGTTGCAAGGATTGTCTATGCACAAAATTGGAAAATGGAGAAAATACCTTTGGAAGAAGTCGTAATTAAAAAAAAATCTTAGATTGTGCAGAAATGAATAGATTGATGATTAAAGATAGAAAAGACTCAGAATATTTTAAAACATGGGACGATTTTTATTATTGGCTGGAGAAGAGATATAAATGATGAATTATATAAGTATGTAAAAATATGTATTGAGTTGAATATGATGTTAGTGATGAATTGATATTGTGGACTGGATAAGGATCAAGATAGAAGTAATGACAACTATACAGAAAAAGGAAGAACTTTGGAAGATAACACTGAGTTGTCACAGGGAAGAGAAAACTGATGTATTAAATGTTTGTTGGTCTAAAAAATAAAAAATAAACTTTAAAAAAAAAAAAGACGGTGAGCATATTCAATGCATCTTCTTCCTTCTGTTTGCCCTACAACAACAACAACCCTGTGAGGTGGATTGGGCTGAGTCACCCAGCTGCCTTGCATGCCTAAGGTGGTACTCAAAACTCACATTCTCCTGATGATTGGCCCAAACTCACCCCCACTGGCTTTCATGCTTAAGGCAGGGCAGAACTGGAACTCAGAGTCTCCTGGTAATTGGCCCCAAATCCCCCAGTTGCCTTTCATTGCTGAGGTGGGACTAGAACTCACAGTCTTCTGGTTTCTAGCCTGGTGCCATAATCACTAGACCTGGGATGGCGAACCTATGACACGTGTGCCTGAAGTGGCACATAGAGTCATCTCTCCGGGCACGCCAGATGTTGCCCATTGCTCTTCCGGGTTCCAGGGTGCATGTGCATGCCAGCCAGCTGGTATTCGCGTGCACAGGAATGCCGGAAACCAGAAAAGCAGCTCCCTGGCACGCATGCGCGCACTGTGAAGCTGAACTTCCGGTTACCGGCACTCCGGCACGTGCACGCCAGGCAGCTACTGTTCCGGTTTCCAGTGCTCCCCCCTGCACGCACTCCAGTGGTGGGTTGCCCCCCGGTTCGGACCGGTTCACCGGGCATCATCATAGGTGATCTGCACACGGGCGTGATGCGAACCGGTAGTAAAGGTAAGTAGAACCCATCCCTGGTATGCTCCCGTTTCGGCACTCTGTGGCGAAAAGGTTCGCCAACACTGCACTAGACCAAACTGGCTCTCTGTTTTGAGTTCTTGTAAACTGATCATTTTCTCAGTGATAACATTTAGCCGCTTGTCTTCTGCAAGCCTTTTCTTCATTTCCTCCGATTTTTCCAGGCATCGGGATCTTCTGCAAAGACTTCTGGGTTCCCATTATCTTTAGCTATGGATGCAGTTTGTGGGAAGCCCTCAACACGCACCCCCCCCCCAGAAGAATGAAATATTTTGGGAAATATTTTTTTTTTTAAAAAAACAGAATATTATATTTCCCCTAAAGGAGAAATGGGAGAAAAATCTTAAGGGAAGCAGAAACCAGCCCAAGTTTCCCTGCCCTGAGCAGAAAATGAGGAAGCCAGTTTTTAGAAATGCAGATTTGGTAATCCATTCAGAAAGACTGGGTCAGACAGACACTCCAGATAAGCAACAAGACAAAGGTTGACAAGATTAGTTCAGACAAACACCTGGGATTTGCATTTCCTCTTTTGCCTATAGAGCCAGCTATGACCCCTACATAAACCCTACATGACCCCCATAGAAATCCAGAAGGTATAAAAACCCACCCACTCTAAACTCCATTTTGTCAGCTGTCCCTGAATCACCTGCCGTTGGTGGTTTTGCTTCATCAATAAAGAGAACCTTTCTTTCCTTTATTCATCAATAAAGAGAACCTTTCTTCAGCCTCCATTTTGTCTTTCTCCTTTCTCCCGGCTTGGAACTGAACCAGATGGATTTTTCTTTCCAACAAGATACAAGTACAGAAATGAAGAATTAATGCAGGAGGGTATAGTAGGAAGGTACCCCTAAGCATATAATAATTTATTGGCACAGAATAGAATCTTGGTGAGATATCTCTGTTCCTTCATTCCAATCCTCTGTTGGAAGCAAGTAACCCTCACTTAAGTGATGGGAATTATTTCAAATTCGGGCTGTGGTAAAATTGCATGATGCAACAGTGTGGTAAAAAGACATCAGAAAGAGGACGAAGAACAGAAGGGAAAAGCAATTAGAGAAAATGCATTGCTTTTGCCAAAGAATCTGTCAGGCGCAGGAAATCAGGAGCCAAGATAGAGTTCAAAAGGGCAGTGGGTTTATTTATGGTGACGTAATGACTCCAAACAGATGATGCATTTGACCCCGTCCTTAAAAAGGGAGCACTTTGCAAGCAGGCGCACTCGTCAGGGCCACGACCAGGAAGAGGAGTTCCTCAGGATGCATCCAGCATGCTGGATAAGGTACTTCCGGTTTCCGGTGTCAGCAAGTCTTCCGCTTACTGCCACGCATGTGCATATGCCAATCAGCTGGTCGGTGCACCTGCTCACAGCGGAAAACAGAAGACTGGCACTGCCACATGCACAAAGGCCAGATGATCATCATGTGTGCATGCACACCAAAAACCCAGAAGAGGAACGGGCAATGCCGTGCGTGCCAGGCTTTGGGCACTTTGGGCACGCATGCCATAGATTTGCCATTAGAGTCTTACAGTATCATTACAACAATATCAGACAGAAGAGTAAAGTGCAAGCTAAAATTTGCAGAGCTGCCATGCTAAATTTGTGCAGTTTCTTTCTCTGTTCCAAAAATGTAATTCCACTATCAATATGAAAAGGACTCAGAGGAGGAAGAAGAAGAGGAAGAGTCAAAAGTCATCTTTTTTTCAATGATATTGTAACTTCAAATGGTGTTGTGGCTCCGTTGCCTGAGCCTGTGTCATCGTCAGGAGAGGACTCTGAGAGTGAAAGGGAGGAATTGGCAAGACCTCCCTCTCCAGAACCCTCCTCTCTGGCAATGCCCCTGGAGGACACCGAAGGGCAAGAGATAGGCCCAGAGCCAAGCAAGTCCCCGCAGCCACAGGTGGACAGCGACGAGAGAGATAAGTGCTGGCTGGATCCTCGACAGCGACGTAGGGAGTAACGTGCCCAACAGAAGGCAAGGCGTGCCAGGCTTTAGCTGAGTCAGTGGACCACACCCCACAGGATATATAAGGGAGCGTGGTGGCCAGTCAAAGCCTTGTGACGAACAAAACTGATACATTCTGTATCACTGGACTATTGTTTCAAGGACTGAACTGTAAATATTGAGTGTTTACCTTTGATGTGCCAGAAGTGGATAGTCGTTATCTCCCTTCCCTGTACTTAATAAACTCTTGGCAGGCAGTCACTGGGTTTTTGCCGGCTGGTTTGCTCATTAACTCCAGAACGCCTGTTTGTGTGTGTGTACGTGGGTCGGGGTCGGGGACACAACAAATGGTCACTAAATGAACCAGAGCAATTAATTAAGTTGAGGACTCTCAAGCAGTGGTGGGTTTCAAAATTTATTACTACCAGTTCTGTGGGTGTGGCTTGGTGGTGTAGCAGGGGAAGGTTACTACAAAATCTCCATTTCCTCCCGATCAGCTGGGACTCGGGAGGCAGAGAATAGATGGGGGCAGGGCCAGTCAGTGGTGGTATTTACAGGTTCTCCGAACTACTCAAAATTTCTGCTACCGGTTCTCCAGAAGTGGTCAGAACCTGCTGAAACCCACCTCTGCTCTCAAGAAAGGGACAAGAAAGGCTTTTGAGCAACAGAGTGACAGATTTTTGAATTTGCTGTCTCTTACAGGATATGTCACCCCTCCCCTTTCTTAAAAGTATTGTTTTCAATATTCCATTAATCCAGTTGTATGCATTAATATTTTTTATGTTGAGCACCATATAATTCATACAAAGCAAAAAAAAAAAAATTTTTTTTTAGAATTGTGGGTGTGTTGATAGCTGTATTAATTATCCTGAAAGTTCTGTGTTATGTCCTTATAAGGGCATCCGCCTGGGATTGGCTAAAGATCCTTTCGGCGGGAGTTTTGAATCCCTGTCAGTGGGCGGTGCGTCTGCCGGAGTGTATATAAGGAGAGCTCCGGCAGCGCACAGGCTGTTCAGTTCTTGTTATTAAAACTTGTTATTTGAACCCTGCTGGTCACTTCTTCTTTCCTGCGCCGATCTAACACTGGCGACGAAGGTCTAGAGAAGAACCTCCGCGTGGCACGATCGCCATAACGAGCTGAAGTCACTCGACGCGGTCTGAGAAATGGCAACGCCGCAAGCGCCGTTCGCCTCGCTGGCTCCCTTCAACCCCAGCCGGGAGAAGTGGAGTTCGTATATGATACGTTTCCGCCAATTCCTCCGGGGAAACGGCTACAACAACCTTGACGACGAGAGAAAGAGGGCTCTCTTCCTCGCTAACTGCGGCTCCGACGTTCTGGAACTCGCCGTCAACCTCGTTGCACCCAGGGACATTGAAGTCATGTCCTGGGTGGATCTGCAGACTGCCCTGCAAGACCACTATGCACCAACGGGCACCCCCATATCGAACCGCTTTACCTTCCGCCAACGTAATCAAAAGGAAGGCGAATCGCTTAAAGACTTTGTGGCGGCATTGCGTCAAATCGCTGCAAACTGCGAATTTGAGAACGTTGACAATGCCTTACGCGACGGGATCGTCTTCGGGATGAGAGATGCCAACCTCCAAAAGAAGTTCCTAAGCAGAAAAAGACTGTCCCTGAAGGACGTTCTTGAGGAGGCTACGGCTGCTGAAACATCCGAGACCGCCGCTGCTGCCATGCTCCAGTCCCGAGGGATCCATAAGATCCGCAAACCGTCATCGGAATCATCCGACGACTCAACCACTCCAACAGATTCAGAGGGAGAATCGACCGTTTTGAAAGTTTCCCGCCCACCCAGGCGGGAAATTCAAAACGATGGCCGCCGCGCCGCTCAGTGCGGCAGTTGCAAGGGACACCATCCCCGCCAATCCTCTCGCTGGCGGGATGCCACCTGCAGACGCTGCCTTAAGAGGGGGCACATCGCAGAGGCATGCAGAGCCTCTGATCCTGTTCCGGAGTCGATCAAGCCCCAGAATCCAGAAAATCGTCGCGACTCCCAGAGGTCGTCCAAACGGTCCTCAATCCAGCAAAAGCGCGACGACCGCAACAGTTCTCATGGCGGCGCTGTGAACCAGACAACGATCGCCCTCACCAGCACCAACAGTGCCACAAAATTCCACGTGACACTGTTGGCAGAAGGCTTGCCGTGCACGATGGAAGTCGACTCAGGCTCCGTCTATTCGATCATCGACTGGCACCAGGTCAAGAGACTCAAGCCGAATCTCTCCAAGCGCCAACTTGAACCTCTGCACTCCAAGCTGGTGGACTTCGGCGGCAACCCCATCGGCGTCATCGGGCGGACCAACCTCCGGATCGCCTTCAAGCAGTTCCAGGGCCAGCTTCCCATAACCGTCGTGGAGCATAGCCGCCCGACCCTGCTGGGCGTGGAGTGGTTCCAGCCGCTGGGGCTTTCTATTGGAGGCATCCACCAGATTAGCTCAGGCGAACTCGACTCACTCATCGGAGAGTTCCAAGAAGTCTTCGATGGTAAGTTAGGGACCTTTTTAGGGAAACCCATCTCCTTTAATCTGGACAAGGGGGTAACCCCAATTCGGCTCAAGCCCCGCCGGGTTCCATTTGCCTTGCGGGCTAAAGTAGACGCTCAGCTAGATAAGCTGATTGCCCAAGGTATTCTGCCCATCGATCATGCTTCATGGGAAACTCCCATTGTGACTCCCATGAAGCAGGATGGATCTGTGCGCATCTGCGCCGACTACAAAGTGACCATCAATAAGGCGTTGCCGCAGAGCGCATACCCCGTGCCAGTAGTGCAACATTTGCTGCACTCACTCGGCAAGGGCAAAATTTTTGCTAAACTGGACCTGGCCCAGGCTTACCAGCAACTGCCAGTAGATCAGGAAACGGCGGAGGCACAGACTATTGTCACCCATAGAGGCGCGTTTAAGTGCAACCGTCTCCAGTTTGGAGTCAGTGCAGCCCCTGGCATTTTCCAATCCATGATGGAACGCCTTCTCCAAGGCGTTCCAGGGGTGGTGCCTTATTTCGATGATGTACTGGTCTCTGGGGACTCAAAGGCTCAACTCCTGGACCGGCTGAGGCTAGTTCTCCAGCGTTTCAGGGAGAAGGGCTTGAGAGTCCGGAGGGACAAGTGCATCATTGGGGTACAGGAAGTCGAGTTCCTGGGCTATCTGATAGATAGTTCTGGCATCCACCCCACCAAATCAAAAGTTAAAGCTATCCATGAAGCTCCCAGCCCCAAAAACAAAGCGGAGCTTCAGGCTTTCCTTGGATTGCTTAACTTCTACGCTATTTTCCTCCAGCAGAAAGCCACTGTTGCTGAGCCGCTCCATCGCTTGCTGGCGAAGGCGGTTTCCTGGAGGTGGGGACGTGAGGAAGAGTCTGCATTCAGAGCCGTTAAGCAACTTCTGACCTCAGACAGTGTGCTCATTCAATACAATGAGACACTGCCCCTCAGACTGACCTGTGATGCTTCCCCGTACGGAGTTGGCGCTGTGCTCAGCCATGAACTGCCTACCGGTCGTGAAGCCCCCATCGCATTTTTCTCTAAGACTATGTCTAGTGCTGAGCGCAACTACAGCCAACTGGACAAAGAGGCGTTGGCTATTGTTGCAGGGGTGAAGCGCTTCCACGAATACCTGTATGGACGGCAATTCACCATTGTCACCGATCACAAGCCTCTCCTCGGCCTACTAGCAGGGGACAAGCAGACCCCAGCCTTCATGTCCCCCCGGATGACGCGCTGGTCCATTTTCCTCGCCGGCTACTCTTACAGCCTCGTCCACCAGCCTGGTAAAGCCATCGCAAACGCCGACGCGTTGAGCAGGTGCCCATCCGCTGAATCCGTGGAAGACCCGGCCCCCACGCTCGAGCTGCTGCATATTGACAACGACAGCAACTGTCCGGTGACATCTGCCGACGTAGCGACGCACACGCGAGCTGACCCCATCCTCCGGCAAGTCCACTCCTGGGTCCTGAGAGGCTGGCCGACTCGAATTGACAGCGACGACTTCATCCCGTTCAGCCGCAAGCAAGGGGAGCTGTCCACCATGCGCGGCTGTTTACTATGGGGAGATAGGGTGCTGATTCCCAGCACTCTTCAACGAAGGACTCTTACTGCGCTGCACAAAGGACACCCGGGCATAGTCCGGATGAAAGCCCTGGCACGGAGCTACGTCTGGTGGCCGACACTGGACAAAGACATTGAACATTGGGTCGCCGGGTGTAGCCCGTGCCAAGAAGTCAGAGCCGCCCCGCCTCAATCTGACCCGATGCCCTGGGAGACTCCGAGCTCCCCCTGGTCGCGCATTCACATAGACTTTGCTGGCCCCATTCATGGGCACCACCTCCTCATCGTGGTTGATGCCTACTCCAAGTGGTTGGAAGTCGTTCCCATGGCATCCACCACAACGGAAGCTACCATCCGTGCCCTCCGGCGCCTCTTCGCGACCCATGGACTCCCAGACGTTCTGGTCTCAGACAACGGGCCCCAACTTACGTCCGTGCCCATGGAAGCTTTCCTGGCTGGCTTGGGCATTCGCCATGCCCTCTCTGCCCCTTACAGACCGGCCGGAAATGGGCAGGCTGAACGGATGGTGCGACTCACGAAGGAGTCGCTCGCCAAGATGGGCCCGGGGGACTGGCAGGAGCGCATTGACACTTTTTTGCTTACCCAGCATATCACGCCCCACTCTGCCACCCGAAAATGCCCCGCTGAACTCTTAATGGGCAGGAGACTCCGGTCACCCCTGGACAGACTGCACCCGCAATACTCCTCTGAGGTGCCCGCATCAGCCAGTCGCCAACTTCGCCAGTTTTCCGTCGGTGATGCCGTATTCGCTCTTAATTTCCACGGCTCGCCTAAATGGCTTAAAGCTACAGTACACAGCACAACCGGTCCCAAATCCTACCGCGTTGAGCTGGACGATGGACAGATCGTGAGACGTCATCTCGACCAGCTCCGCAAAAGGTGGAGGGAAGTGAGCGAAAACCACCCCGACGAGGTAGGCCTAAACCACCCCGGCACAGTAGGCCTAAACCACCCCGGCGCAGTAGGCCTAAACCACCCCGGCGCAGTAGGCCTAAACCACCCCGGCGCAGTAGGCATAAACCACCCCGACGAGGTAGGCCTAAACCACCCCGCCGCAGTAGGCCTAAACCACCCCGACGAGGCAGGCCAAAACCACCCTGGCGAAGTAGGCCTAAACCACCCAGACGAGGGAGACCGGCGACCCGAGGGAAGAACAAACACCCCGGCACCTAACCTAATACCAGATCCGGCAAGGCAAGTAGACCGGGGACAACCCAGCAGGGGAAGCCAAGGTCAACCCTGCGAAGTGGGCAACCGGCAGCCCAGAGATGGGGACCTCCAGCCAACATTCCAGGAGGCCCTACAACAACCCGCCAACCGCGCAGAAAGCCAACCCTGCAAGGAAGGCCTCCACCACCCCGGCAGGGCAGGCCAACACCAACCCGACCAGGTCGAGCAGCCCAGCGGCCAGAGGGAACATTCGGCACCACCACCAGACCAACCGCGCAGAGAGGGCCGACACCACCCCTGCAAGGTAGGCCTACGCCACCCCGACAGAGCCGACCAGTCACCAATTCCGTCCGCCTGCCGCCCCGGGAGTAAGCCGGACTCGACCGGAGAACCCGGGGGCTTAACCCAACCACCACCGCCGGACTCGCACCCTGACCCAGACCGGCGCGACCCCAGCCCAGAGGGAACCCGAGGGAGACCCAGGGACCTACCGTGGGTTTGGAGTTCCGGACCGGTCAAGAGCAGGGATCCACACCGGCGGCTCCACGATCCGTGCAGGAACGAGGCAGACCAGCATCGCCCGCAGGCGGAGGTCCGTGACCCGGCCGGAGGTTCGGACACAGTGCCCGCGTCCTCGACGGCCAGATCCAGCCCGGCACCGGGGGAGAAGCCCCGAGCAGAGCAGGCACCCTCCGTCCGGGAGAGTGTCCATCTTGACTGTGGACTGCGCAGGTCTACGCGGGCACGTAGACGTCCTGTTTATCTTAGTGACTATTTCCCTGATAGACTGACTAAGAACTAGGGGGGAGGAATGTTATGTCCTTATAAGGGCATCTGCCTGGGATTGGCTAAAGATCCTTTCGGCGGGAGTTTTGAATCCCTGTCAGTGGGCGGTGCGTCTGCCGGAGTGTATATAAGGAGAGCTCCGGCAGCGCACAGGCTGTTCAGTTCTTGTTATTAAAACTTGTTATTTGAACCCTGCTGGTCACTTCTTCTTTCCTGCGCCGATCTAACATTCTGGGTTTTTTTTTATTATTATTCCTTTCTCTCCACTTGTAGAAAAGTATATGCTGTAACTGCGTAATCAAAATCTTACCCTCCTTTTCAAAAGGGGGCAGGAAAGTGGTGGAATTCAAATTTTTTTACTACCGGTTCTGAGGGCGTGGCTTGGTGAGTACGGTGTGGCTTGGTGGCTGTGGCAGGGGAAGGATACTGCAAAATCTCCATTCCCTTCCCACTCCTAGGGGAAGGATATTACAAAATTTCCATTCCCACTCCACTCTGGGGCCAGACAGAAGTGGCATTTGCCAGTTCTCTGAACTACTCAAAATTTCCACTACCAGTTCTCCAGAACCTGTAAGAACCAGTTGAATTTCACCCCTGGGGCAGGGTTTTGGCTCTATTCCTTGTGGTCACCATCTTCGCAAACATAAAAAAACAGAGAATAACTGGGTTCAATCCCCTGCTGGAGCAGAAAAGGCATGTCAAACTCTATTTCATTGAGGGCCACATCAGGGTTGTGTTTGACCTCAGGGGGTGGGGGTGGGAGTGACCAGGATAGGCATGGTCAGCAGGATGTCAGTTGTATTGGGGGGGGGGCACCTGTGGTGGCCCGAGTGCTCTTCCAGCGAAAATGGGCTCCCAAGCTCCATTTTCGGCTGTGATGGCCTCCTGCAATCCTCTACCAGCAAAGACGGAGCTCGGGGGGGGGGGGGGGGGGGGGCGGGCGCACACACAGCCCTCATGAGCTCCGTTTTCAGCTGCGACGGCCTCCTGCAATCCTCTGCCAGCAAAAAGGGAGCATAGGAGGGCCGCTTGTAGCCCTCGCGAGCTCCGTTTTCGCTAGCAGAGGCACCGCTGGCCAGTCCTTCACTGTTTCCAAGACAGCCCCGCGATCCAGATCTAAGCACCCCGTAGGCCAGTTCCCAGGTCTTGAGTTTCATACCCCTGCCTTACACCATTTCAGACAAATGGGTGTGCAAATATAAAATTGCCTATAAAATTGCCAAGAGATGAACACAACTAAATGGTTGAATCAACAGCACCACATTCCATGGTTTGGCCTTAAGGTTTTTAATGGCTCGGGGGAATGGTATGGTTTTTTTTTAATTTACGAAAGACCCATTACTGAATGGGATTGCTAATACTTTGGAAAACCAAGATAAAATCCAGAATGGTTTTGAATTGATTAGAATAATGGGCTGCAAACAACAGAATGAAATCTAACACACATTACACAGGCATATATGGTAAATTTACCTCAGACCAAAGGGGAATCTTGGAGCTGACATAGTCTGATTGTGAATCAGCATGCAATGTGGCTGCAAAAAAATAAACACTAGATTGCATGAATAGGATTATCTATTTTGAAACACGAAAAAGAAGAGTGTCATTATAATTTGTGCTGGTTGCAACAGGAAAACTTTCAAGTAAAGGAACGTTTTCAGAGAAGAAATATGATATATTAGGGAACTGATGTAGCAAAAGTTTAACCTTTGTAATAATGTTATTAAATTGTTTATAACGCAAATAAAAACTTAAAACTATCAGGAAGAAAGAAAGAAGAAAACGAGAGAAATAGAGGTGCAGAAATATATAAAGAAAAAAAAATATACAAAGAATGAATTTTTGACTTCTAAGGATAGAAGAAATACAGTACTTACATTCAACTCTTAGTTCAAAACTACAATACCATGCCCATTTTCCACAAAAAATAGTATTTTAAAAAAATGTTAATCATAAAATCCATGTCATAATTTGATTTTTTTTAATGTCCTCCAACAGATTAAATATATGCATATTGTGTTGCATTACATTCCAAAAATGAGGAATTCAACTGTTCTAGAGAGGCTTTAGCAATATTGGTTAGTGGGAAATTGCCAAAGGAATTATATTTGAGAAATTGGAATTTATTTTCCCTGATAATAAAAATTGGATTCAGGATATGTATTATTTATACATTTTGGAAAAGGCGATGCTTTCTGCTAATCATAAAATAATGCAGCATGCTTCCTTGTCATACAGATTTCATGATATTTTACTTCGACAAGAGTCCTTTTCTCTTTTAGATCTGAAATCCTCATTCCAAAGACATTTACGTGCAACCTCTCAGTATAATCTCAAGATCCCTTAAATCTACAGCTATGGTTATGGATGCGGTGGCTCAGTGGCTAAGATGCTGAGCTTGTCGATCGAAAGGTCAGCAGTTCAGTGGTTCGAATCCCTAGTGCCGCATAACGGGGTGAGCTCCCGTGACTTATCCCAGCTTCTACCAACCCAGCAGTTCGAAAGCACGTAAAAAATGCAAGTAGAAAAATAGGAACCACCTTTGGTGGGAAGGTAACAGCGTTCTATGCCCCTTTGGCGTTGAGTCATGCCAGCCACATGACCATGGAGACATCTCAGGACAGCGCTGGCTCTTCGGCTTTGAAACAGAGATGAGCACCACCCCCTAGAGTTGGGAATAATTAGCACATATGTGTGAGGGGAATCTTTACCTTATGGTTATCCATGTCATACTAGGCATAGTGTAATTATACTAGTACAATTAAGTAAATAAATATTTAAAATATGTGGAGGGGGGGGGGAAATCTCCTCCAGAAAGTTCACAAAAGGCTTGCAATTATAGATACATTTCTTCAGTGAATTTTCTCTGACAAAGACCCTTCATTTATCCTGAGTTGCCAGTTCTATTACCTTCGCTAACCATTTCTCTGTTGTAGGTTTCGCAGGGTTTCTCCAGCGCTGTTGATACAAAAGTTGTGCTGCTGTTATCTACAAATGCAGAAGGTAATAACGCACCAGATTTCTCTTCGGAGCAGCTACAGATAGTCCTCGACTTACAACAGTTCAATTAGTGACCGTTTGAAATGACAGTGTCATTTGGAAAAATGACCCATTGCATGTGCCTCCCCATGATCATGCAATCAAAATTCAGGTAGACTCTCCCCAAACTGTTGGAAGTGCGGGGAGATAGGTACTTACTTTCATGTATGGTGGACTTGCCCTAAGGCAACCAAATTTTGGAAATTTATACAGAGGTGGATATTAGAAATCACGGGATATAAACTACAATTGAAACCAGAATATTATTTATTAAATATTAGGCCAGATAAGATAGGCACGAATATATGGTGATTATATATATCACAACCGCAGCAAGAATATGTTTTGCTCAACATTGGAAGGGGAAAGACCTGCCTGCTGAAGATTTGATTTTGGGGGAAATCATTGAATATGCGGAAGCTGACAGGTTAACAAAAATTTTGAGAGATCAAAAGGATTCCGCATATTTTCAGTGCTGGGAACAATGGTATACTTGGTTGAATAAAAAAATTAAAAAAGGATAAGGTTAATGTAGATTTTACTTTTTATTTGTATTGTATTTGTATTTTATTTGTATATCTTGATTGAAGTCAATTCACTGTGTAAAGTTCCCGTCCCAATCTGTATGTAAATAATTATTCTGTTGTAAAGAAATAAACAATAAAAATATTTTTTAAAAAATATTCGGATGCTTGGCAAATGGTTCGTATTTATGACGGTTCAAGCGTCCTAAGGTCATGTGATCAGTTTTGGCCACCCTCTAACCAGCAAAGTCAATAAGGAATCCAGATTCACTTAACAAACCGTGTTACTAACTCATCAACTGCGATGATTCACTTAACAACTGTAACAAGAAAGGTCGTAAAATGGGGGGCCAAACTCAGTGAATAAATGCCTCACTTAACAACAGGAATTTTGGCCTCAGTTGTGGTTGTAAGTAGGGGATTGGGCTGCTGGGGGTTCGCAGGGGTTCGGGAGAACCTCTAGCTAAGATTCTGTGCAGAGAATCCCACCCACCCCACTCCTGGCCAGCCAGGAGTGGGGTGGGTGGGGCCAGCCCCACTCCTGGCTGGCCCCACCCACTCCACCCTGCCCTTCCCAGGAATCCCCATGCGGCCTATTTTGGAAGAAGGTAAGTACAGGGCACATGTGGAGGCATGGGGATGGTGAAAAATGGGCCTATCAGAAATTCGGGAAGGCCTGAAATGAGCCCATTTCCAGCCTCCGGAGCCTGGGGAGGCTCTTTTTGCCCTCCCGGAGGCTCAAGAAAAGCCTCTGGAGCCTGGGGAGGGCAAAAACACTCCCCTTGCCATGGTGCAGGAGGCCGACTAGGCCACGCCCACCCAGCCACCAGGCAGAGAACCTCTTGCTAAAAATTTTGAAGCCCACCCCTGGTCGTAAGTCAAGGACCACCTATACTTTGTGGAAAAGGAGAATGGGGGGGGGGGGGTTTGAGGGGGAAAGGGGGAAGTGAGATGCAACACCGAATCGCAGATTGCTGTATGAACCCAGCCCTTGGGGTTAGCTTATGGATCAGTGCCTGTTGTGCAAACTGAGAAATCACACAGCAAGTGGAGTTAATTGAACCATACCGCAAGCAGAGATAAGCAAGTGTTTTTGAGGCTGTGTTGCAATTACAACAAGAAGAGAGGCCTTATTTTAGCCAAAGTCTCTACCCAAACTGTGCCTCCCACAATGTTCTCTTATTATAGGAATGACAACACCAATTATTTCAGACTCATCCCCTTTTCCTAACTCAAATAGTTTGGTTTGTTTACCGCTTTCATGTCACAAGTTCTTAGCTTTGCCTCCGATCTTGAGGAGGCAAAAAAAAGGTTTATTATTCTACTCCCCTACACTGGTGACGGGGAAGGATGGCCTCTTTATGACTTGTGGACTTCAACTCCCAGAATTCCATGAGCCAGCATGGCTAGCTCAGGAATTGTGGGAGTTGAAGTTCATAGCCATGCTGGCTCAAGGAATTGTGGGAGTTGAAGCCCATAAGTCATAAAAGGACCATCGTTCCCCACCCCTGCCTTAAACCAGGGGTCAGCAACCTGTGGCTCTGGAGCCGCATGTGGCTCTTTCATCCCTCTGCTGCGGCTCCCTGTCACTCAAAATATGCATTACAGCTGTCAATGAGCGACACCCGCCGGCACACGATTTATTGAGCTTTTCAACCCCTGGTAGGCCAACCATGGATAAATCCAAGAAAAGCTTCAGAAGAAAACAGAATGTTTAATTCGACTACATTTGCTAGTTTTGTGGCCTCTCAAGAAATAGTCAGGCACAGGAAGGGTTTTGTGGTTCCCGATGTTTTCTTTTCTGTGGGAAACAGGTCCAAATGCCTCTTTGAGTGTTTAAGGTTGCAAACCCCTGCCTTAAACTATCAAACTAATCCAAATACAGGTAACCCTTGACTTACAACCATTCATTTAGTGACCAAAGTTACAAATAGCATTGAAAAGTAACTTATGACCCGTTTTCACACTTACGACCGTTGCTGCGTTCCCATGATCATGTGATCAAAATCTGGAAAGTTGGCAACTGGCATGTATTTATGAGAGTTGTCTGGGGTCACGTGATCCCTTTTTGTGACCTTCTAACAAGCAGTGGGGAAGCCAGATTCACTGAACAACTGTGTCACTAACAACTGCAGTGATCCACTTAGCCACTGTGGCAAGAAAGGTCACAAAACGGGTCAAAACTCACTTTTGACAATCGTCTTGTTTAGTAACAAAAATCTGGGGCTCAATTGTCGTAAGTCGAGGACTTCTTTGTATGTTCCACATATACTCCTGCACATACCCAGTCATAACTCTGTTATAGCCATACGATTGTGTAGATTAGTGTTTACGAACCTAGGCTACTTTAAGATGGGTGGACTTCAACTCCCAGAATTCTCCAGCCAACCAGGTGAACCGGTAGTAAAAAAAAAAAAAGAAGAAGAAGCTACCAGTTCCTCTGAACTGGTATTTCCGATGATCAGCTGTGCCGCACGGTTTAGCTTTGCTAGAAAGCAAGAAATCCTGCTTTCTAACAAAGCTAAATCGCGCCGCACAGCTGATTCCCCCCCTCGCTGTTCTACTTACCTTCCCAAGCCTTCTTGCGGCACATACTGTGCATTCACACACATGCAGCACGCATGCGCAGCCAGGAAACTGGTTCAGATTTCACCGCTGCATTTGGCAAAAATGCACAAAAAAACCCACGGGTCCAGAATAAGCGAATTAACTTGTTCAGATCCAATGTTTCAAAGCATCTTCTTGGGTATATCATCTCGGTTTAATCAGTGGAACAACTAATTAATCCGTGACTTTCCTCCAGAAGTTCTGGGTGGTTTTTATAAGAAGAGATTGGACAACCGTCTGTCTGAAATGCCATAGGGCTGTGATGGCAAACCTATGGCATGCATGCCACAGTTGGCACGTGGAGCCATATCTGTGAGTACGCAAGCATTGCCCTAGCTTAGCTCCAGCATGCATGCGCGCGCCGGCCATCTAATTTTCGGCCTTCAGGGCCCACCGGAAGTCGGGAAACAGGCCATTTCCAGCCTCCAGAGGGCCTCCGGAGGTGGTGAGGAAGGCCGTTTTCGCCCTCCTCAGGCTCCTAGAAAGCCCCTGGAGCCTGGGGAGGGCGAAAAATGGGCCTTCCGGTTTCACCAAAAGTCGGGAAATGGTCCATTTCTGATCTCCAAGGGTGGGGTGGGGTGGGAAAGGCTGTTTTCGCCCTCCCTAGGCTCCAAGAAAGCCCCTGGAGCCTGGGGAGGGTGAAAAATGGGTCTACCAGACCCACTGTGCATCATGTGCCAAAAGCAGGGGGAGTCGCACGTGCATGCGCGAGGGGGTGCATTGAATCATAGGTGTGGGCACCTGTCCGCGTGACCCCCACGCGCAACCCCTGCTTTTGGCATGCGATGGCAAAAAGATTAGCCATCACTGCCATAGGATCTCCTGCCTGAGGTTGAGGTTGGATTAGAAGACCTCCGAAGACCCTTCCAGCTGTGTTATCCTATTTCTGAAGTTGTAATTCCTCAAAGGCACAAGAGGTGGCAGGATTTAGCTAACCTTGGCTGAACTCAAATTGAAATATTAGTAGTCCTAAAGGAAATCAGTCTCCAGAAGCCAAGATGAATCCCGTAACTGTTGTCAAGAAAACGACTTATCTGTATTTTTCTTCCAGCTGGACTCAAGACTTGATTGTTATGTCCTGAGAAAAACACATCTTTTTAGAGAACAATAAGTCAAAACATCCCTACCTACACAAGCTCGGACAGCATTTTCTTCCATGCCCTGGAGCCAAACAGCAAAGCTTTTCATTTGCAGCTAAAGCTTCCCAATCCAACATAATCTCTTACACTTTTTATATGGGCAACTGCTCTTCTGCATTGCACAAGTGCCGGGAACCAGTTTTGAATCCCAATAAATCCAATTTAAAAACAGGTTGCTTGGTAAATTACAGGGTGTGAGCTTCATCACCTCCCTTTTCCGTGTGAAATCTTAGATAAAACGTGGAGTTCCTTGCATATCCGGAGCAGAGCCTTGTTCACAGCTGGCAATGCGGTTTCTTTTTGTGTTGTTTTGCATGCATTGTGGCATGGATGCATTAAAACTGAATTTTCCTTCGCTTGTCCAGGAAATGATCCAGTGGAGCTTTTGACAATCAGTTTCAAAGCGCAGCTGTGTGTACAGTGGCTAAGATGCTGAGTTTGTTGACTGAAAGGTCGGCAGTTCAGCGGTTCGAATCCCTAGTGCCGCGTAACGGGGTGAGCTCCCGTTACTTGTCCCAGCTTCTGCCAACCTAGCAGATAAAAAAATGCAAGTAGAAAAATAGGGACCACCTTTGGTGAGAAGGGTAACAACATTCCGTGCACCTTTGGCGTTTAGTGATGCTGGCCATATGACCATGGAGACGTCTTCGGACAGCGCTGGCTCTTCGGCTTTCAAATGGAGATGAACACTGCCCCCTAGAGTTGGGAACCATTAGCACATATGTGTGAGGGGAACGTTTACCTTTGCACACACACACACACATTATTAGAATTTTTCAACGTAGCAAAACATTCAAAGCAAGGAAAAAATAGAAAATACGAAACACAGAAAGAATATTTTAAGAAAAAAAAAATACAATTATGCTATGTCCTCTTCTTTCGATCAGTTAATTAGCATCTTAATTTTTTTCCCCCTCAACCTCTTTATCCTGGAAATAAAAACTGATTTTCCGTTCTCCTGGCTTCCAAAGCAGGCATGGAAATTATGAAGAATTACTGTTCCGATATTTCTTTTAGGATGGGATGTTTCCCAGGCAAGTGTCTCTCAACCTTAGCTTAGCAGCCCTTAATTTTAGTGCTAAGCAGGCTACCAGCCAAGTACGTATGGTAGCAGCATGCTAGCTAGGGAATTCTGGGAGTTGAAATCCACATTTCTTATGCTTGCTAAGTTTGAGAAAGCTATCCTAAGGCTAAGCCTTAAGTTTGGAGGAAGTCCTAGCCTTGTTAGAGGGTTTTTTTTTTTAAAAAAAAATCCCTTTAATTAAAGATATATTGCCATTACCTATAGCCAAAGCCTATTTAAAGAGGCTCTTCTTTCGATTAGCAGCAGCTGAAAAGAGGTGGGCTCTGTGGAACAGCCATTCTGTTTGTTGAAGATCCCAAAGGAAGGTCTTGAGACACTTCTCATCAGGTCTGTTGGCCCAATAAGTAACCATGTTGATGTCTCACATTGCTTAACTTTGGAAAAAGAATTTAAAAGCTTGGGGTTTTGTGGGAGTAACAGGTTGGGCTGTTATCATCTCTTGATTTGTCTTGAGGTTTGTAAACTTTACTTTGCCACCTTACAACTTGAAATTCTTTGGATGTTTTGCTAAAGCTTCTTGAGTCCATCTCTCATCCTCTTTTTGGGAAAACTGGAAGGTTCAACCATATATTAAGCTCAGCGGATGCTTTGAGCGCTTATGCTGGCAAGAGGGGGAGGAAAAATTATGAGGTTTTGATTAGACGGCTGTGGCTGCACACACCGCATGGAACTGCAAATCAAAGAACCACATTTTAACCAAGTATGTCGGGCATGTCCTAACAGAGTGATTTGTGGCTCGGTCTCTTTAAGTACCGGCACACTTGACTTAAATGAGTAAGCCATTGTTTTGATAAACATTGGTTTGTAGGTTTTCCAACACAGCCAGATGTCTTTAGATGTTGCTTGGCTATTGGGGCAGGTCTGAACTCTCTGCCTATTGCCTCTGTGTTCATTTAGCTGTTTGAGAAATATGGCAAGAATTCTGTTCTGTGTAAAAAATATATTTTGGTTGTGCAGCCTCCCCACCTAAGCAAGAAGCTTTGTTTAATTCTTGCATTTTAAAAACCAAGATATTTTGTTCACTCAACGCACTAGGTTTCAATTTACAAAATAAACCTCCATGGATGTGTTCTCACAGTGTGTTAATATTACTTCCCATGTTGTTGTGTTTTGACACATTGCCTGCATTGCATCTTGCTATTACTTTATATACTTGGCTGGTAGCCTGCTTAGCATTGAAATTCAAAGCTGCTAAGCTAAGGTTTTGGTAGTTTATTTGGTCTAATATAGTCTACTTTGTTTTGTTTTTTTTATTTTCGTAAAAGTTCTGTGCCCAGAATTGTGTGGCATCATTAGTGAATAAGTAAATGAAAGGAATAATTTGAATCTCATCCAGGCATGGGAGCGCAGTGCATCGGCAACATTGTGTTGCGCCAGTGGTGGGTTCCAACTGGTGTTACCACCGGTTCTCTTCACGTGCATGTTTTCTGTGCAATCACTGAGCGCGTGCTGGCTTCACTTGCAAGTGCGCCAAACTTGCACTCCGCGCAAGAGCACATTCTGGTCTGCCGGCAGCCTGCAGAGCTGACAGCAGAGTCGGATAGCAATGAGGCTGAGATAGAACATGGGCCAGTCCTGGAGGCTGGGGAAGGCCCAATGAGGGCTCTGTGTCGGAGGCCAGGGCCATCGGGGAGTGATGTGCGGACTTCGGAGCCTCCCGAGGCTGACAGTAGAGAGGCAGAGGAGCAGGAGGAGCCTGTTCCTAGTGCACGTATGAAAAGAGCTGCCAGAAAGCAAGAGCAGCTAAAGCAAAGAGGATGACTCGGGAATAGGGCCAAGAGATGTGTGGCCCCTCCCATAAGGCTTAAAAGACCAGCAATGGTTCTTGGCCTCTTTGCCGGAAAACAACCGTTGAGAGAATTGCTTCTTGTTTGGCTGTAGTTATTTCTTCTGTTCCTGAACTGTGGCCAAGAAAAGCCTTTGGCAGTTTGCCTAATTATCCCAAGGTCAGAGATAAACTAAAGACTGATGTTTTAAGGACCTTGCTTTCATTTCATTTACTATACGCTGAGAATGAGTTAATTCTCAGCTGTTTTAATAAAATCTGTTTGTTTTTTGGAACTGTTTGCATTTAATATCAACTAATGGGCCTGGGTCACAACAGAGCATTAGATTTCTGCCCAGCTGAGGTGCAGCAATCCACTCTGCCGTGCCTATCAGCTGGACTAAAAAATGACAAATAAAGGAAGGTATAACTCAGGGGTGGGTGGGAGGGCCAACCTCACAGTCATAGAGAATTGGTTTGCTGACATCACATCATCACCACTACCGGCTTGCCCGAACCGGGCCAAACCAGGAACAACCCACCACTGGTGTGTGCTCACACAGGAGACCCCATAACTCAGGGGGGGGGGACTTCAACTCATGCTGGCTAGGGAATTCTGGGAATTGAAGTCCACCCTTTTTAAAGTGACCAAGTTTGAGAAACTCTGCTCAAGTGAAAAGGGGAAGTAACCTGTTTAAATTAGACCAGGATTTGTAAAAGTTTTTGTTTCTGTTTGTAATGCAAATGAGCTGAAAGAGCTTTCAGGTGTGAATCTCTAAAGCTCCAATCCTGAATATGTGCTGTTTCTCCAGGCTTGGGTCCAGTTCCACCTCTTGCAAAGGTTCCTTGAAAACCTACCAAATTCATCATCTTCATTTAATGACCCTATAATCCCTTGCAGGGTGGAATCTGGGCAATTGATTGGAGCTGAGTATTTACTGGCCAGATGCCTTTCTTGTTGCCAATGTAGAGTTATATTCAGCAGATATATTCTCATCATGCCCAGTGAGAGAAATATCTGCCTCTACCTAGGATCGAACTCACAGTCTCCCAATTGTGAGGCGAGAGCTTCATCTCTAGGCCATCACACCACTCGAAAAGCTACCAAATTAGCTGCAGGAAATCCATTCTGATCTCTCCTTGAATTTGGATGAGTTTATGTCTAGTGGAAAAACAATAGTTGAGTTTTGGTGCCTGGTTTACACCCATCCTTGCTGTAACCCTGTTTATCAATAAGGGTGTTGTGGCCCCGTCCTCTGAGCCTATCCCATTGGAGGAAGGAAGCTCTGAGCATGAGGAAGAGGAGCCAGCCAGATCTCCCAGCCCCCCCCCTCTGGCACCGTCTCAGGTGCCAGCTGAAAGAGAGCAAAGTAGTGGGGAAACAGGTGTCTCAGATGAGAGTGAGGGAGAGACGTCATTCCTGGACGCACGTCAACGAAGGCGAGATAAGCGCTTGCAGCAGCTGAGGAGACGGGCGAGGGAATAGACCTGAGTCACTGGACTTGAGTCACAGGACCAATGAGTCACTGGACCACACCCCAGAAACTATATAAGAGAGGGTGGTGGTCAATGATCCCTGTGACGAACAATAACTCAATCTGGTAGTCATTGGAGCTAAAAGAATGGATTTTGGCAAAGCTACATATGTGATTTTCTTTCTGTGAACAATTAAAGCACTTGGCAGACGGTGTGCATATCGCTGCCAAGTTGGAGATAAGAACTGTGGTATGTGCCAAGTGCTTCTTTAACCCTCGACTGGCTGTGTTTTTGTGGGTGTATGTAGAAGGGGACAGATCAAAGGGAGGTCTTCAAACTCGGTAACTTAAATACTTGTTGACTTCAACTCCCAGAGTTGTGGATTTGAACTCCCATGCTGGCTCAGGAATTCTGAGAGTTGAAATCCACAAGTCTTAAAGTTGCCAAGCTTGGAGACTCCTGGCCAACATCCAAATCAGCTTACCCAATACAGGTAGTCTTCGACTTGCAACCATTCATTTAGTGTTCTGCCCCAGCTACGGACTCCAAAGAACATAGCACACACACAGTCCATTCAAATCTTGGTTTACTAAATAAATCAGTCTTTTACAACAACGGCTGTTAATTAACTGCATTAGCAACCACCAAGAATTCAAAGAATAATAACTGAAAGCTTACTATGGTTGGCAGAATGCCCAGAAGCAATTTGCAGGAAGCTGATAAGATAAGCAAGACAAGACAGGAAGGTATGTGAACGAAGTTGTTCCCTGCAAATTGCTTCAGTCGGCGTTCCTCCTTAAATAGGCTAAGGGAGTGGCCAATTAGACCCAAGCCTTACTTTCGAGGTGACCTCCTCCTGAGGAGCCACTCCTGCCTTTTGGCAGCTCTGCACGTCCGTGCATCAAGAAGAGGCTCCTCCTCTTCGTCCTCTTCACTTCAGGGAGCTTCTGGAGGTTCTGAAGGCCTTGGCTGAATCCCCACCTCTGGCACCACATCTTCTCCAGCCTCCTCATTGTCCGGTGGGGTGTTAATTAGGGCTTATTTTGGGGGAGGCTTATATTGGGCACATGTGTAAAAATCTAGCTAGGATTTACTTTCTGAGTAGGTCATATTTTCGGGGAAACTGTAGTTATGGAGAGTGACAGTAACAATAAAGGAGAATATTTGTTGCTTAGGGTTAGAGCAGCATGGTGGTCTAATGGAGGAAATGCTATGCTCCCACTCCGAAGCTTGGGAGTTCAATCCCTAGGTAGCAGCAAATGTTTCTCTCCTAGGGCGCAAAGAGAAAAAAACTTCTGCTGAGAATTTAACATAGGTGTCAGGAAGGGCAACTGGCTAGTAAATGCCCAGCTCCCTCCAGCTACCCTGAAATAAGGGATTACAGGGTTGTAAAGAGGGATGCGGTGGCTCAGTGGCTAAGATGCTGAGCTTGTCGAAAGGTTGGCAGTTCAGCAGTTCGAATCCCTAGTGCCATGTAATGGGGTGAGCTCCTGTTACTTGTCCCAGCTTCTGCCAACCTAGCAGTTCGAAAGCATGTAAAAAATGCAAGTAGAAAAATAGGGACCACCTTTGGTGGGAAGATAACAGCATTCCGTGCACCTTTGGCATTTAGTCATACCAGCCACATGACCATGGAGACGTCTTCGGACAGCGCTGGCTCTTCGACTTTGAAATGGAGATGAGCACCACCCCCTAGAATCAGGAACGATGAACACATATGTGCAAGGGGAACCTTTTCCTTTACCTTAAAGAGGGAGAGGGAGGGAGAGAGAGAGATCTGTAGCTCAGATTGAAATGAGGGGTCCTCGGTGGTCTCTGAGCTTGGTAGTTTTCATTACTAGGTAGCATCCTCAGTGATGGTAACCACTTTCTTTTAATCCCAGCTGGTAGAAAAAGTCACGAGTGGACCAGAAGAATCGTGAGTCATCCCCAAAGAGGAATCTCCTATGGCAACTTCACGAGTCTTGACATCTTCTCCAAATGAGACATGGAAGGTCCCCGAAGGTCTTCCTGCTTTAGAAGAACTGGTTGGAAAAGGAAGCAAGGCTAAAGTTCCTCCCAAAGAAGGAGACTCCTGCCCAATGAAGTCCTCCAGAAAATCTACCCGAATAAAGGCTTACAAGCAGAAGGCGCGTAGGATGACGTTTCGTGGGGAAACTGGGCTAGCGAAACACTTGAAGGGACATGCCAGGATCAGAAGCTTTAAGTGTGTGATATGTGAGAAGAGCTTCAGCAAAAAATCAGGTCTCTTAATACATCAGTGGAGCCCCACACATTCAAAGGGTTTGGTAGATCTTCAATGTGGGGCAATAAACCATGACAAAAGCCATGTTAGAAAGCACAGAAAAGAGAGAACGTACCGCTGTCAGGAGTGTATGAAGATATTTTTTCTTCGTGAGAATTTTATAAAGCATCAGAAAATCCATTCGCCACCAGTGCCGGGCCAAGCTCAAGCAGGTACAGTTGACCTTTTGGCTTTCGTGAAGAAACGGGATGTTCACACATTGTGCTAAGCCCTCAAAGATGTATGGTGGCTTAGTGTGATGTACAAAGGCGGTTACTTTTGCGTGGATGTTGTTGTTTTACAACCTATATGCAGTGAAGTTAATACAGGTAGTCCTACATTTACAACTCTGAAAAAAGGCGACTGGTCATTTTTCAGACTTACAACCATAACAGCATCCCTGTGGTTGCATTGTTCTGTTCTGTTCTGTTCATTTCTCTCCTCTCCTCTCCTCTCCTCTCCTCTCCTCTCCTCTCCTCTCCTCTCCTCTCCTCTCTCCTCTCTCCTCTCTTCTCTTCTCTTCCCTTTTCTTCTTTCTTCCTTTCTCTCCTGTCTCCTCTCTTCTCCTCTCTTCTCCTCTCTTCTCCTCTCCTCTCGTCTATTCCCACTCCTTTCTTCTCTATTCTATTATCCCTTTCCCTATTCCTAATTCTAATTCTTTTCTATATTCTGCTCTGCTCTGCTCTTTCTATTCTATTCTCATGTCTATGAAGATTTTACATTATTCAGCTCATGGTTGTCCCAGAGGTGCTTTTTCCAAAAGGCAACTGGAATTTATTTATTTTTTCTTTTGAAAACCTTTTGCTTCTCATCCGACTTCATGAACTAAAGAAGCTTCTTGGATGAGAAGTAAAAGGTTTTCAAAGGAGAAAAAAGAAAATCTAGCTACATTTTGGAAAAAGCTGCTTTGGGACTTTATTGGCAACAATTCACTGACCCTCTTCAGTTTGCTTCTTAAGCCAAGAGTTCAAGACAGTGGTGGGTTCCTCCCGGTTTGGCCCGGTTCTACCGAGCCACTAGCAGTGACAATATGACATCACTGAACTGGTTCTCTTTCTTCAGGAGCTGGACCCCCCCCCCCCGCCATTATTCTTACCTTTTATTTGGCCCTGCCCCCAATCTATTGCTGCCTCTCGAGTCCCAGCTGATTGGCTAGAAGGAAAAAAACCAGTTTAAACTCTTGCCTCTGGGCTTCAAAGGGCCGCCCTACAGCTGATCAGTGTTAAAAGGCAGTGTGTAGACCAGTACCTCCAAAAACAAATGGGTAGACCAGGACACTCCAAGAACAAATGGGTAGAGCACTACCTCCATAAACAAATGGGTAGACCACTGCCTCCAAAAACAAATGAGTAGAACAGGACGCTCCAAGAACAAATGGGTAGATTGCTACAGCTCTGCAAGCATTTAAAAGCCTGGTAGACCTCTGCTAAATCCTAAAGAATTGTCACATGACCATGAAACCACGCCCACAAAATAAGCCATGCCCACAGAACTGGTAGTAAAAAAATTTAGAACCCACCCCTGGTTCAAGACAAGCAAATCTCTTTTGTGGTTGTATTTTGTGGGTGAAAAAACCTCAGCGCGCACACACACACACACACACACACCCAGTGCAGAAAATGAATTTTATTAACTGTCCGCTTGAGTGTTTGAGAAGTTCGAAGCTCAGCTCTTGAAGCTTCAAACCATGGGAACCCTTTAACATGTAGACTTTTCCCCTCCTTCCTTCTAGGGAATTCTTCGGTTGACCAGAAGGGCAAAGCAAAGGAAACGGAGAGGGATCGTTATGAATTACTGCTTGAGCAAAGTAAGTCTATAAACCAGGGGTTGCTAACCTTTTCTGAACCGAGTGCCCAAAGCTCATGTATGTGCACACAAATACGTGTGTCTGTGCTCAAACCCCCTCAAAATGCTCCCATGCATGCACCCCGCCCCCTATACATGCACACGCAGCCTCCTGCACACGCCCCCTATGCATGCATATGTGCCCCCCACACACACATGGCCCAACCCCTACACATATGCACGCATCCCCCGCACACGCCCTTCCTCTTGCACATGCATGGTAGAGATCCGAAGACCAGCTGGCCGGCGGGAGGCACTTGCACACGGACAGTGGAACTGAACTGGGGCAATGGCTTACGTGCCGTCCGAGAGGGCGCTGCATGCCACCTCTGGCATGTGTGCCATAGGTTTGCCATCAATTGGGGGGAGGGCTGCTGGGGGTTCACAGGGGTTCGGGAGAACCTCTAGCTAACCTGTGCAGTTTGGAGAACTCCCAAATCCCACTCCTGGCTGGCCCCGCCTCCCCACGCGGCTCATTTTGGATGCAGGTAAGTACAGGGTGCGCACAGAGGTTCGGGGAGGGTGAAAAACGGGCCTACCAGAAGTTCAGGAGGACCGAAAGTGGGCCCGTTTCCGGCCTCCGGAGCCTGGGGAGGCCTTTTTCACCCTCCTGGAGGCTCAAGGAAAGCCTCTGGAGCCCGGGGAGGGCAGAAATGCTCCCCCTCACTGTGGTGCAGAAGGACGACTAGGCCACGCCCACCATAGCCACGCCCACCCAGCAACCCGGTGCTAAAATTTCTGAAGCCCACTTCTGCCATCACGGATATAAACATTCAGCTGGATTGTTGTGTTGCATTGCGTTGTGTTGTGTTGTGTTGTGTCGTGAAATGACACCAACCTCTTTCTCCACAGTGACCAGTATGAGGCTGAGTTTTGACCTGCTTATCCTCAACCAACAAGTTCAGCTCCAGGCTTTGCAGGGAATTCAGAGACAACTGAATATTCTTCTGCCTGGAAATAATTTAATCAATTCCAACATTTCCCGCCTTGGTGTTCTGTTGAGTCAGCAGGCTGCAGCAATGAGATCCGTATCTTTCTCTTTCTATCTCAATCCCAGCAATCGCCTTCCAGGAAGCGCATCTAATTCTTCTTCTTAAATATCTTCTTAGTCCAATATAAAGTGAACAGCTCCAAGGGTTTCTAATGAGTTTCAGTTTTTTTTTTCTTCTTCTTTTTTTAGAATTTGTCAAACATTTCCTGTAGATGCTTTTTCTTGAACCAATTTAATGCTATGTCTCCAGCCCAGTCCAAATATCTTTTTAATGATTAATTAGCTTGACCTGTTCAACTGTTGTATATCTATTCCCGAATTTTAATGTAGGTTTCCTTTGCCTTATAGGACTGTCTTGTTTCATTTAGACCCAGTTTAGCGTAAGATTGTTCCATCTGTCTTTGCCTGTATAGTTAAACCACAGGGAGATCTGGCTTTCGGTTTCTTTAGCTAAATGGAAAAGCACCCTGTAACCTTAAATTCGGAGAGATTTGTTTTAACACACAACTAACCAGATCTATTAATTTTTAAATCCCCATTCAGGACTGGTCTGTGTTGATACTCACTGATTTTAACATCTCTTATGATGGGTCCCTAGAAGAGAGTTATCCCAGTAAGGTGGGTACCCTGGCCGACACTCATATCAAGATGAGGGGTGGGTTTCAAAAATTTTAGCAAGGGGTTCTCTTCTCTAGTCAGCCTCCTACACCAAGCGCACGGGGGGGGGGATTTTTGCCCTCCTCAGGCTCTGGAGGCTTTCCTCGAACCTCCGGGAGGGTGAAAACAGCCTCCCCAGGCTCCGGAGGCCCTCTGGAGGCTGGAAATGGGACCATTTTTGGTCTTCCTGAACTTGTAGTAGGCCCGTTTTTCACCCTCCCCGAGCCTCCGTGTACACCCTGTACCAAAATGGGCCACGTGGGGACTCCTTTGAGGGGATGGGAGGGGTAGGCGGGGCCAGCCAGGAGTGGGATATGGGGGTTCTCTGAACTGCAAGGAATCTTATCTAGAGGTTCTCCTGAACTCCTGTGAACCCCCAGCAGCCTATCCCTGTTCAAGATGTACAGTTGAGTAATGTTACACTGAATAGGTCAAATCTTATTCCAAGGCTTTTGACGTCTTGAAACAATGAGCTTCAAGGAAGAACTCCAACATAAATTGCTTGTATTTTTAACCTCAGTGTTTTTAGCTTTTTTTTTTTTTCATTCGTCCAGAGAATTGAGAAGACCTGCTTTCCCTTTTTTTAAAAAAATTGCTTAACTTTTTTGACATTCTATGTATCCCTGACGGGCGTCTGGTTAAGTAGTCTGGGAAGCTGTGATGGAAACTTGTACTATTTTTTACCCTTGTTAATGACAAATTTCTGATTAGGTTTGACAACCGAGTTCATTATCAAATGAATTAAATAAACATGATATACTGACTTAATTCTGTGCTGTTCTTTAGCTTCTGACTTATTTCTGTCTCACCTCAAACATGGTCAGCTCTCTTTGAGGGAGGCATTAGGTACAGAAACATGAAAAAAATTTGATTGGATAAAATACAGCTCTAAGAAGATAGAAGGAATAGATCAAACATCCAGCCCTTGCTTATCAATGGAGACCGAGCGGAGCAAGTGGCCAGTTTTAAGTTTCTGGGTGTTATCATAAAAGAGGACCTAACCTGGGGCGCTCACATTGCCGCACAGAACCGGTAGTAACCAATTTTTACATTTCACTACTGCTCTAGCTGTATGAAAACATTAAGATTTGAATGAGGGATGCATGTTAAAGATTTTAGGAATTTTGATTGGATACCTTCAGATCCAGAGTTG
This sequence comes from Masticophis lateralis, assembly GCA_030761175.1. Taxonomy (NCBI): domain Eukaryota; kingdom Metazoa; phylum Chordata; class Lepidosauria; order Squamata; family Colubridae; genus Masticophis; species Masticophis lateralis. The sequence continues at coordinate 84,286,804 of JAUDYJ010000006.1, read as the reverse complement.
TTCTTCTAGATGCACAACCGAGTACCAGGTAGCACTAGAAGCATAAATTTAGCATTAAGTAATTGGATTGTTTCTGGGACAAGGTTGTGTTGGCTTGTGAATTTAACTCACAGAGGGATGTTTTTTTGAACTCTTATATTATGCTCCCTTGCTTGATTAGTTCGGGAGATGGAAGACTGAAGATGCACAATCCGATGCATAATTGTTGTGTTCCACCAGCAGCCTGAAGAGCTGGCATCAGAGTCGGATAGTGAGGAGGCTGAGGAGGAACATGAGTGTCTAGGGAAGGCCCAGATGAGGGCTCTGCATTGGAGGCAGAGATGGGGCCAGGGCCATCTGGGAGTGATGCGCGGACTCCGGAGCCCCCAGAGTCGGACAGCAGAGAGGCAGTGCACGTATGCAGAGCTGCCAGAAAGCTAGAGCAGCTAAAGTAATAGGGACAACTCGGGAGTAAGGCCAGGAGATGATTGGCCCCTCCCATTAGGCTTAAAAGAGAAACAAAGGCACTTGGACCTTTTTTGCAGGAAAGCAACATTGCTAACTCTGTTTCCAGTTGGCATCTCTTGGTTGTTTCTGAACTTTGTGGGGCTTTGCCACGTAAGGCTTTTGGCAGGGTATCAAAGAAGATAAAGGTTGGTGCTTATCCCCAAGGACTTCTTCTGAAGGACTTCTTTTGCAACTAATTGGGACTCAGCTGGGAATGAACGTAATTCTCAGCTGTTACAATAAAATAGGTTTATTTGGGACCCTAGGTCACTACAATAATAAATCTCCATCTTGTCTTCAATAAGTCTCCATCTTATTTTAGCAAATTAGCCATTTCTTCCTTTTCAAGTGAAGAGCTTTCCGAAGAAGTTTGAACTTGTGGAATCACACATACTGTCAGGTTTCGAAGTCGTCTCAAATAAATTGCATTTCAAACAAAGTCTTTGATGAAAAAACTCTTATTTATTAAGCACAAACATTCTAATTCCGACTCATCGCAGCCAACTCTGGCTTCCTCAGCCAAAACTCTCCTTTTCCTCTCCCCATCCTGTGCACTCACTGGCCATCTTCCCAGTCACTCTGCCCCTAATCTACTGCTCCCACTCAAAGGAATTTTCCCCCTCCCATCCCATCTCCTAGGTGATATTCTCTCCAGGGAAAATAAGTAGGTGAAGGTCAACCGTCCCTTTCCAGATGCCTCCGCTTCTCCTTCTTATGTCAGCATTAGAGTAAGTGCAGTGTGAAATGCTGACACATACACAGATATCCCCCTTCTGCAGACATTTAAATCACTGGATGTGCATCTTTTCAAGAAGTGTTGGCAAAATACTATAATGCAGGGGTGTCAAATTCGATTTCATTGAGGTCCACATCAGGGTTGTGTTTGACCTCAAGGGGGCATGGTGGGCGTGGTCAGGATGGACGTGGCCAGCTTGACATCACTCATGTTAGGGGTGCCTGTGACAGCCCGAGCGCTCTGCAAGCAAAAACAGAGCTTCATCTTTGCTGGCAAAGGTTTGCAGGAGGCCATCACAGCTGAAAACGGGGCTCGCGAGGGCCAGCTGGTCCTTCACTGTTTCCAGGGTGGCCCGGCAGGCCAGATCTAAGCACCTCATGGGCCAGATCCAGCGTGCGGGCCTTGAGTTTGACGCCCCTGCTATAATGGAACTATTTCTCAACCCTTGTGCTTGCAAAAGTTGTATGGATGTTAGTGCATGATTCTGTGTCCTTTCCTACACAGACTAGTGCAGGGGTCTGCAACCTTAAACACTCAAAGAACCATTTGGACCCGTTTCCCACAGAAAAGAAAACACCGGGAGCCACAAAACCCTTTGGACATCTAAAATAAAGATAACACTGCATATATTGTTTTTTTACCTTTATGCTATGTATAAAAAAACTATAATATGTTGCATTTAGGAAATCAATGAACAGCTACAGAGCTGTTCTCTTTCTGGTAGAAACTGGTAGATGTCATAGCAGGGGAAAAAAAATTGCAGCTTCATAGAGATGATGTGATGGATGTAGAAACAGGAAGTCAGTGCCCATTGCAACAATAATTTAAGAGCAGTAGCGGTGGTGGTAGTGATTAGAGTAATTCTCTTGTAATATCTGTCGAATGCTTAAAACAGTTGAAAGATATCTTGGAGCAGACAGATACCAGAGTTGATTTGAAGCCATGAAGGTCTTTCCAGGGCATAGCAAACAATCCCCAGAAAAGCACAATTCAATGTCTAAGAGTGCTGGAAGCTCTAGCATAGCTAAGAAACTTGTAGCAGAGACTTAATAAAAAATACCATGAATTATGAGCCACTTTGGATCTTGCAATGAATATACGCCAGATGATCACAAATAGAATGGCCTTCAGAGCACAGTGAATGGTCTTTAGCCTGACAAAACACAGAAGAGAAAGATAGTGAAATATCAATTTTGTGTAGATAGTTCACAACACAAAACAGATCAACCACTAGCCCCCATCCCAGGAGTCCCCATTTTAGATGCAGGTAAGTACGGGGTGCCCGCGGAGGCTCGGGGAGGGCAAAAAATGGGCCTACGGGAAGTTTGGGAAGGCTGGAAACTGTTGTGGTCAGTCAGCAGTCTGTGGAGCTGGCAGCGGAGTCGGACAGTGAGGAGGCTGGGGAAGGCCCAGATGAGGGTTATGCGTTGGAGGCAGCGATGGGGCCAGGGCCATCTGGGAGTGAGATGCGGATTCCGGAGCCTCCATAGGCTGACAGTAGAGAGGCAGAGGAACAGGAGGAGCCTGTTCCTAATGCACGCATGAGAAGAGCTGCCAAAAGGCAAGAGCAGCTAAAGCAAAAAGGACGACTCAGGAGTAAGGCCAGGAGATGATTGGCCCCTCCCAGAAGGCTTAAAAGACCAGCAATGGCTCTTGGCCTCTTTGTCGGAAAACAACATTAATAGATTGGTTTCTTGTCTTGCTGCATATATTTCTTATCAGCATCTTCTGCTTCTGAACTTTTGCCAAGAAAAGCCTTTACCAGGTTGCCTAATGAGACCAAGGTTGGTGATAAGGCTGAAGAATTGTGCTATGAAGAATTTGTTTTGAATTAGTTTGGACTACATTGAGAATGAGTTAATTCTCAGTTGTTCTAATAAAGTCTGTCGATTTTGAACTGTTTGCGTTTGATAATACCTACTTGGGCCTGGGTCACAACAGAAACAGGCCCGTTTCAGGCCTCAAACGGGCCTCCGGAGCCTGGGGAGGCTGCTTTCGCCTTCCTGAAGGCTTGAGAAAAGCCTCTGGAACCTGGGGAGGGCAAAAATGTCCCATCCACCATGGTGCAGGAGACCAACTAGGCTATGCCCACCATGGCCACGCCCATCCAGCAACTGGGAAATAACCCCTTGCTGAAACTTTTGAAGCCCACCCCTGCACTAGCTGGAATACAGAGAGTGTGATGGAATATCAATAACAGGACCAAATAATAGAATAACAGAATTGGAAGGGACCTTGGAGTTCAATTAGTCCAAAACCCTGCTTAAGCAGAAAACAGTATACCATCCCAGACAAAGGCTCTCCAATCTCTTCTTGAAAACCTCCAGGGGTGGGTATAACTGCAACATCTAGGTGTCAAACTTGATTTCATTGAGGGCTACATCAGGGTTGTGTTTGACTTTGGGGGGCGGGGTGGGGGAGGTAAAGGTGGGCATGCCCAGCTCAACATCACTCGTATTGGGGGGCCCTGTGGCGGTCTGAGTGCTCTGCCAGCTGAAAAGTTCATTTTTTGCCCACAGAGAAAGCTCTATGTGACGTCATCAGAATACTTCTGCGCGTGCACAGAAGAGCGTGCACGCATGTGAGTGAAGCAAGCACATGTGTGTGGCCCCGTTGCGAACCAGTAGTAAAGGTAAGTAAAGGTAAGTAGAACCCACCCCTGACCCTAGCATAATGGGACTCTGTCTAACAGTAAGAATCCTTTCTTAGGATTGTTATTGTAAATATTGTGATTCAAGTCTACTTTATCTCTGCAACAGAGAAGGCCCCTGGGCAACCTTGGCTACAAGTTCTCTTCAAGTGATTAAAAAAAAAAGGGGAGGGGGCGGAGGAATGCACAAACACAGAAAAGAGAAGCATCCAAGGAGCACTGCATTAAATTTTATACTTTTAATTCTGTATCTATATACAGATTCAGCTGTTTTCCTAGTTCTGCCTGATTCTTTGTCCTAGTGTGTTTTTCTTTGGAGAGAAGAACCCTCCCCCAGTGGTGGGTTGCCCCCGGTTTGGACCGGTTCTATAGAACCAGTAGTAAAACCAGAGGGAGGCTCCGCCCACTGACCCCAACATCATCAGAACGTTTCTGCGCATGCGCAGAAGCTCCTGTGCATGCCCAGAAGAGCATGCGTGTGAGCGAGCAAAGCAAGCATGTGCACGCGGCCCCGTGGTAAACCGGTAGTAAAGGTAAGTAGAACCCCCCCGCCTCTTTAATGTAGATGAAGCGGGATCTGATAAATGACCACTGGATAACTTTCTATTCACTCTATTCTAAAAGCAGGAAATACATCCGGTTGGAAAAAGTACAAAGTCAGCCAAAATCCTTTTGATACTTTTAGGAGGCTTCTAAGTTGTCAGAAGATAGGAACATTCTAATGACATACAGCTTAAAGGTTGGTAAGATCAAGGGTATCCACATGAGCTAGAAGTCGTTTATCAAGAGAAGATAATTCGAATCTATGCTCCAGTAATTTACAGAGGAATTATGATTGTTTGGCAAGGATAATGTAAAACTTTAATTAGGAAATGTCAATTAAATATAACAAATGTATATGACCATATAAACTGCTGAGGTTCTTTTTTTTTAAAATTTGATTTATATGCCGCCCTTCTCCGGAGACTCAGGGCGGCTTACAATGCGTTAAGAAATAGCCTTCATACTTTTGTATATTTATATTTATACAAAGTCAGCTTATTGCCCCCAACAAACTGGTCCTCAATTTACCCACCTTATAAAGGATGGAAGGCTGAGTCGACCTTGAGCCTGCCTGGGATTGAACTCGCAAGTAATTGCAGCAGCTGGATCTTAAATGCTGCCTTTGTAGGAGGCATTACTCCCCTACGCTACTCAGGCTCAGGAGTTAACAGAATCCTTTGTTTGAAAAGGTATAAAACTGTGGTCTCAGAATCATCAGGTTGTTCAAAGTTTTTAGATACGCATACCTCTCTGAATCTATTGCAATAAACTGACTCTGGCTGACCCAAAGGGATGTCTCTTATATCCTTTCTTCCATAACATCTTGAAAAAACACTTTAGGGACAACCATGGAACTGAATGACTGAGAATCTCCATAGACACTTACTTTCTGATATACTGTTGGGCTGCAGGAATTCCAGCCATGTTTTCCTTCAGCAGGTATTTCTTAACTCCTAAGCAGTAATTTTTTATGTATTCTGACCAAGTCAGTTGACAAACGTCAAAGGAGAATAACTGGAATACAACGGAGAGGAGAATATCAAAGAAGGGTGGACGGATTATTTCATTCTTGATTAAGGCTGAATATTACGTGAAATGATTTCTGAATAATAAATTTAGCTTTGGAGAAGAAACATCCCTCATTAATGTCGCTGATCCCACCAACCAGAGCAGGACTCCAGGCCTTGGGCATCCCTCATTTTTTCATCTCTGAGACTAGCAAAGATAAGTGAAACATCTGAAAAATAAGTGGAAAGAGAATATGCCAAAGGTGCTTTTTCAGAAAGCAACTGGACTTCCTTGTTTTTCTTTGAAGTTGTTTCTACAGGCTTTTAGCTATGCAATTTGGGATGAACACCATTTGAATGGTGTGGGAGTATGAATGGATTTTCAGAGGAAAAATAGCAGACTACAGGAACCATTTGCACTGCTCAGGTGACCTAAGGACACAGATAAACCTCCAAGTCAGGGGTGAAATGCTCCCGGTTTGGACCAGCTTGGGTGAGTAGGTAGTGATGATGGCTGGTGGTTCGGAGAACTGGTAGCAATGGCAGCTGGAGGCTCCGCCCACTCGCCCCATTCCCCGGAGTCAGGGAATGCAACATTCCCTGACTCCGGCCTTGCTGCGGAGCTACTGTCTGCTCGCCCTTTGCCACGCGGTATATCCTACTGCTCACCTTTCTCCCGCAGCTGGCTGTCAGGGAGTGTTGTGGCTCCGTTGCCTGAGCCTGTGTCATTGGCAGAGACAGACTCTGAGAGTGAGGGGAAGGAATTAGCAAGGCCTCCCTCTCCAGGAGCCTCCTCTCTGGCAATGCTTCCGGAGGACACCGAAGGGCAAGAGATAGGCCCAGAGCCAAGCACGTCCCCACAGCCACAGGTGGACAGCGACGAAGGAGATAAGTGCTGGCTGGATCCTCGGCAGCGGCGCAGGGAGAAGCGTGCACAGCAGAGGGGAAGGCATGCCAGAGATTAGCTGAGTCACTGGACCACACCCCACAGGATATAAAAGGGAGCGTGGTGGCCAGTCAAACCTTGTGACGAACAAAGCTGAAAGCTTCCACGCCATTCTGCATTGTCGGACTTTTGGCTATAGACTTTGCTGGATTATCTCTGGACTTGATTGACTCCGTAATTATTGAGCTGTTTCTTTTGATGTTTCAGAAGTGGGGAGAAGTTATCTCTCCTCTTTGTAAATAATAAACTCTTGGCAGGCAGCCACTAGGTTGTTGCCAAGTTCCGTTATCTTAAGGAAAAGGATTTTGCCAGCTGGTTTGGTCTTTAACTCTCGAACGTCTGTTGGTGTATGTGCGTGGGCTTGGGGACAGAACAGGGAAGGCAAGCGCCCGGAAGTTACTGGAGTCGCTCACTCTCCTTCTTGAATGAGCCGCTCTGGTCCACGCGCCGACCGTGCAATCGCACACCATTTATTTAATTCAGCGGCAGGTTGGATGTGCGCTTGCACAGCCAGCACATGGACCAGAGCGGCTCATTCAAGGAGAGTGAGCGACTCCGGTATCTTTTGGGCGCTTGCCTTCCCTGACAGCCAGCCACGGGAGAAAAGTGAGCAGTAGGAGTCGGGGAATGGTGCAGGTTGGGTTGGGTTGCAGTCACCATACCGATTCGCCCGAACCGATCTGAACCGGCTGAATACCACCACAGGGGAGGATGAGGTGGTTCAGTAACATGCTTACGTTTTTGTCTTTTGAATTCAGCTCTTTCATCAACATATTTGTATTCTCGGAGCTCCAATCCCAGGAATGACTGGCAAAATATTCAAGGAGGCTCATGGTCTTTTCCAAGCGAATAAATAGCTTCATCATCCTGAAAGACAGAATGGAAACATTTCAGACCACTAGGATTCTAGCATCCTACTTCAAAACAACCGGGCAGGAGATAATTCGAAAAGTTCTGGATGCCACAACCCTCTAGGACGGGGAGTATCAATCTTTTCTATACCCCACATCCCTAGAATGCTTCCGATATATTCTCGCACCCCTTAAAATATAAATAATTATATGCATCTAATTATACATATACACTATAATTTTGAAACTTCTAAACCCAGGTTTTCGCACCTCCTGGAATATTGTCTCTCGTACCCCCAGGGGGTGCAAGCACCCCCGGTTGGGAACCCCTGCTCTAGGATCTGAGGTGGGCTATCCTCTACTACAGGGGCCCCCAACTTCCAATCTGTCCATGGTACCAGTCCATGGCATGCCAGAAACCAGTCCATGCAAGAGGTGAAGCCCCATCCACAGGGATGGGGGAAATTATTATCCTGATAGTTGTGAGGTATTTGGAGTAGTGCAATAGCCTAGAGATGGAGCTCGATCCTAGGAAGCGGCAGGTATTTCTCTCTCTGGGCACAGTGAGTAAATATCAGCTGTGAACTCTGCACTGGCGACAGGAAGGGCATCTGGCCAGTAAACACTCAGCTCCATTCAGTTGCCCCAACTCCACCCCGATGCAAGGGATTACAGGGTCCTTAAAGACAAACCCCAAAAAAGTTGTGAGGTATTTGTATACACAGCAATCAGCAAGGCTGCATGTCAGTCCGATCCTTTTTCTAATAAATCCCCAAAGCTGTCAAATTGATCCACAATGTAGATCCAAACTCACTGTGGCTTCTTTCCAATCAGTCGCAGATACAGATCACAGAGAAAAGCTGGGATGGTGTGACAGACAAACGTCCTGTACTGGTGGACCAAATGGCTGGAGGTTATGGCGATATTTGGTATTCTGAAGGGTTTCTCCACAGGGTTTTTTTCAAATGTATTTGTCATGTGGATTTCTGCAAAAATTGTAGAAAAACAGATACTGCTTCCGGTGAGGTAATTACATGGGGGAAAAAAAAGACAATTGATGGACATGGGAATTTACGAAGGCAAAGTTATTTCAACATCAGGAAAACAGATGTGGTTATTAGTCGCGTATGATTTAGAAAAGGTGAAGAAGTGGAAATAGAGGGCCTGCCTGTGAGGAATGGCGCTTTCTACAGGCAACTCCTACTGATTACCGTGCTTCCCCGAAAATTAGAAAATAAGACCGTCTTATATTTTTTACCACCAGGTCTTATTTTCGGGGGAGGATGTCATCCACTGATTCACCTCACTTGTGTGCGGCCTCGTTTTCACTGTCAGAGGTCTTCAGGAACTTCTTCAACCGGCAAGGCTTTCCTGAAGGTCTCTGTAGCCGATAACAGAGCTCTGGATTGATCTGAACCTCTGTTATCAGCTACAGAGACCTTCAGGAAAGCCTGGATGGCTGCAGAAAAAAATGGGCCAAGATGTGAGAGGCCTGGCTGCAACTGTCCAAAGGTAAGTAGTAGGGCAGTTCCACCACTCCCATCCCACCGTAGCTTAATTTTTACCTGTGCAACCTGGAGTGGGCAGGGTTTTAATTAGGGCTTATTTTGGGTGGTGGTGGTAGGGCTTCTATTGGGTGCACTTGTAAAAATCAAGCTAGGACTTACTTTCTGAGTAGGTCATATTTTCGGGGAAACACAGTAGTATTGTTGTTATGATATTACAGAGTCTTTTGCCTCCCTTGTTTTACTTGGTCAATGTCTAAGGTAACTCCCTTGCCTATTGGCCTATTAATTGTAATGATAAATTAACAATTAATAGCAATTAACCAGTGGTGAAATCTAAAATTTGTTACTACCGGTTCTGTGGGCGTGGCTTGGTGGGGGGGGTAATGTGACTGGGTGAGTGTGGCCAATCTTATTTATTTTTTTTACTTTTAAAAGCATTTTTTCTACAACCTCTTCGGCGAAGAGGTTGTTAAAAAAATGCTTTCAAAAGGCTCTGACGATCCCAGCTGAGTTGCCTGATCATTAGAGGCATTTAAAAGACAAAAAGTCTCTGCCGATCAGGCAACTCAGCTTGGATCCTCAGAGGCATTTAAAAGAAAACAAGGGTTTTTTTCTTTTAAAAGCCTTCGATGATCCCAGCTGAGCCGCGCAATTATCAGAGGCTTTTAAAAAAAACTTTTAAAAGCATTTTTTCGGCCAAAGAGGTTGTAGAAAAAATGCTTTTAAAAGTAAAAAAAAAGACTCTGATGATTGTGCGGCTCAGCTCGGCATGGGTGGGGAGGGGCAGGGATTTTTGCTACTGGTTCTCCGAACCACCCACCTCCATCGCTACCAGATCAGGCGATCCAGTCCGAACTGGGGGCATTTCACCCCTGCAACCAGCCATTAACAACCATATTTGAAAATACGGTACATTTCTCCAGTCAGCAGTGATGGTTAAGTTGATAGCAAGATCTACTGGTATAATATCAGCTAGATATTATGGCTGAATTACATTTTAAAGTCTGTAAAATCCATTTTTGCACTTTAGAACTAGAGAAGAAATTTACGATGACAATGATAATGATCTATCCCTATTGTGGTATGTACATTGAGAGCTTATGCACGGGAGACAAATTCCTTGTGTATCTAAAATCACCCTTGGCCAATAAAGAATCCTAGTTCTAACTTGATTTCCTTATTTAATGCAGCATTTGTGTACTTTGAGATTTGAATTCTGTGGCAGATGAATGGGATGTGTTTAATTTTTCTGAATTAAAATACGAGGAAAAAGTGTGAAGGACTTGTGAAACACATCCCAAATTAGAATCTACAAAAGAGCTCTCTGAATTCTCCCATGGTCTGGAGCCTTTCAGGGAGGGGTGAAATCCAGCAGGTTCTGACAGGTTCTGGAGAACCCGTAGCAGAAATTTTGAGTAGTTTGAAGAACCAGTAGCGGAAATTTTGAGCAGTTTGGAAAACCCATAGCAGAAATTTGGAGCAGTTGAGAGAACTGGTAGCAGAAATTTTGAGCAGTTCAGAGAACCTGTAGTGAAAATATTGAGCAATTCGGAGAACCGGTAGCGGAAATTTTGAGCAGTTGAGAGAACCAGTAGTGGAAATTTTGAGCAGTTCGGAGAATCGGTAGCAGAAATTTTGAACATTTCGGAGAATCAGTAGTGGAAATTTTGAGTAGTTCGGAGAACCGGCAAATGCCACCTCTGGCTGGCCCCAGAGTAGTGTGGGAATGGAGATTTTGCAGTATCCTTCCCCTGGAGTGGGGTGGGAATGGAGATTTTGCAGTATCCTTCCACTGCCACGCCCACCAAGCCATGCCCACCAACCAACCCCACGCCCACCAAACCAGTAGTAAAAAAAAAATGGATTTTACCACTGCTTTCAGGGAAACAGAGTTTGAGAAGATAGAGAGACAGAGACATTTCAGATTGAAGGCGATGTGTAGATGAATTTTAGTGAGCTGTTACATAGTGAGAAGAAGCTGTGAAGAAACAACCAGATGCCTCTTCCAACTCCCAGGCCTTGATGTTTGTAAAGGTAACACAGCTCCCGCCCCACCCACCGGAGACCCCTGGATTCCCTCCCCAATCCTGCCTGGCCCATACAGCTACCATCCACACAGTTGGCCATGCCCACTCAGTCACATGACGCCCACCCAGTCACATTTCCACCCAGTCATATGACCACCCAGTCATATGCCCACCCAGCCATGTCCACCCAGTCACATGACCATCAAGCCACACCCACCAAGCCATGTCCACCAAGCCAGGTTCACAGAACCAGTAGTAAAAAAAATGGAATCCCACCACTGCACCAAACCATCATCTCTGTGCCTTTGCTAGAAAGAAAACTTGCCTACTTCTCTCCAACGTAATGGGTTGAGGTTACCCGAGGTACAGTTGTAAATCAGGGGCAATTTTGGTCTGAAAAGAATGGAAATAAAAAAGACAACTCAGCATTCAGACAATCCACCAAATGTATGAATACGTTATTTGCTATAGTGGTGTATAGAAGTGGGATTATATACCGTACAGCCACAATTATAGCAAAATCAGAGGCGTTTGCAAAGCGGGTTAAGAAGGACAAGAGAACAGCTGTTGATTGAAGCTCCACCATACTGGAGCTTCACACCTGAGCCGAGGTGGCGGAGTGGTTAGAATGCAACACTGCAGGGCTACTTCAGCTGACTGCTAGCTGCAGTTCAGCAGTTCAAATCTCACCGGGCTCAAGGTGGACTCAGCCTTTCATCCTTCCAAAGTGGGTAAAATGAGGACTTAGATCTGTGATGGCGAACCTATGGCATGCATGCCACAGGTGGCACGTGTAGCCATATCAGTGGACATCCCAGCTTAGCTCTGGCACATGTACATGTGCCGGCTAGCTGATTTCCAGGCCTTCTGGGCCCACCAGAAGTAGGGAAACAGGCTGTTTCCTGCCTCCAGAGGGCCTGGGGGAGGGGTGGGAAAGGCCTCTCCTAGAGAGGCTCTGGAGGCTGGGAACAGCAAAAAAGTCACTTCCTGTCCCACTGGAAATGGACCGTTTCAGGCCTCCAGAGGGCCTCCGAGGGAATGGGGAAGGCTGTTTTTGCTCTCTCCAGATGCATAGAGAGGATCTGGAGCCAGGTGAGAAAGAAAAATGGGCCTACCTGGCCATTGCATGCCAGGTGTGAGGGGGGGATGCGTGTGCATGCACAGGGCGGGGTGCATAGAATTATGGGTGTCCCCCATCGCCCCCCTCCTGGCACGTGATGGCAAAAAGGTTAGCCATCACTGACGTAGATTGTTGAGGGCAATAGGCGGACTTGTAAACCGCTTAGAGAGGTCTGTAAAAGCACTATGAAGCGGTATATAAGTCTAAGTGCTATTGCTATGACACACATAAAAAGAGACATGCTTTTCATCCCAACCACTCTTGTTTTTGTTTTGCCCCTTCGCCCTCCCTCTTCTAGACACTCCTATATGGAATCATTTTCTGTTTGGTCTGTATCAGGACCACGAAGGGAGTGAGCAGATCACATCCAGAGATGACGTGCTCCGATGTTGAAGTGATCCAGTCTTGACTCAAGCTTGTTCTCTTCCCTTGAGGTTTTGGACCCAGAGCTCCCCTCCTTGCAATACCTCTGTCTAAAATGTTAATACCACTTTGTCATGCCTTGGTAAGGCCACACTTGGAATCCTGCATCCAGTTTTAGTTGCCACGATGTAAAAAAAAAGATGTTGAGATTCCAGAAAGAATGCAGAGAACAGCAACAAGGATGATGAGGGGACTGGAGGCTAAAAGATATAAAGAACGGTTGCAGGAACTGGGTCTGTCTAGTTTAATGAAAAGAAGGACCAGGGGAGACATGATAGCAGTCTTCCAATATCTCAGGAGCTGCCACAAAGAAGAGGGAGTCAAGCTATTCTCCAAAGCACCTGAGGGCAGGACAAGAAGCAATGGGTGGAAACTAATCCAGGAGAGAACCAACCTAGAACTAAGGAGAAATTTCCTGATAGAACAATTAACCAGTGGAAACAACTTGCCTCCAGAAGTTGTGAATGCTCCAACACTTGAAGTATTTAAGAAGAGATTAGACAACCACTTGTCTGAAATAATATAGAGCGGTGATGGCTAACCTTTTTGTTATCGCGTGCCAAAAGTGGGGGGAGCGGGAGGTTGCACACATGCGTGCCCACACCCATAATTATATGCGCCCCGCGCATGCCCCTCTCCCCCTTCTTTTGGCGTGCAATGGCACGGTAGACCAGTAGGTTCCACTGGAAGTTGGCGAACGGGCCATTTCTGGCCTCTGGAGGGCCTCCGGGTGGGTGTGGGGAAGGCCGTTTTCACCCTCCCCAGGCTCCTAGAGAGGCCCTGGAGGCTGGGGAGAGCAGAAAACAGGCCTCCCACTCCCAAACCCTCTGGAGGCAGGAAACAGCCTGTTTCTCTACTTCTGGTGGGCCCAGAAGGCCCAAAAATCAGCTGAGCTTGCATGCCCACCAATATGACTCTGCATGCCACCTGTGGCACACGTGCCATAGGTTCGCCATCACGGACATAGGGTTTCCTGCCTGAGCAGGGGGTTGGACTAGAAGATCTTCAGGGTCCCTTCCAACTTTGTCATTCTATTCTATTCTATTCTATTCTATTCTATTCTATTCTATTCTATTCTATTCTATTCTATTCTATTCCATTCCATTCCATTCCATTCCATTCCATTCCATTCCATATTTTCTATTCTATTCTATTCTATTCTATTCTATTCTATTCTATTCTATTCTATTCTATTCTATTCTATTCTATTCTATTCCATTCCATTCCATTCCATATTTTCTATTCTATTCTATTCTATTCTATTCTATTCTATTCTATTCTATTCTATTCTATTCTATTCTATTCCATTCCATTCCATATTTTCTTTTCTATTCTATTCTATTCTATTCTATTCCATTCCATTCCATTCCATTCCATTCCATTCCATTCCATATTTTCTATTCTATTCTATTCTATTCTATTCTATTCTATTCTATTCTATTCTATTCTATTCTATTCTATTCCATTCCATTCCATTCCATTCCATTCCATTCCATATTTTCTATTCTATTCTATTCTATTCTATTCTATTCTATTCTATTCTATTCTATTCTATTCTATTCCATTCCATTCCATTCCATTCCATTCCATTCCATATTTTCTTTTCTATTCTATTCTATTCTATTCTATTCTATTCTATTCTATTCTATTCTATTCTATTCTATTCTATTCCATATTTTCTTTTCTATTCTATTCTATTCTATTCTATTCTATTCTATTCTATTCTATTCCATTCCATTCCATTCCATTCCATTCCATTCCATTCCATTCCATTCCATATTTTCTATTCTATTCTATTCTATTCTATTCTATTCTATTCTATTCTATTCTATTCTATTCTATTCTATTCTACTCTACTCTACTCTACTCTACTCTACTCTTTAAAAAAATTATTTTAGAGCCATCAGAATCCACGAAAGGCTGTTTTTATTTCCAGGCTTTAAAATATAAACTGAGCCAAAGACAAATTAACCTTCCTCTTCCTTGTGGTGATTTCTGCCCTTCAAATTATTATTGAGTTGTTGTAGATAATGCAGTCTATGCGTGCTGTTCAGGTGCCCCCGATAACATTGCACAAAACGCCAGCTTTCACCTGTTCCCAGGAAAGAAACCCCAACAAGGAAGACTGTAAGTGTGCTGGTTACTCTCACAAGGCAGAGGGGCAGAAGCCAACATATGAATTGTGTGAACGCACCACTGCCTGTAGGAGGCACTGTGGGACTTTCAGAAACCTGGATGATGACATGGGGGAAATCGCAGCTTTTGCAGCTCTTGGCAACCCGCAACCTTGGAAAAAGAAAATTGATTCTACTTCAATGTCTTATCTCTTGCTCAAGAAAGAAGCCCCACCTGTGAACTGCAGTGTACCAACCAGCGGTGATGGTTAAATTGATAGCAAAGTCGACTGGGATAATATCAGCTATTGCAGCTGGATTGCATTTTACAGTCTGTAAAATCCCTTTGGCAATCTAGAAAGAGAGAAAAAATTAATTAATACATATAACTTGATTTCTTTAGTTAAGAAAAGGTAAAGGTTCTCCCTCACACCTATATGCTGACTCTAGGGGGCGGTGCTCATCTCCGTTTCAAAGCCGAAGAGCCAGCGCTGTCCGAAGACGTCTCCGTGGTCATGTGGTCGGCATGACTCAATGCCAAAGGCGCACGGAACGCTGTTACCTTCCCACCAAAGGTGGTCTCTATTTTCCTACTTGCATTTTTTACCTGCTTTCGAACTGCTAGGTTGGCAAAAGCTGGGACAAGTAACGGGAGCTCACCCCGTTACGCGGCACCAGGGATTCGAACCGCTGAAATGCCGACGTTTCGATCGACAAGCTCAATGTCTTAGCCACTGAGCCACCACGTTCCTTACATAGGTAATTTAAGTTCTTTACTTATTTTCCTTACATAGCATATCCCAAAGGCGCCTTTTTCAAGAGGGAAATGGACTTTCTGTTTTTTTTTTTTTTAAGGCATTTCACTTCTCATCCAAGAATGAGCTGAAGAAGCTTCTTGGATGAGAAGCAAAATGTCTTCAAAAGGAAAAAAAAAAACCCAGAAAGTCCATTTGCCTGGATAGCTCACCAGACTAATGCATTGTGCATTGTGATTAACTCCAGCTGTTTGCAATTACCGTAAGTTCGAATCTCACCAGGCTCAAGGTCGACTCAGCCTTCCATCCTTTCTAAGGTGGGTAAATTGAGGACCCAGTTTGTGGGGGCAATAAGCTGACTTTGTATAAAATATACAAAAGTATGAAGGCGATTGCTTAACGCATTGTAAGCCGCCCTGAGTCTCCGGAGAAGGGCGGCATATAAATCAATTTAAAAAAACAAAAACAAACCTATGACCTGGATGACTGAGAACCTCCATAGATGCTTACTTACCATAGAATTTGTGTACTTTGAGATTTGAGTTCTGTAGCAGATAAATGGGATGGGATAAGTCCCTGATGGCGAACATATGCCACGCGTGCCACAGGGGGCACGTAGAGCCCTCTCTGCGGACACACCAGCTGTCACCCCAGCCCAGCTCCCCCACGCTTGTGCGTGTGCCTCCCGCTGGCCAGCTCGTCATCGGGTCTCTGCCGTGCATGTGCAGGGGGTGTGTGGCCTTCCCTGATCTCAGCAGGATCTCCTCAGCGTGCCCTACCTTTCTCCTCCATTTCTGCAGCCTGGGCCTTCCCTGATCTCCGCATGGCCCACCCAGTGCGCCCTACCTTTCTCCTCCATTTTTGCCGCCCGCACTAACCTGGAAGCCAAAATGGGGCACAGGGGGACTGTGCAAGACCTCCCCCCCCCCCCGTCCCATTTTGGGCCTTGGACAGCATTACTTGGTCTGCTGTGTGGATGTTTGGGTGGTTTAGGGGTGGGGAATTGCGGTGGGTGGGAGTGCGTTTGGGGATTGTTATGTGTGTTGGACCAGGTCTTTGGGCGTTAAGTGAATTTCATTGTATGGGTATACTGTGTATACAATGACAATGAAGTTATTATTATTATTAAAAATCAAGATCACATGAAGTTTTAATACCACTTTATAATGCCTTGGTATTATAAAGTAAGGCCACACGTGGAATACTGCATCCAGTTTTATTCACCATGATGTAAAAAAGATGCTGAGACTCTAGAAAGAGTGCAGAGAAGAGCCACAAAGATGATTAGGGGACTGGAGGCTAAACATATGAAGAACAGTTGCAGGAACTGGGTATGTCTAGTTTAATGAAAAGAAGGACTAAGGGTGACATGATAGAGGTCTTCCAACATCTCAGGGGCTGCCACAAAGAAGAGGGAGTCAAGCTATTCTCCAAAGAACCTGAGGGCAGGACAAGAAGCAATGGGTGGAAACTAATCAAAGAGAGAAGCAATTTAGAACTAAGGAGAAATTTCCTCACAGTTAGAACAATTAATCAGTGCAACAACTTGCCTCCAGAAATTGTGAATGCTCCAACCCTGGAAGCTTTTAAGAAAAGGTTGGATAACCATTTATCTGAAGTGGTGTAGGGTTTCCTGCCTAAGCAGGGGGTTGGACTGGAAGACCTCCAGGGTCCCTTCCCACTGTGTAATTCTATTCTATTCTGATCTGTTCTGTTCTAATTCATTTTGCAAATGTTTCACTTAGCAACCAACATTTGGGGCTCAATTGTGGTTGTAAATCAAGGACTACCTGTATACTAAGGAACTGGGGAAGAACACTTTCCACCTCTTCCATCCTCAGAATCTGCTCTTCCAATGCTCTGAAGGGTATAAGTGTCCAAAGAGCTAAAAGGACAGAATTGTGAGCTGTTGGATTGGGCTATGCTCAGCAAGGATCACGAGAGTCTGCCATGATCTCCTCACGCTTTGGTTCTCATGCTTTCCTTCTTTTGCTGCCCTAAGATTCAGAAGACCTGAATCTTATTTTCATCTCTACTCACCGCGACAAAGGTGCCACTTAAGTTATGGAAGTTATCAATCCAACCCTGTAAAGCAAAAACATAGAACAACTGTAGCATTGACCACTTTGATTAAAGAAGAGAACAGAAGTACTTTTGTTTCCCTATGGAAACCACTTCTGAACTTTGTGCTTGGTGTAGAAAAGAATGCAACTCTGACTTTGGGTTTTACAGATTAGACTGCTAGATCTTTATAGAAATGGCTTGTTTGTACTATTATGGAAAAGCAAAAAGTTGCGATTTGATGTCAATGCCTTATTTTACTGTAACTGTCAAACCCCGTTTCCCCCCCCCCTCAGGGTTTGCCTTATCGGGGGAGGGAAGCTCCTGTTGTTGGAGGGGTGTGGAGCTGGAGGCTGCAGTGGTGTACCGCAGGGGTGAAATCCAGCAGGTTCTGACAGGTTCTGGAGAACTGATAGCGGAAATTTGGAGCAGTTCGGAGAACCGGTAGTGGAAATTTTGAGTAGTTCGGAGACCCGGCAAATACCACCTCTGGCTGGCCCCAGAGTGGGGTGGGAATGGAGATTTTGCAATATCCTTCCCCGAGCAGTGGGGAGGGAATGGAAACTTTTCAGTATCCTTCCCCTGGAGTGGAGTGGGAATGGAGATTTTGAAGTATCCTTCCCCTGCCATGCCCATCAAGCCACACCCACAGAACTGCTAGTAAAATAATCTGGATTTCACCACTGGCGTACCAGTTGGAGCCGCGGTTCAGCTCTGCAGCGGGGAGGTGGGTCAACGTGAGGCAACCAGGCTGCCCAACGAACAGCTGGGTGACGCAGTGAAGGCATCGGCCCAACAATCAGCTGTAAGGTCTCGTGAAGCAACCAGGCGGGGCCTTCTGGGTGAGGACTGCACCAACAGAGAGGCATGGTCCACCTACATAACTACGCTGGGAGACTTTACATCCTGACTGCATTTGGTTTTTGCTTATTGCTTTTTGGAACTCATTGCATGCCAGAATCCAGTTTAATGATAAACCCAGTTATCACCCACATGAGTGGAGTCATTAATGCTGGTTTAAGTCCGGAGCTTGGACCTTTTGAGAGTAATAGAGTCAGAAGTCAATGTTTATTTTTCTTTTCTTTCCTCCCCCCCCTCCCATTATCTTTCTTCACTTCTCTTCCCCCTTTCCACCCCCACTGCTTTTCTATTTACTTTTGCATTTTGCATTTTACAATACCTTTATAACTCCATAAAAAAATGCTAAACCGTTAGATAAATTGTAGCATTAGACACATCGAATTTCAGCTTGCTAAATTGGGGAGGGGGGTACACTACTTTCAAAAGTGGGAATCAGGATTCTCATGCAGAATTTTGCTGCTCATAGAATTATTGAGAAAATGTTACAAGCACAATATTAATATTACTTAAGGGCTAACAAACCAGATAGAAAACCAGTAGTAACATGGACACATGAATTCTCCCCAAACTAATATGGAAGTTATCAGATTTGCTTCTCCATGAATTTTGGTGAAGGGACCTAAACTTTAAGCCAGCTCTCTGGAACCAGTTACCTCCTGAGGTCCGGACCATCCCCACCCTTTTGGCCTTCCGAAAAGTGGTGAAGACCTGGCTTTTCCAGCAGGCCTGGGGCCGTTGATCTCGCTTTGCAATCTGACGAGATCCGGCCATGAATGGTGTGAATGGGTTTTAATGTCTTTAATGTTTTTAATTTTTAAGTGTTTTTATAGTGATTTTTTGAGTGTGTTGTGAGCCGCTCTGGGTCTTCGGAGAGGGGTGGCATATAAAATGAATGAATGAATGAATGAATGAATGAATGAATGAATGAATAATGAATGAATGAATGAATGGTTTCACAGTAGAAAAAATTGACCCTTCCTAGCCAACATCTGAATTTCTCAGATGAGACTAGCAATTTTCAGGAAAAAAAGTTAATTTGCTGAAATATTCATTTATTTAAAAAACCTCAGGCATTGTCACCGCCTACATAAATGGGAAAGATGAAAGGAGAAATTTGTAACCATTACAAGCCAGTAGTTAGTTATGATGCATGGATTAATGCATTTATGATCTTGTTAATAAGGCGCATAGCGCAGTAAGCAATAGCATAGCACTTAGACTTATATACTGCTTCACTGTGGCACAGTGGTTAGAGTACAGTACTGCAGGCTACTTGTGCTGACTGCCAGCTGACTGCAGTTTGGCAGTTCAAATCTCACCAGGCTCAAGGTTGACTCCACCTTCCATCCTTTCGAGGTTGGTAAAATGAGGATCCAGATTACTGGGGGGCAATAGGCTGACTCTGTAAACCGTTTAGAGTGGGCTGTAAAGCACTGTGAAGCGGTATATAAGTCGAAGTGCTATTGCTATTCACAGTGCTTTACTACTTTCTCTTAGCAGTTTACAGAGTCAGCCTATTGCCCCCCACAATCTGGGTCCTCATTTTACCAACCTCAGAAGGATGGAAGGCGGAGTCAACCTTGACCTGGTCAGGATCTAACTGCTGGCAGTCAGCAGAGTCAGCCTGCAATACTAGATTCTAATCAGTGTGCCATCAAGGCTTGGGTCTATCTATTCTTTTGTGTAAACCTTGGCCAGCCTGTCCAAGTTAAACTGTAGGAGAGGGCTGTTGACAATCACACTGGAAGATGGAGGAGTTATCTCCCCTGCTTCCACGAATGAAGATGTTAGATCTTGCATATGAATGTGTGGCGGACTTGCTAATAAATCTACCACAAGAATTATAATTCCTATATTTGAATTGCTGTGGCATCCTCTGATCTGTGTGCTAATTGATTGATTGGTTAATTAATTGGTGGATTAATATGATCATGAATGTAATCAATTAGCACATAGTGTTTTAGGTTGTGTGGTTATGAACAAATACTAGGGCCCACTCAAAGTACATGGAAGACAATTGTAATTGCTCAAAATGGCTGTGTGTCTGAGTAACTCTCAACATAAATTGTGATAATAAGTGGCTTTCTACCCTGTTTTCCCCAAAATCAGACATCCCCTGATAATAAGCCCAATCGGGCTTTTGAGCACATAGCAATAAGGCCAAGTGCCTATTTCAGGGTTCGGAAAAATATAAGACAGGGTCTTATTTTCAGGAAAATACGGTATTACTTTGTCTTCTGAAACTGCTCAGTAGTATTGCAATATCTCTTATTCACGTTATGCCCCATTTTTTCACACTGAAGTAAGTCCTCGAGGCACCTAAACAATCCTTAATAGATCATTCTGACAAATCCATATAACACAGTTGAGTTTAAGAAATATAGTTTGAAAAATGCCCAATATGTAGCTCTAGATCCACAATTCTGTAAAACAATACTATATAGATATAATTAATCTGAAGGGCTTGACTCTTCAGATTAATTATAATTGACTCAAGAGTCAAGATTAACCTTGTCATGTTTTCCAGATGGAGATTAGACACATATCCCTCCATGTTATTTATCTATTTTTCAATGTTATGGGTATGTCCATAAAATTAATCTGAGCCAGGGGTGTCAAACTCAATTTCATTGAGGGCCGCATCAGGGTTGTGTTTGACCTGGGGGGGGGGGCATGGCCAGCGTGGGTGTGGCCATCTCAATGGCACTCATGTCAGGGGTACCTGTGGTGGCCCAAACACTCTACCAGTGAAAACAGAGCTCGAGAGGGGTACATGTGCCCCTCTCGAGCTCCGTTTTCACTGACAGAGGGTTGCAGGAGGCCATCACAGCCAAAAACAGAGCTCAGGTGGGCCACAGTCGACCCTCCATAGCTTCATTTTTGCTGACAGAGACACCATGGGCTGGTCCTTCATTGTTTCCAGGGCAGCCCCACAGGGCATATCTAAGTACCCCACAGGCTGGATCCGGCCAACGGGCCTTGAGTTTGACACCCGTGAGTGAAGCCTAGAAAATGAGGTCCACCTCGCTGGAGTTCTTTTGGAATTATGTGACCACATGGCCTCTGGACCATGAGGTACCATGATAAAACCTATCCAGGTTCAGTCTCTGGAAGCAAACCACTGCTTTAGAGCTCATTGGTGATGGCTTCCCTCCTGCAGGAGAATGACATTCTCATTACAGGGAATGGTTCCAAATCAACCCTTTTACTCGATCTTGGTTGAGAACCAAGCACTGGTAGAGCAAACCTACTTACCGGGAAGGGTTCCTGCCAACTAGCTCCCATGACAGAGGGTCGAATGATGGCAACATTTAAGTCCCCTTTCTCCTGCTGGATCAGATGTTCAGTCAGAGCTTTGGAGAAGGTGTAGGTGTTAGGCCAGTCTCCAATCAAATGGGGGGTGATTGCTTCAATGAGGGACCCATCCATCCACCTAAGGGGATTTTTTTAAAAAATTAAAAAATTAAAATTTTTTAAAAATACATGAAAAGAAAAACATTGTCCTTACATATTTTCATACATGTTTTTCTGAAAAAGCTATATGAGGGACCCATCCACTCATTGGCATCCTTCAGTCTCAAGAGACTATGGTATCGTGCTCTGCAAAGAGGTCCTAAAACAGCGTCTAGTGTGACTAAAAAGGTCAATTCAAGAGTGGCCATCCCTTCCACACTGAGGGCAGATACATTCTCTCCCCTGCCCAGCCCCCAGATTTCACTGGTTCCGGGACTGCCTCTTTGCCTCAGCCTGCCAAACAAGTGTCTCTTCGAATTGGAGAAGGCCATGCTGTGTCTTTAGCCTCCAAGCTGAATGATCGGAAGTCAAGGTTTCCCAGTTGTTAATGTCCATTCCCAGGGCCTTTTGGTCCCTCTTGCAGATATCCTAATATCACAGCTGTGGTCTCCCTCTGAGGCGCTTCCCCTGCACTAATTCTCCATACAGGAGATCTTTTGGAATTTCACCATCAGCCATTCTCACAACACGCCCAAGCCAGCGTAGACATCACTGTTTCAATAGTGTATATATGCTAGAAATTCCAGCACGTTCCAAGACTGCGCATATGAAAGACCCATCCTTCACCTAAGATACACACACTCACACACACCAAATTTATATTTGCTGATAAAGAAATAAAGGGAGACTAGTATAAATCTGTTATTTAGCTATCATCAGCTAGCCATACTCTTACTCAGATTCAAACTTGGGCTGCCTGCATATTAGGCAGTTGTATTAACCTCTGAGCTTTGGTAGAAAACACTTAATCTCTCCCCTGGCTCAAGCTGATAAAGGGAGGAGAACTTGTGGCTCAGAGGTAAGAGCAGCTGGTGACAGCACACATGCCCACAGAGAGCCATAGGTTCGCCATCACAGCTATATTGTAACAATACTCTTTGCATGAGGCGTCTACATAAATCTTGTATATTTCTGGAACTTCACTACCACAAATCTCTCTCTTTCCTGGAAAGAAAGTGTATAGGACAAGACAACAACTATTCCTTCAAACCTATTTGCAAACACATCGCAAAGGAGGAGGGTTTGCTTCCATTACTTACGTCACCAGTTCCAAAAGTTTCTTTGGTTCCATAGGAACAGGATAGAAGACTTCCTCTATCTGTCTCCGATTACAGTTTGAATAGGCCGTTGAAATGTGGATGAGGGCTTCGAGGTCCTTTATCTGGTGGGCCAGCTTCAGGAGCTCCTGGGTGCCCATGACATTCAGGAGAAGGGCATCCCTGCTCAAGAAAGCGCAAAAAACTAGGATGAAGGCAAAGGCAAAAAATATTGGACTAAAATACATATATTGTTAGAAAAAACGATAAAGCAACCAGCAGTGGCTTTCAAATTATGCTACTACCAGTTTACCGTGTGCGCACACTTCCTTTGTGCGCGCATATGCCCGGTTCACTCACGCATCTGCCTTCCATGCATGCACTCAAAAACATGCCTAAATAGGATAGCATAGAGCCAGGCCAGTTGGGCAGGCCCACCCGCGATTTCCGCTACCAGTTTGGGCGAACAGGTCCAAACCAGCTGAATACCATCTCTGAAAACAGATTTCAACCAGATATATTTCTGTTGGGGATATTACCAGAACAGTATAATAAAGGGAATACATACTTATTGTGTTTT
This sequence comes from Masticophis lateralis, assembly GCA_030761175.1. Taxonomy (NCBI): domain Eukaryota; kingdom Metazoa; phylum Chordata; class Lepidosauria; order Squamata; family Colubridae; genus Masticophis; species Masticophis lateralis. Next base: position 84,263,586 of record JAUDYJ010000006.1, on the reverse strand, counting down.
CCCGAAAATAAGACCCTGTCTTATTTTTTTTTTTTATTATTTTTTGAATCCTGAAATAAGCAGTTGGCCTAATTGCCACGCACTCAAAAGCCCGATTGGGCTTATTATCAGGGGATGTCTTATTTTGGGGGAAACAGAGTGATTCTGCATGTAGTAACAGCAGCAAGAATAGTGTTTGTACAACAATGGGTAAATGATGACAGGTCCTGACAGGTGAAAGTGTAATAAAAAAAAAAAATACTAGAATGTGCTGAGATGGATAGGTTGACACTTAAGATAAAAGAAAAGGAAAAAACAGAGTATTTTTTTTTTTATCATGGGATTTATTTTACCGATGGCTAACTAACAGAAACAGGGATTAGAATTTAAAAAGAAGGTAAAAGGATAATAAAAATTTGTACTGAAAATATTGCAAGACGGACAAAGTAATTGCATTGTTATTTTGTGATTAATATTGATACATTTATGAAGATTCCTAGTACGATTATGGTTATTGTTGCATCTCTATTTAAAATTAATCATGTCCAGACAACACGCTGTTCAGATAGACATAGGATTTTTTTATGTTTTTAAAGAAAAGAATGTACCAATAAAACATATATTCCAAAAAAAAAAAAAATTAGGATGAGTTCCAGCTGGTGTGAGACCAGGTGCAAGGCAATCCTTCTGGGTCTTCTGAGAACCTCTTCAAGGATTGAAGAGGAACCTAATTTCACAGAGATAAAACTGCAGTGTTGATTTTGGAAATCTGTCCTCACTGCATTGATGTCAGTAGGATAGAATAGAATAGAATAGAATTTTTTATTGGCCAAGTGTGATTGGACACACAAGGAATTTGTCTTTGGTGCATATACTCTCGGTGTACATAAAAGAAAATATACATTCGTGAAGAATCAGAAGGTACAACACTTAATGATAGTCATAGGGTACAAATAAGCAATCAGGAAACAATATCAATATAAATCGTAAGGATACAAGCAACAAAGTACAATCATGCAGTCATAAGTGGGAGGAGATGGGTGATAGGAATGATGAGAAGATTAATAGTACTGCAGACTTAGTAAATAGTTTGACAGTGTTGAGGGAATTATTTGCTTAGCAGAGTGATGGCATTCGGGAAAAAACTGTTCCTGTGTTTAGTTGTTCTGCTGTGCAGTGCTCTATAGCGTCGTTTTGAGGGTAGGAGTTGAAATAGTTTATGTTCAGGATGCGTGGGGTCTGTAAATATTTTCACAGCCCTCTTTTTTTTTTTATTTAATTTATATGCCGCCCTTCTCCGGAGACTCAGGGCGGCTTATAATGCATTAAGCAATAGCCTTCATACTTTTGTATATACTTGCTTAGTAGGGCTTTCGCCCACCCCCCCAAGTGGTCATCTTTTTTATACAATGTCAGTTTATTGCCCCCACAATCTGGGTCCTCATTTCACCTACCTTGAAAGGATGGAAGGCTGTGTCAACCTTGAGCCTGGTGAGATTCGAACTTGCAGTAATTGCAGGCAGCTGGTGTCACTTTAGCACCACTTAAGCTGCTGCGCCACCAAGGCTCTTCTAAGGCTCCAAGGCTCTTCTTTTTGATTTGTACAGTATACAGGTCCTCAATGGAAGGCAGGTTGATAGCCATTGTTTTTTCTGCAGTTCTAATTATCCTCTGAAGTCTGTTTCCTGTTGGGTTGCAGAACCAAACCAGACAGTTATAGAGGTGCAGATGACAGGCTCAATCATTCCTCTGTAGAACTGGATCAGCAGCTCCTTGGGTAGTTTGAGCTTTCTGAGTTGGCGCAGAAAGAACATTCTTTGTTGTGCTTTTTTGATGACGTTTTTGATGTTAGGTGTCCATTTTAGATCTTGAGATATGGTAGAACCTAGAAATTTCAAGGTCTCTACTGTTGATACTGTGTTGTCTAGTATTGTAAGAGGTGGCAGTATGGGACGGTTTCTCCTAAAGTCCACCACCATTTCTACAGTTTTGAGTGTGTTCAGTTCCAGATTGTTCTGGTTGTACCACGAGGCTAGTTGTTCAACCTCCCGTCTGTATACAGATTCATCATTGTCTCGAATGAGACCGATCACTGTTGCGTCATCTGCGAACTTCAGTAGTTTAACAAATGGATCGTTTGAGATGTAGTCATTGATATATACAGAGAAGAGAATTGGAGAGAGCACACAGACTTGGGGGGGGGCGGTCTATGCTAATTGTACAGGTATCTGATGTGATTCTGCTTAGCTTCACCTGCTGCTTCCTTTCTATTAGGAAACTTATGATCCATTTACAAGCATGTTCAGGTACTGCTAGCTGGTAGTAGTAGTATCTTACGTGGCATGGAGGAATCTACATCATCTTACAAAAGGTCTCTGTTGAGGAATTCACAGACCAACCCTAGAGTAGCAAAAGCAACTGAGAGCAGTTGCAAATAATCACAGCTAACACACAGATACACTGAGTTGTGTTTACTTTTCAGGAAATAGTAATAAGGCACGGTCTAATAAACAGTCCAGGTCATACACAGATAAAGCAGTAGATAGTAAAACAATAGTCCAGGGATATTCCAATAACAAAGTCTTCTTACCAGTCATTGTAGTCATACACAATAAACAGTTGCAAACAGTAGCAAACAAAGCAAATAGCAGTAACGATCAGTAATGTTCAACAAAGACCAGCAGAGAGAAACAAACCATGTTTCAAGCTCCCTCTTAAGGACATTGGCTACAGAGCCAACCAATCAGGACACAGTATGATGCAATACAGCAATAAAGTCTTAAAGCTATATTGAGGTTTTTTATATTGCCAATCCAACAAGTTAGGTAATTATCATTTCCTAACAGTCTCTGTTGTAAAATTGGAAATACCATGGATTGGTTGAATTTACGAATTATTTAATAAGAATTTTAAAAAAACCCACCATCCATTGCTCTTTCTTTGTAACTACCCTGTTTCCCCCAAAATAAGACATCCCCTGATAATAAGTCCAATTGGGCTTTTGAATGCATGGCAATAAGACCAAGCACTTATTTCAGGGTTCAAAAAAAATATAAGACAGAGTCTTATTTTCGGGGAAACACGGTAATGATTCCTTCTGAGAATGTCTTCAGGAATGGTCTGAAGCAGTGGTGGGATTCAGCCAGTTCTCTCTGGATCAGGTGAACGAGTAGCGGCGACTGCTGGAGGCTCTTCCCACCCACCCAGATGTAATTCATGAGCACTGCACATGAACAGAAGGCTGTGTGCGTGTGCAGATGAGGCATGTGTGAGCGAAGCGACTGTGCTCGTGCATATGGTCACATTTGCGAACCGGTAGGGAAGGTGAGCGAATCCCACCGCTGGCCTAAAGGTTGTTATATCAAAGTGGTAATTTCCAATAAAACAAAGAAGAAAGGAAGGAGAACCTACTTGAGGGGCTCATCGAATCGAACTGTTGCCGCACAATGGAAGATCACGTTGACCTCAGAGAGCAGCTCTTCCTTATCTTCAGAAGAGATGGCCAAGTTTGGCTTGGTGAACTCAGCACTGATGGGCTTAATCTTCTCATGGAAATTAGGCCACTTTTCCCGGATTCTATCAAACACCTAGAGTTCAAGGCAATATTCATGTAGCAAACAAGGAAAATGCTCCAAGTTCCTCAAGTCGAAATCCACCAGGAATTAATTCCTTTTACATTATTAATAGTAACATCAAATGGTGGCCGATAACGCCAAAATGACTGCTGAGCAGATGTTTCAAATTTATGGATTAATTTAAGCATATATTAGCTTTGGATATAATTTTTTTAAAAATCCTTTCTTACTATTAGAAATTCAGTTCATATAAAGAGCCACAGAGCAAACAGTAAAGCACAGTCACCATGTGCTTTACTGTTCAACTATATAAGGGTAAACACAAACAGGAAACTCTGCTTAGAACAAAAGAGAATTGATTTCCAGTATGTACCATAGATCCAAACTTGTAAATACTGCCATCTATTGGCTGAATATTACTGGAGTTGTGGCATAGAAATACATTCCAATCAGTGGTGAAATGCTACCAGTTCAGATCAATTCAGCCGAACTGGTAGCAGTGATGGGGGCGGCGGGTGGTTTGGAGAACTGGTAGCGGTGGCAGCATGAGGCTCCACCCACCCACCCGATCGTCGTTACTTCCTGGTTGTTGTTTTTTTGCATCTGAAGTGTTTTTATTCCTGAAAGGCAATCAGTTTTAACCAGGAAGTAATCTTTTTTTTATCCTCTGCCCGTGCACAGAAGGCTCTGTGCATGCACAGAGGGTCCAAGCATGCACGTGATGTGCATGCATGCATGAGCGAATGAGTGGGCACGGAGCACGCACTTCCGAACTGGTAGGGAAGGTAAGTAAATTTCACCCTTGATTCCAACAATGGATTCCAAATCTTACTCCCTTCTGAAAATAAATGTTTGGCATTCCCTCTGACTATTTAAGTTTGATAGCAGGATTTCCCAGCCTCTTTGTCTTTACGGGTATTGGCTGAAGTAAAACCACGGATGTTATTCAAGAAATCTCATCTTTGCTGCTATGGAGAGACGTGCTTCCTCACCAAGGAAACTAAATGCAGAAGAACATGGTGACTCTGGCTGACTCGGTGAAACCCTACCAGCGGCTACCTGTTTCTTCCCACCTTTGAATTCCCTACCTTGCATTTCAGCAGATTCTCTACTCGAGTTTGTATGGAATGTCCAGCTTTGGGTCGCACACATACGTAGATGGTTTTCAGGTCGTGGCAAGACCGGAGAAGCTTCTCAACCAGGACTTTGCCCATAAATCCAGTGGCTCCTGTAACAAGGACTGACTTCCCACTGTAGTAAGCGCCAACCAAAGACATGGGGTCCTTCATTTCCAAGCTCTTGGTGGCAGGATCTAGTAGGAAGACACATGAAATCACACATCTTCAAAGCTTTATGGAACAACCTTTGAAAGTGTCCCATGGTCTGTAGCCCATCTGTATAATCGATTTGCTAAATCGTGTGTTCAAATCTTGGGAAACAACTTTTGAAACAGCCTTCTGATGTGCAGGACCTCTATATAATTAATTTGCTAAATCTTCTAACTGTAAAACTCAAGGGCTTTTAACAGAATAACGGTTGAAAGGGACCTTGGAGTTCTTCTAGTCCAGCTCCCTGCTCAAGAAGGAGATCCTCTACCATTTCAGACAAGCGGGTCTCTAGTTTCTTTCTAAAAGCTTCCAGTGATGGAGCATCCACAATTCTGAAGGCAAGCCATTCAACTGATTAATTGTCCTCACTGTTAGAAAGTTTTTCCTTAGTTCTAGGTTGGTTCTCTCCTTGGTTAGTTTCCATCTGTTGTTTCTGTTCTTGCCTTTTGGCGCTTTGCAAAATAGGTTGACACCCCCCCTCCCCTCTTCTTTACAGACCCTCAAATATTGGAAGACTGCTATCATGTCATCCCTACTCCTTCTTTTCAGTAGACTAGACATACCCAACATATGAAGAATGGTTTCAGGAATAGGGTGCATTAATCCTTCTCTCGTGAAGAGAAGGATTAAAAGTAGCATTATAGTAGTCTTCCAAAATTTGATGGGCTGTCACAAAGAAGAGGTGGACAACTTATTCTCCAAAGCACCTGAGGACAAGATGAGAAATAATGGATGGAAATTTATCAAGGAGAGTTCCAATCTAGAACAAAGGATAAATTTCCTAATGAAAACAGTTTGCCACCTAGAGTTGTGGGTACTCCATTGCTGGAGGCTTTCAAGAAAAGAATGCACAGCCATTTTTCTGGGATGGTATAAGGCAGGTGTCAGCAACTCGTGGCTCTGGAGCCGCATGTGACTCTTTCATCCCTCTGCTGTGGCTCCCTGTCACTGATCGGCATCACAATTTTGAAAGGAGCTTCCGGTGTATGTGTGTGTGGGGAGCATAGCATGCCAGGAGGAGACTCTATGGCAACAGGCGGGTTTTCCGGTCAGCTGCCAACCCCTGGTAGCTCAAGCAGGGGGATGGGGTTGCAAGAAACAAATCGACTAATATATAATATGGCTGGAGTTATAACTGAATAACTTGGATGCAAAATATACAAACAAGGAGACAAAAACCAAATGCTGCCTCCCTCAAATGAAAGATCTGCTTGGAAAATAAGATCAAAAGGTTACAAAGAGAACTTATAAAAGATGTTTTATAGATGGCATCTTGCACTGGCGAGGTTGGCAAAGATGTTTATAAATAAGTCAGCTAAATGTTGGAAATGCCACCTGGATCTTACTATCATATGTGGTGGAGATGTGTAGAAGCAAAAAGAAAAAAGAATATCGGACATGGTAAAATAAAGACATGGTTGGAAAAGATGATAAAACAACATACTGAACTAAAACCAGAAATATTTTTGCTGGGGATTTTACCTGAAAGTTATAATAAAGAGAATACTTATTTAATTATCCATGTTCTAACCGCAGCTAGAATTGTATTTGCACAACACTGGAGAAATGAAGAGATTCCTATTGAGGAGAAGGCGATTAGGAAAATATTAGAATGTGCAGAAATGAACAGATTAACACTAGCAATTAAGGAGAAAGAACAAACTGAATATTATATGATATGGGAAGTATTTTATCAATGGATAGAGGATAAAAAGGGAAACTGGAAATAAAAGGAGAAGATTAAAGAAGAATAGAAAATACCCCGTTTGCACTAAAATAAGCCCCCCCCCCAAATATTTAAATGCATGCTCAGCCGGTCCCTACCATTTCCTCTGGTTTCCTCCAGAAGCCCCAAAATAATAAGATCTCCCCAAAAACAAGGCCAAGCATTTATTTCGGGGTTCAAAAAAATATAAGACAGGGTCTTATTTTCGGGAAAACACGGTATGTTAAGATAGAGGTATAAATAAGAAGAAAATTGTTAGTGTTATGATGATGAGGATAATTATGCTTAATGCTATCATTATTGTATTTTTACTAGAAGACGTGTTAAGAGGAAAAATGAATAGGCTTATAACGTTCAACTGTTTAATATACTATAATTTTAAGATTAGAGAATTAATATTAACGCGAACGAGGTTGTAAATGCTGGAGGTTGTTGCACAGAGATATTTGTACCCAGATGACACACTGTTTAAGGAAAGATGGAATGTTTATATTTTGAAAAATAAAAAAATAAAAAATTTAAGAAAATAAGATCAATAGGTCGAAGACAAGAAAGCTAGAACAGCTGGGAAAAAAAAAAGAAATTGAAAAACAAGAAGATCTGTGTTAAAAGCCTGGCGATTAAAACATATGAAGAACGGCTGCAGGATTTGGGGTTTGGCTAGTTTAGAGAAAAGAAGGACATGATAGCCATATTCCAATATTTGAGAGGCTGCCCCAAAGAGAAGGGGGTCAATTTATTTTCCAAAGCACCAGAGGGCAGGAGAAGAAACAATGGATGGAAACTAATCAAGGAGAGAAGCAACTTTCTGACAGTAAGGACAATTAACCAGTGGAATGGCTTGCCTTCAGAAGTGTGGGTGCTCCACTCCTTAGCAAGGAGTGGAAGAAATGGGTAGCATACATGAAGAATAAATATCAAAGTAAGAAGTTTCAATTAGCACTTAACTGAATTTATATTTTTCATATTTAGAATTAATCTAAAAGAGAAATGTATTGAATTTTATATTTTATGTAATTGAATTTATATTTTTAATATTTAGACTTAACTTTAAAGGGAAATGTACTATGTATTGTTTGATTTTGACTTTGACATATGGAACATTGGGAATTATAGTTAATGTTATATATTTATATTACTTATATGGTACTTCAATTTAAATCTTATGATGCTCAAAATTATTTTACTAGATTTTTTATAAATAGATTGTTAAGAGTTAAGAGTTTTTTATATTTGATTTATGTTGTCATACATTGGTTTAAAAGAATTTTTTTTTTATTACCTAAGGTTAAAATTGGTTATAAAATAAGGTTATAGCTTTTTCTTAGTTGGATCTCACCTTAAAAAATTGTTAAATATTGAATGTTAATGTTTGTTTAATAGCGGAAATCAAGGGGGGGATTGGGGAGGGATAGGGGGGATAGGGTGGGGGTGGTAGGGGGGTGGGATGGGAAAGGGGTTTTAAAAATAAACTGTAATGTAAAACTTTTTCAATAAAAAAAAAAAGAAGTGTGGGTGCTCCATCACTGGAGATTTTTAAGAAGAAACTGGACAGTTCCTTGTCTGAAACAGAACTAGAAGACCTCCAAGGCAGTGGTGAAATCCATTTTTTTTTTACTACTGGTTCTGTGGGCGTGGCTTGGTGGGCATGGCAGGGGAAGGATACTTCAAAATCTCCATTCCCACTCCACTCCAGGGGAAGGATACTGAAAAATCCCCATTCCCTCCCCACTGCTGGGGGAAGGATATGACAAAGTCTCCATTCCCACCCCACTCCAGGGCCAGTCAGAGGAGATATTTGCTAGTTCTCTGAACTACTCAAAATTTCCACTACCTTCATCCAGATCTCTACTTACTCAGAATAAGACCGGACAACATTGATAAGAAGGATTGGTATATATTTGTCCATGTCTCAACAGCGGTGAGAATGGCATTTGCTCAACTGAGCCTGGATAGCTCAACAGACTAAAGCCTGTTATTAACATCCAGCTGCCTGCAATTACTGTAAGTTCGAATCTCACCAGGCTCAAGGTTGACTCAGCCTTCCATCCTTTCTAAGGTAGGTCAAATGAGGACCCGGATTGTGGGGGCAATAAGCTGACTTTGTATAAAATATACAAAAGTTATATGAAGGCTATTGCTTAACGCATTGTAAGCCGCCCTGAGTCTCCGGAGAAGGGTGGCATATAAATCAAATTTTAAAAAAAACAACTGTAGAAAGATGCAGATACGCCCCCTGGCCATCTGATAATAAACAAGATTCTTTGATGTGCTGAGATGGACAGGCTAACGTATATCTTAAAAGACAAGAACGATTCAGTATATAATAGAAGTTGGGAAAGATGTTTTGCTTGGCTCAAGAAAAGGTTAAACTCGGGAGAAGGGTGATAAAATCATCTAATTAGACTAACCAGATATTTACCAGGCTTTATAACTCTTTATAACTTTGATAAAAAGAGACCAATTGTTTTGTAGTTAATAAAAAAGAACCTGATTGCATTGAAACATTTGGCTAGGATGATATTAGTTAATATAAATTGGAGAGTGAGTTTAACTCTTGGTTAGTCCTGTTTGTTGTTTGGTTTTAGTCCAGTGTTTAGGTGTTTTTATGTTTTGTTTCCTATATTGCTTTTCAACTATTATTTTGTGTGTTAATTTTATTATAAATATTTAATAAAGACTATTTTTTTAAAAAAAAAATTCCACTACCGGTTCTCCAAACTGTTCAAAATTTCCACTACCGGTTCTCCAGAACCTGTCAGAACTTGCTAGATTTCACCCCTGCTCCAAGGCCCCTATTTGCTCTATTCTGATTCTAAAGACCAAAGAATACCTTGTCAACAACATCATCTCCAAAAAAATAAAGGAAGACTAAGGAAGCCCTGGAAATAATAAAGCAGTAAGCAGCAGCCATGGTGAAGAAAATCAGCAGATGCAAAGCTCAAACTGCACGTTACAGGCAGACTCTCCGATTTCAATTTGAATCAGAAATGTTTCTCTCACTCCATCACTGAAGAGATTGCAATGAACCAGTCAACATCTGGCAAAGAAGAAATTGTGCAGTTCTGTGCCCAGCTGTAGAACAATCCACAAAAATTCAACTAGAATTCAGCTGGGATAAAGGAGATGGCGAAGAATAAATGAAAAAAAAAGAAACTGAAAGAAGATAAAATGATATCAGAAATGGTGGAATAAAGGGCGAGCAAAATCAAGATTGGTCAGCATGAGGTGAAGATGAACGATGTGGTTTTTAATTGAAATATCTGACTGGTCCTCGCCCACTCATTTTTAAACAGTTTAATAGCACACTGCAAGGTGGTGAAACTGAAGATTGATTAATATCTGGCAAAACTTACCTAACAACTTAGCTAACAGTAAAAGTCTGGCAAACCTTACCTAGCCAATAAAAGGGGTAGCACCAGATAATTACAGTCCAATGACCTGCTTACAAACAACTTTGAAATTGCTCACTGATGTGGTAGATCAGTGTTTCCCAAACTTGACCCTTTGAAGATGTATGGACTTCAACTCCCAGCATTCCTCAACCAGCCATACTGTCTGGGGAATTCTGGGAGTTGAAGTCCATGCACCTTAAAATAGCCAAGTTTGGGAAACACTGGGGTAGATAATGCAGTCCAACAGCTTCTAGTTGAACTCTCAACTAGAGCAGAAAGGAATACAGCCCAAACAGCGGAACAAAAGATAATAGCAATAGCAATAGCACTTAGATTTATATACCGCTTCATAGTGCTTTACAGCCCTCTCTAAGCGGTTTGCAGAATCAGCATATTGCCCCCAAACAATCTGGGTCCTCATTTTACCAACCTAGGAAGGCTGAGTCAACCTTGAGCCTGGTGAGATTCGATCTGCCAAACTGCTGGCAGCCAGCAGTCAGTAGAAGTAGCCTGCAGTACTGCACTCTAACCACTGCACCACAGTGGCTTATCCGAAAGTGGTTATTTTCAAGAGGCAGCTGGACTTTCTGGTTTTTCTTTGAAGACATTTCGCTTCTCATCCAAGAAGCTTCTTCAGCTTTGACCAGATGGTGGGGGATGGAAGGATTTATACTCCTAGAAGACAGGTCATCTGCAAGGAGTATAAATCCTTCCATTCCTACCATCCAGTCAGAGCTGAAGAAGCCTCTTGGATGAGAAGCGAAATGTCTTCAAAGAAAAACCAGAAAGTCCCAGTTGCCTCTTGAAAAAAGCACCTTTGGGACAACCACAACCTGGACAGAGAATCGGTTGTAGCTGAGAGGGAAAGAACAGGAAGGACAGCCATTATTGAGATCTGACGGACTGACAGTTGAAGAGTAATAACAGAGGCCGAACAGCTGAAAGTCAGTAGAGGAAAGCATATTGGATTATATAATCAAACTTGTTTAATTAGAATTTGGATTTTGGACTTTGATTTTGAAGAAAAACTTGGACTTTGCACCTCTAGGCTTTGGAACTTGGACTTTGATGATATCAGAGGTAGAGTAACAACGATCTCCACACCATAAAGAAGAAGAAGAAGAAGGAGGAGGAGGAGGAGGAGGAGGGGGAGGAGGAGGAGGAGGAGGAGGAGGAGGAGGAGGAGGAGGAGGAGAAGAAGAAGAAGAAGAAGAAGAAGAAGAAGAAGAAGAAGAAGAAGAAGAAGAAGAAGAAGAAGAAGAAGAAGAAGAAGAAGAAGAAGAAGAAGAAGAAGAAGAAAGGAAAAGGTTTCCATATATAGTAATCTTGGCACTTTCTTGATAACTTTATACCCTTTTTATATCTATCTATACACTAATACATATATGGACTGAGATCAGGCAATAACATTACACGATAGTCCCAAAATGGCTCTCTGCAATGGAAGCTTTGATATATCCCAACATGCTGGAAATGGAGGAAATGTGTAGATAAAAGGACATTTTAGATGGCGGAGGAAATCTCAAATCCAACGACTTCTTGAGAGAACAAGGTATTAATATTGATTGGTGGCCATACCTACAAATAAAGTCAAGATACCAAAAAGATAAGGAGGAATGTGGCATAGAAATAGGATCCAATGGATTCGATAAGGTCTTGATGGGAACGGGGAAAAAAAATATTGGCAAAATTATACAATTAAGATAGTTGGAATAAGAATTACAAATTGACCTGAGCAGTGACATACAAAGAAAATCAATATAAAATGCTATATAGGTGGCATTTAGCCCCTGCAAGTTTAGCAAAAATTTATTCAAATATAAACCCAAATTGTTGGAAATGTGGCCACTGCTAGGGTACCTTCTTTCACATGTGGTGGACATGCCCCGAAGCGAAAAGATATTGGAGCAAGATTCAGAAATGGACACAAGAAATAATTGGAGAAGATACTGAATTGAGACCGGAAATATTTCTCCTGGGAATTCTAAAAAGGGCCCACGGAAAAAAGAAGTATCTAATAATACATATTACTACAGCTGCCAGACTGATTTATGCACAATACTGGAAAGAAAGGGGACTGCCACCAGAAGAGCATATAATTAGGAAAAGATTTGAATGCGTGGAGATGAGTAAACTAATCCATGAAATAAATGAGGATGAAAACTCAGACTATTATACTGTTTGGGAAAGGTGGTATAAATGGATGAAAAATAAAATAAAGGAAGGAGTAAAGGACGGTGTGACCAATAAAAGGAATAAGTAAATTAAGAGACACCATGTATATATTCTGTATTTATGTATAAACGCTGCCTATCTGATGTTAGTAAAATTGTAATACTATGCATTTTTATAAAATCAATAAAATTTTGGCAAAAATAAAATAAAATAAGCCAATTAGTTGGGCCACTAGCTTTCGTCAACTAGTTTCTTGAAGGTTACATCATTATTCTAAGGTGTCTTCAGATCTTCATCATCCTAACGAAGGCTGCTTGCAAGCAAATAACTCTTGCCACAATATTGTCACTTTACACAGTGAGTGTTCTATTCTCAGAACAACATGGGCACAAAGGGAGGCGAGACAGGAAACAGTTAGCAGTCTTTATTAACTAACAAGGAACAATCAACAACTGTCTCACTCAGTACTAACAATCGTGAGCAAGCGTGTGCGCTGACAGCTCTTTTATATGAGAGCTGTCAGCGGCTCAACCAATCCTAGAACTCTGTTCTCCCGCCAGTCTCTTGCCAGCTGGCGGGCCAATCAGCTGTGCCTCTTTATCGTGCACCTGATGACAGGACACAACAGTGAGTATGTGACAAGCCATGTTCTTTAGGGATGAATGCAGTCCTGGTCTCAAAAAAAACAGTACACTAAAAACAATAATGAAGCCAATTCAGTTTGTTTACATTTTGAAATATTCATAAAAATATATCAAACACAGCAGCTTCTCTCTCTCTCTCCCTCTCCTTCCCTCCCTCCCCCTCTCCCCCTCTCCCCCCCTCTCCCTCCATCTCTCTCCCACCCACCCTCCCTCCCTCTCTCTCTCCCTTCCTCCCTCCCACTCCCCCCTCTCCCTTCCCCCCCTCTGCCTCTCCCTCCCCCCTCCCTCCCTCATTCCCACCCTCTCCCTCCCTCCCTCTCTCTTCCTCCTTCCTACTCTCTCCTTTCCTCTCTCTCTCCCTCCCTCTTTCTCTCTCCCTCTCCCCCCTCTCCCTCCCTCTCTCTCCCACCCACCCACCCTCCCTCTCTCTCTCTCCCTTTCTCCCTCATCCTCCCCCCTCTCCCTCCTCTCCCCCCTCTCCCTCTCCCCCCTCCCTCGTTCCCCCCCTCCCTCCCCCCTCTCTTCCTCCTTCCTACTCTCTCCTTTCCTCTCTCTCTCTCTCCCTCTTTCTCTCTCTCCCTCTCTCTCTCTCCAGATAGTCCTCAATTTACAACTACAATTGAGCCTAATTCATTTATCTGTTGCTAAATGAAACATTTGTTAAGTGAATTCTGCCCCATTTTATCACATTTCTTGCCACAGTTCTTAAGTTGTTCAGTTAGTACAACATTTGTTAAGCGAATCTGGCTTCCCCATTGACTTTGCTGGTCAGAAGGTCACAAAAAGGGCCAGGACGCTGCAACCGATATAAATATAAGTTAGCCGCCAAGAGTCCGAATTTTGATCACATGACTGTGGTATCAGTTTGCAGTAGCAATCACATCCAGAAAGCACATGCAGGTAACTGATTCAGCAGGATTCATGAACTTCTCCTTATATATATAATAGAACCCATGAAACTTATATACAATACCAAGAGTGGTTCTTCCAACGTGGTAGAGAGAAGAGATGAGTTCCAGTTCCAGCAGCAGACTGATTTTAAGTTTCAATTCAGCAGACAGACTAGTCTGCAGCTTTAGCATAGACTCAGAGCTACAGAGCCACACCCAGGCTCCTTCCTGTCTCAGTTTCCAAACAATCCTCATTGGCTGACTTAGTCCCTATGCCTATTCATTGGCTGACCTTGTTACCATGTCTCTGCCAGTCGTGAATTCTCTGACACGCATCCCTTCATGACTGGAAATAGACAAAAATCCAATTAATTTAATATTCTTCCCATTGTGCACTCCACCTAATGGCTTGGTCATTATGTCTGCCAATTTGACCTCTGAAGAACAGTGAAGGAAGCTGATTAATTTACATTTTATGGTTTTCCTGGCATTACAATATTTAATGTCCACGTGCTTGCTTTTATTCTTTACTCTGTCACCTGTTGCCATTTTAATGCAGGCAGCATTATCCTCATACACCATTACAGCTTCCTTTACCTTTACATTTAAGTCCTGTAACAGCTGTACGTACCAAGTTATTTCTGAACAGAAGCAATCAATTCTACCTCCGCAGTAGAAATGGCTACAGTTGGTTGCTTCCTGGTCTTCCAACCAACTAAAGCAGTGGTGGAATGCAAATTTTTTTACTACTGGTTCTGTGGGCGTGGCTTGGTGGGCGGGGCAGGCGAAGGTTACTGCAAAATCTCCATTTGCACCCCACTTCAGGGGAAGGATACTGCAAAATCCCCATTCCCTCCCCACTCCTGGGGGAAGGATATTGCAAAATCTCCATTTCCACCCCGCTCTGGGGCCAGCCAGAAGTTGTATTTGTGGGTTCTCTGAACTACTCAAAATTTCCGCTAGCAGTTCTCCAGTGTCAGAGTGGCAATCAGCCCCGTTATCTTGCGTGGGGGTAATTGCCCTCATTTTGAGTTGGATCGTGATGTTCTCCTTGTGTATACTTTGATCAATAAAACTGGAATACATCTTCTAATTAAACTCATATTTATTGTAAAGAAAATAAAACATCTTACTAATCTAAAATAATTACATGTTGGCAAAGAATCCCCAGCCTGACCTTAGCTGGCTGGAGAACAAAGGAAAGTTTTTAGGAAAAAAGAAAAGAATGCAGGACATGCGCAGTAGATACTGATAAGGAACTTGGCAAACTACGGTAAGTCTGACAGTTCAGAAATAATAGCTCTGCTGGTAAATATAAAAATGCAGAACCTGTCAGAACCTGTTGGATTTCACCCCTGAATTAAAGCCCCCTCCAAATAACAACACAATCCCAGAATTGGACTTTTTGGTTTTTACATCATTTGCATAATCACTATCAACATAGCATTTCAATTTCAATTCTACGGAGACCTGTATTTGAAGACCCAAATTCACAGTTCCCTTCAAATATCTGAGACTCCTTTATACACCCATCCAATGCAATTGCGTTGGTGGAGCACTGGAGCATTATTACAATCATGTTATATCTCTCCAGCAACTGTTTCAGTTTTTCTTCCTTGACTGAGAACACAACCATCTTTCTCAGTTTTTTTGTATCTCCACACCAAGATAATTTTGTATTTCTCCCAAGTTCCTTAGTTCAAATTTCTTCTCTCACTTATTAGCAAATTCTTTTACCTGCGATACATCCTTTGCAATGAAACGAAGATCATCCACAAATGCTAATAATCGACAATCCCTTGTAACTTTCCAGTGGATCTGCAACCATCAGCCTTGCAACTCTTGAACCCAAGACCCTTCAATGCCTTATCTAAACAGATATTCTAATACCTGGCTGATTGCTTCAGCCCATAAATGGCCTTGTTCAAGTTGTACACTGTGTTAGGCTTTTTATTTTCATAGCCTGGTGCTTGAAGCATGTAAATCTCTTCCTCTAATTCTGCACTGAGGATTGCAGTGGTTATGTCGAAATGCCACATTTTATGGCCATGCACCGCTGCCAATGGTACTGCCAGCCTTATACTTTCACTCTTTACTGTAGGCGTGAATACCTCATCATAGTGCACATTGTTGGGCAATACTTTCTTCTTGTATACCCACTTGCATCCTACGGCTTTGCAACCCTGTGGCAAAGTCATAGACGTGAACATTCTATGTTCATTCATGGATTTCATTTCTCTGTCCATGGCTTCTTTCTACTTTACTTATTCAATTTTAGGTAATGGCAATACTTTCTTATAGTTCCTTGGCTCATACCACACATTACACGCTTTAATTTTATTAGCAGGTGGAATCCTACCTTATCAGGTGGAATCCCCTTGTTTCATCACTCTGACCTGCGTGAATGCAACCCCTCACTCCCAGGGATCTACATTCCATCATATTTATCTATCTATCTATCTACATTCCATCATATTTATCTATCTATCTATCTATATAAATGGCTCTGTGTGTGTGTCAATGTTCCAGCATAACTTTGGAACACCTCGAACAATTTCAACCAACATGGTACACAGATGACTTACACTCTGAAAAAAAAATACTGTGGGGGTAAGACACCCCTAACACCCCTTGGGGTGTGTTTTCTGTTAAGATACAGCCTGTTGTGCCTTAAAATGGCTTCTACTGTGCTGCCTTAAAATGGCTTCTACTGTGTAGCACAGTGGAGTTGCCATGGTAACGGCTTCACAGTACTCCACAAGGGAGCTCCCTCTGGTAAGGGGGAAAATCCAACATTAGAAATTACGTTTGGTCCAGACATTTTCAACAAGGCTTTGATTATTCTTGAGGACAAATATCAAACAGCTTAGTGCATATAGTGCAGACAAGAAGCCACTTCTAAACCAAGATCAGAAAAAAGCATACCAAATGATCATGGATCAGCTAGCAAAACAACAAGGTGATATCATTTTTTGCCCATACTTGGCGCTTCTGGGGGCACAGGGAAAACATTTTTAACTAATTTCATTCTTGCCGAAATTAGGCCTCAGGGTGAAGTTGCTCTTCCTTGTCTAATACAGGATTGAAATAAATAAATACACGGGCTACGCCGAGTTATCAGCCCTGTTGGATAAATACATTAGGAATATACAAAATATGAATTGGTTCATATTCAAAACTTCTGGGTGGAAGACATCCAGTGCCAATTGTCATGCTTCATTTGGGCACTGGGGTGAAACAAAACTGGAATTGGAGAATGTTGCAGTGAAAATTGCAGCTTCGTAGAGATGATGGGATGGTCATAGAAACAAAAGTCAATGCCCATTAGAGCAGTATTTCTTAGTAGCGGCAGTAGTAATTAGAGTAAGCCTCTTGTGATACTGTTGAATGCTACACAGTAGTTGAAGGATATTTTGTTACTGTTGAAATTCAGGTACCAGTGGTTTGCTTCGTGGAATGGAAAGTTATTCCAGGACACAGTGAACAATCCCCAGAAAAGCATAGTCTATAATGAAAGGCACTGGAAGCTCTAAAGTAGGAGTGTCAAACACAAGGCCTGGGGGCCGAATCTGGGCCATGGGGTGCTTAGATCTGGCCTGCGGCATCATCCTTCAAGACAAACATGACCCCACATGGTCCCATGGGAGTCTGACAGCAATCAATAGAATACATGCTCTTGGCACAGGAACAGGAAGCTCAAGTTCAAAGCCCAAGAGAGGGTATAAATACCTCTCACTCTTCACCCATGATTTCCGCTACTGGTTCAGGAGAATCGGTCCGAACCAGCTGAATACCACCCCTGATTCAGATGTTCATCTGTTGCCTGGAGATTTTTCTGTTGAATTTGGATTCTTTAGGTGAGTTTGGGGTGGCAACTGGGGCAGGCCTGCCCTTTATGTGGAGGCAGACCCTGGGCTACTCATGGGCTCACTGGTTTCATATTGATCCAAGTTGTGGTTTCTAGCCGCAGGGTTGTTTCTGAGATCTTCACTGTTGTAAACGGTTGTGATTTTAAGGAGTAGCTTGTATCCCTTTGTGCAACTTACCCAGCCTCCTTTAAGGAAGGACCCTTATTTGCAATCTGGTAGATGATGTCTCAACCTCCCCCCCCTCCCCATTTTTCCTGTGTCTACCTCAGGGAAACAGCTGTGTCTGGGATGGAGAAATATGTCTACGGGACTAATTGAGAAGGCAGAATTTATTACCATTCTGTAGAGCAAGCCTTCTTCCCGAACTCAGCCTGCTGCTGGTCTGTTGGACCTCTGCTTTCAACCCCTGCAACCAGGAAAAAAATTGATTTTATGAAGCCTTGGCCTTTTGATTTGATGGTAGGATCTTCTGTTGGCTTAGGACACCTGTTATTATAACTTAGATAAGGCAAGTTAAGATAGTGATAGATAGAAGTATAATTTGTGTATGGAAGTTAATTAAGATAGAGATGCCAATGTAGAAAAGCTGTTGCTAGTGTTTAAGTTTTGATGTGTTTGTTTTTGTCTGGTTTTGTTGTGTGTTATAGTTTTCTATTTTTTGCTCTTTTCTATTTTTTGTATTGTGTATTTTAATGTTTGAAAATTCAATAAATATGTTTTTTTTTTAAAAAAAACCAAAACCTCCAGTGATGAAGCACCACAACCAGTGGTGAGTTTCAATTTTTTTTACTACCGGTCCTGTGGGTGTGGCTTGGTGGGCTTGGCATGGCTTGGTAGGCATGGCTTGGTGGGCATGAAAGGGGAAGGATATTGTAAAATCTCCATTCCCTCCCCACTTCAGGGGAAAGTTACCTCAAAATCCCCATTTCCTCATAGATCAGCTGGGATTTGGGAGGTAAATAAAAGACGAGGGCGGGGTCATTCAGAATTTTTACTACCAGTTCTCCGAATAACTCAACATTTCTGCTACCGGTTCTCCAGAACAGGTCAGAACCTGCAGAAACCCACCTCTGACCATAACATTGGCTGCTGAGTGTCACTGAAATGGTGACTTGGGAGAGCTGAAGGCCATCTCACTGGTCATAAGGGAGAGCTTTCAACGTTACAAGAGAACAATGTGCACTTCTCAAGAGGAAATCTTGCAAGGCCAACCTCAACTCAGTTATCTTGGGATCATGTTCTTAATCATAGAAGAAGTGATGGATAGAACAGATGTCAGCTACCTTGATCTGAGCCAAACACCCGGCAATAAGACAATTAGCCAGCGTGACATGAGTGGGAGAACAATTATATGGGATTCCAGCTGGGTCAGAAATATTGGGGCTAGGATTCATTGCGTAATGCAGAAGATTCTTAAAATGAATACTGTGTTTTCCCAAAAATAAGACCCTGTCTTATATATTTTTGAACCCCAAAATAAGTGCTTGGCCTTATTTTCGGGGAGGTCTTATTATTTTGGGGTGTGTGAAGCAAGATGGGGCTCCTCTTGCTGTCTTACCTGATTTCCAGCTCTGCATTTAGATATTTTCAGGGATCATTTTTGTATATCTCGTTTTTTCTACGTGTTTCATTTTTCTTCTTTATCCTGTGACTGCTATTCTAATAGCAAATCCTTCATAAAAGTTATTGCATTACATTCTTGGTTAAATTATCTTTCTATTGATATATAATGTTATGGTACTACTCCCCCCCAAAACTAGCTAGTTTTAGAAAATACACTTTTCCCAAAAGGTTTCCACAATTTTGGCCACTACTGTAGGTTGAAATAGCTAAGACTCTAGGATCTCTGAGGACTTGGTTAGCCTTTCTTGCAAAGCAAGAAACACAACTTCCTAACCACACAACCAGGGAGGCCCCTTGAGTTGTTAAACTACCTTCCGCAGCAGGGTAAAATTACAGTATGAGGCAACAAAAGGACAAACTTGTACCCACATATTTGTTCAGTTGCATGAATTATGTGCCTTTGATGACTGTTGAATCTGATTATGACTTAATGTCAGGCCTCTGCTGTAATCACCATAGACACAAAACTGCTCTAAAGTGTAGCATAGGAAAAAAAAACAGCCTTACAGGAAACCCATAATTGGCCTTCTTCATAGTGAGTAAACCCAGGAAGTGGCTGATTGCTGTGAGCAGCATCCAATATCAGTAATAAGAAAGGGAGCAAGGTTTGAAAAGAAAGGATGAAATGTAAAATCAGATGAAAAAGAGTGTATTTAGGGAGATCAAGAAAGATACAGTACTTAGGGTATCAACGTTCCGACTGATGAACCCAACCGAAGTAAGCACTGCCCAGATGTACCAATCTCTCTATGCCAGGGGTCTGCAACCTTAAACACTTAAAGAGCCATTTGGACCCATTTCCCACAGAAAAGAAAAGGGAGCCACAAAACCCTTCCCATGCCTGACTATTTCTTGAGTGGCCACAAAACTATCCTATGTAGTTGAATTAAACATTCTGTTTTCTTCTGAAACTTTTCTTTTCTTGGATTTATCCATGGTAGGCCTACTGGGGGTTGAAAAGCTCAATAAATCGCATGCTGGTGGGTGTCGCACATTGGCGGTTGTGATGCATATTTTGAGTGACAGGGAGCCACAGCAGAGGGGTGAAAGAGCCACATGCAGCTCCAGAGCTGCAGGTTGCTGACTCCTGCTCTATGACAAACTTTATTAAGCAATTCAGTTTGGCACTGATGAGGGCAAAACCGGATCTAGCTAATTGCTGTGCAAACCCATGTCATTAAAGGATAGATTCTCTCACCCCCTATTAGAGCAGGTCACCTTGTCCAAGTGAGTCTCGTTGTATTGTTATGAGAAAAAGCCTTTGGCTCTGGCAAACACCTCCCAAAGCGTCCTTGGTTCTCACAGCTTTTTCTTGATGACTGAAGCCTACGTTCCATCTCCCACTTCCCTCCCCCCGCCCCCCAGTTCGTTGGCAAGCTGAGAAGCGATAATGGTTGCAACAGCAAAAGTGCACTTCGAAACTTGACATAGGGGCTAAAAATGGAACCTGCCTTTTATGCCCAAACTGCTCTTCCTTGAGGACAAGCCAAATCAAATTCTGAGACCTTTTTCTTGCTGTGCTAAGTAGCCAGATGGGTGGGAGTATAATCTACTAGTGATGGAACTAAGGAACATATATATAACATAGAATAATGAATTGGAGGGGACCTCGGAGGTCTTCTAGTCCAACCCCTTGCTCAAGCAAGAAACCCTACGTCATCTCAGCCAAATGGTTGTCCAGTCTCTGTTTGAAAGCCTACAATGATGGTGCACCCACAACCCCTGAAGGCAAGCTATTCCATTGGTTGATTACTCTCATACTTAAGAAATTTAACCTGAGTTCTAGGTTGGATAGCTAAACGTCTATGGAGATTCTCAGTCATCCAGGTCATGGTTCTCCCAAAGGTGCTTTTTCAAGAGGCAACTGGACTTTCTGTTTTTTCTTTGAAGACGTTTCGCTTCTCATCCAAGAAACTTCTTCAGCTGAAGAAACATCTTCAAAGAAAAAACAGAAAGTCTAGTTGTCTCTTGAAAAAGCACCCTTAGTTCTAGATTGCTTCTCTCCTTGGTTAGTTTTCAACCATTGTTTCTTGTCTTGCCATTTGGTGCTTTGGAAAATAGTTCGACCCCCTCGTCTTTATAGGAGCCCCTAAAATATTGGAACAGTGCTACCATGTCCCCCCATCCTTCTTTTCTTTAGACTAGATATAACCAAATCCTGTAACCGATGTTCATACGGTTTAGCCTCCAGCCCCCTAATCATTTTTGTTGCTCTGTCAATTTCCCCATCATCCACGGGTTCAAAAGACCCACAGATAGTTCTGAATTATCCCAAATTTTCACGATGAAGAAGCTGTCCATCCAGATACTGATTCAGAGCGAACTAGAGCAATTTTTATCCAAGAACTGGTTTCTAGAGACTGGGAAGATCTACGCCTTTTGATATACAGCAATAGGCCAGGCGTTTGTGTCTTGGGTGGGTGAGAGATGGTGTTGTGGGCTGTTGCCAAATCAGATGAGGAGGAGGTGTGGGAGTCAGGGTCAGCATCGAGGCAACCCAGTGGTGAAATCCAAAGCGGTTTACTACCAGTTTACTGACTGCACATGTGCACCATGCGTCAAATGCACACTGCACATGCACACGTACAGTGAACGCCAAAAGGAGGTAAATAGAACAGCGTGGGGGAGAGTGATCAGCTGTGGCACCCGATCGTGGGAACCTATTCACACAAACTGGTAGTAAAAAGTGATTCTTGCTGCTGTTAAAATATGGGTAATTAAATATTGTATTTCTTTTTCATATTGGGTTGTAAATATTCCTAATAAATAGGGTTCTGGTTTCATTGGTACTCTCTGACTTGTGATTTCTTCTATTTGGTTTTTAACCATTTTCCAGAACTGTTTCGCTTTGTGGCAGGACCACCACATGTGGTAATATGTTCCTTTTTGTATTTTACATTTCCAGCAGTCTGGGGAAATGTTGGGGAACATTCTCGCTAGGCGCACTGGAGGGAGGTGCCACCTTCACCCCTGAGAGCTCCAAAGGGGGAATGGAGCTGTCAGAGAGAGAGAGACAGAGGTGGATCCTGGGCCATCCATCAGCCCTCAGATGGAGACTGAACAGGCCCACAGGTCTGGAGGTGGCTATTGAGGAAGAAGCGGAACAGCTGGGTCCAGTGCCTGGCATACGGATGCACAGAAGGCAGAGGAGAGGAGAGGAGTGAAAATCTATGGACCCTCCTTGAGACAGAAGAGCCACTTCTGCTAGCGAAGCCCTACCCTAGCGCTGGGGATAAAAGAAGGAGGGGTGGAGAGGAATAGATGCGGCAGACAACTATTCATCTCCCTGCTGGACAGACTTGTTAGCCTGCTGTGTGAAAGAGAGAGATAATTTTTGCCAGGGATGCTGGCGCTCCTAGTAAAGGGAACATTTATTTAACTACAGTGGGTTTTTCATGTTTGGGAGCCTGGTCAGAACAAATGGGCTCTGCTACTGATGACCTAATTTTCTATGAATGTGGTAGTTACTTGATCTTCAGATGCCAGGATTTATGCCTTGGGTTTTGCCTTTTAATCTGGGTACGCCGCCCTTGGTACACACCTTGTTTCTCTCCCTCTGCCAAATTCTACATCAGGATGTATGTGTGTGTGTGTTTGTGTGTTTGAATTCATCTGATAATTTGAAACACAACCGCTTTATTGTACACATATCATTAACAGGATGAAAGAGCCTTTGGGTTTGGCAAGAATTGAAACAGTATTCTCGACAAATATTTTTATTCTCTTGTTCGGTTAATTTGACTCCTGATTTCCTCCGCCCCGCCTCCCCCCACCACATATTTGAGTTGACAAGGTTTTAGTAATACCTGTAAAAAAAAGAAAGAACGAGAGAGTGGGCTTTGAGATTTTTTTGTCATTTGTAAATACTCTGATGTCAAGAAGAAGGTTTGAAGCAGGGGTGAGTTCTATAATTTTTTACTACCGGTTCTGTGGGCGTGGCTTATTTTGTGGGTGTGGTTTGATGGTCATGTGACAAGCAATTCTTTAGGATTTAGCAAAGGTACTGATTTACCAGGCTTTTAACAGCTTGCAGAGCCATACCAGTCTATCCATTTGTTTTTGGAGCATTCAGGTCTACCACCATACTGCCATTTACCACTGATCAGCTGTAGGGCGGCCCTTTGAAGCGCTGCGGCAAGAGTTTAAGCAGTTTTTTGTCGCTCTGCCACCACCGAGAGCATTGGAAACCGCTTTCAGGCAGCTTGACCTCAATTGCCAATCTACCACCACCGAGCGGTTTACAATGAGCAGATCCGTTCTAACCGATCAGTTGGGAGGCTTCTTGGCTTCTCAATTTAAAGCTAAGGTGTCTTGGGTTTTTTTCTCTTCTGTCAAGGGAGCCCTGATTTTTTCCTTCTAGCCGATCAGCTAGGAGTCGGGAGGCAGCGAATAGATTGGGTTCTCTAGAATCTGTCAGAATCTGCTGGATTTCACCCCTGCTTCAGAGACTGGGGATGGCAAGAAACGCCCCCCCCCCCCGGAAGTCCAGAAACATGCTTGTTTCTGGTCTCTGGAGGGTCTCCAGAGCCTGAGGGAGACCGTTTTCACCCTCCCAGACACTCGAGGAAAGCCTCCAGAGCCTGGGGAGAATGAAAACACCCCACCACCACCATGGTGCAGGAGGCCGAGTAGGCCATGCCTATCATGGCCACATCCACCCAGCAACTGGGCAGAGAATCGGATGCTAAAATTTTTGAATCCCACCCCTGTCCATAACAAACAGATAATATTTGGAGACTGCATATAGACATCTCCCTAATAAACAGGAGCTTCAGTGGAATGAGGAGATTCAATACAACACAATCAGGCCCGTTTTTTGGAAAAATGGGATGCCCAGAGGGTTTAGGAAGCCTGCAAAGTGCTCCTGGGGGCTGTGGAGGGCCAGAACATGACACGTAGGGGGTTTGAGAGGCCAAAAATGGACCCTTTTTTTGCAAAAACAGGTCTCCTTTTCACAAAAACAGGGGCATTTTTGCCCTCTTCAGCACCCAAGAGCGCTCTGTAGGCCTCCCAAACCCTCTGTGTGGCCCATTTCTTTCTCTTGTTTACCTCTTCAAAATCTTGGTGTGTCTTATTCTCTGATGCATCTTATAGTCCGAAAAATACGGTATATGAATGTATTAAGTATATAATAAGTCAGTCCCATTTTCCCAGAAACTTTCAATTGCAGGCTTGAGTTCTGGGAAAATAAATTGTTTTTCCATCTAAAGAGCAACCACTGTGATTAACTGTGGATGCAGGACAGAAAGGTGCAGTGGCCTAGACTTGGAGCTCTCACCTCACAATCAGGAGGCTGTGAGTTCAATCCTAGGTAGAAGCAGATATTTCTCTCTTTGGGCACACTGAGAATATATCTGCTGAACAAAACTCCGCATTGGCAACAGGAAGGGCATCTGGCCAGTAAACACTCTGCTAGCTCCATTCAGTTGCCCAGACTCTACCCCACAAGGGATTATAGGATCGTTAAAAGAAGATGATGATTGTGGATGCAGGACAGGCCTTTCACAGTATTCTCTTTAA